>CM060403.1:158125988-158725988 GCA_030545235.1 Helianthus tuberosus
CCCTCCACCATCCTTGCCGCGCCATCGTCTTTCATCATCACGGCCCGATTCAATAAGGCACCAGATTCAACCGATTTAAACATTCAAAAGGAACATGAACATCATTCAAACCCAGAAGGAACATGAACATCATTCAAACCGATTTAAACATTCAAAAGGAACATGAACATCATTCAACAGATTCAAAAAGCCCCAGATTTAACAAAATCAACCCCAACAAAAACACTTACCAAACAAACACATGAACATCATCGTAAAACAAACCATCAAGAAAAGTCAAAACCACAAAGATTCAACAAAAACAAACCATGAACATCATCGTAAAATAAACCATCAACAAAAACACTTACCAAACCCACCGGTCTCCCCATAAACCACCACCGCCTTCCGACATCGGCACTCCACCACCGTCATCGAGCACCCACCACCTCCGACATCGGCACTCCACCACTGCCGGAGATAACAACACAGGTCATCAACGTCAAACCACCGCCGGAGATAACAACACATGTCCCATCGTTCACCGTCAAACCACCACCATCTAACCCTAAACTCCAAATCGGAGCTCACTACCCCAAATCGGAGCTTTGGGTGGTGGTTTTGTGACTGTTGCCCACGTAAATCTTCATCAAATCCAGAATTGGGCGGTGGTTGGGTGGT
Source organism: Helianthus tuberosus (assembly GCA_030545235.1). Lineage (NCBI taxonomy): Eukaryota > Viridiplantae > Streptophyta > Magnoliopsida > Asterales > Asteraceae > Helianthus > Helianthus tuberosus. The sequence continues at coordinate 158,126,649 of CM060403.1, forward strand.
GAACGGTTGGGTGGCGGTGAACAGCGGTGTGTGGTGGGGGGAGGGGGCCGGAGATGAGGGTGTGTGGTGGTTGTTTTGAGTTTTGATTTGGGTTTTTCCAAATGCAGAATCTTTCAAAGTATTTTCAAGAGAGAGAGAAATGAGAGATAAATGAAGATGGAACTAACAAATAATGAAAGAGGAGAGAGAAAGAACTTTAAATGAAGAGAGATAAGGGGATTTGAGATTTGGGGTAAAAGACCAAAATAACCTTATTGTGGGCATAATCTAATTGGTTGAGAATGGTTCTCGCGGTTCTTACAACTGGAGGTGGTTCTCATTTTAGCGGCTCCCTATATATATATAGAGTAGGAGTTGGGTGGAAAGTCTATTTTTCCTAGAAAGTCTAGGAAGGAATAAGAATTGGACATGTGTCATTGAGGGATTTTAAGTAGAAGGGCTATCACGTAATTTCACATTTTAATTTTATTTTTGGAATGTATCTTCATTAACTAAAATTCCATGATTTTCGGAATTTTTATTATTTTCGAATTCAAATCTGGAAGTCAATGTGTTCATTAGCTAAAATTCCATGTCACATTACATCGCATATTCAATTGTTCAGAAGATTACTGGAATTTATCAGCATGTTCTTGGTGCTGTGTTTTAACAGTTTACAGGGCTAAAGTCAATTTTTTATAGATCCCACAATATAAAGATGGTAAAACATAGTGTATGAATCTGATTGCTGTTAAAACACAACTGTATGAATCTGAATGCTAAAACACAACTGTATGAATCTGCTTGCTGTTAAAACACAACTGTATGAATCTGTTTGCTGTTAAAACACAACTGTATGAATCTGAATGCTAAAACACAACTGTATGAATCTGCTTGCTGTTAAAACACATCTGTATGAATCTGGATGCTAAAACACAACTGTATGAATCTGAATGCTAAAACACAACTGTATGAATCTGCTTGCTGTTAAAACACATCTGTATGAATCTGCTTGCTGTTAAAACACAACTGTATGAATCTGCTTGCTAAAACACAACTGTATGAATCTGCTTGCTGTTAAAACACATCTGTATGAATCTGTTTGCTGTTAAAACACATCTGTATGAATCTGAATGCTAAAACACAACTGTATGAATCCGTTTGCTGTTAAAACACATTTGTATGAATCTGAATGCTAAAACATAACTGTAGGAATCTGCTTGCTGTTAAAACACAACTGTATGAATCTGTTTGCTGTTAAAACAGATCTGTATGAATCTGAATGCTAAAACACAACTGTATGAATCTGCTTGCTGTTAAAACACATCGTCAAGAAAACGGAGATGATAAGAACAATATTTGAATGGTGATGATGAACTCGGAGACGGTGGAGATGGAGAAGTGTTTTAATTTGATCCGGTGATCTCCATCGTTTCTAAAGTTATCTTCTTCCATGATTGTAGTTATTTTTGGTAGGGATTGGGGTTTCCAAGATGGGTTTGGAGAGAGAGAGAGGGAAAATCGCTTGAATTTAGGAACTGGGCGGTTATCAATTGATTTAAAACACGGCCATTGACAAAATTGCCCCTACTCATTTAAAACAATCAATTAATTAAACTCAAATATTACAAGATTGCCATTGATTTAATCTCAACCCTTAAACACACCAATCGGATGGACCAGATCGCTTCCTAGACTTTCTAGGAAAATAAATTTCAGCATTTTTTGTGTAACACGTGTTACATAGCAAAGTTGCTGAAATTTGTTTATTTTTTTTTTAAAATCCCTTCGGCGCTTTTTTGTTTTTTTGGCCCAAAAGTCTTAAAAACATGTATATTACATATGTTATTTTTTTCAAAAAAAAAATGTCGGGAGCTTAGAGTTTCCCGGGTTTTCTAGCTAAAAGTGGTTTTCTATTTATCTTTAGCCTATATATATATATATATATATATATATATATATATATATATATATATATATATATATATATATATGGTTAATAGGATTTAGTGGAGAGTTCAATGAGAAGAAATATTTTGTAAGAAGAAAAAAGAAGAAATTGCAACAAAAAAAATGTTTTATTTTACTTCATTTAATATAAGTATTTAATGTTACTATAAGGGTACATTGGTAAATCTCTATAGGTCATTAATTTGTAGTCTTTCTCTTTACTAGATAACTATATTAAATTTTTTGTAACTTATCTTCAAAATACATATTTTTCCAAAAAGATAAAATAAAATAATTTAAAGTGCAGAATAAATTACGAGCTGTGTATAATAAATTAGTAGTTGTGTATGATAAACTTCAACGTGTAGGATGAATTTCGAAATATGTAAGATAACTTTTGATGTGTTTAGGCAAAAAAAGTTGGTGTGGAGGATACTAGTCTTTATGACTAATTAATTAGTCAAAAATGATAATAAATGAGATAAGTAAAAAAAACTATTTAATATTTTACAAAATTATCCTTTGTTCTTTTTCTTCTCAATTAAGTTTTCTTTTCAAATGAACCTTCCCCATAGGATTTATGTCCTATATATTAATTAGTCACATATATTTATTTTAATAGTTAATGTTAGTATAGGTTGGTAAATTATTATATTATATTATATTTATATATATATATATATACTAATAGAAAATCACCATGAATAGTGTTTTAAATTTATTTTGATATTGTTTATTTTATATATATAAAGTCATCATAAATAGTGTTTAAAATTATTTTAATATTTCTTTGTTTTTAATATATAATTATTTTATTGATATATTTTTAATTTAATTGATTTTACATGTTTTTTCCCTTTATAACTATTAAGATACGATATTTTATATAATTTTGAGTATATTGTTTCGACGTGTTCAGTGGCGAAGCTTGAGATTTCTGACGGGTTTCGAAAACGTATATACTCAAAAAGTTCTATATAACCGGGGGGTCGAAAACGTATATATCCAAAAAATTTCTATACGAAAGCTACACACATAACACTACTGAGTGAAAAGTTTGGGGTGTCGGCGCCCCCTCCCCCCTTGCCCCTTCTAACCTTCGCCCCTTGACGTGTCTAAAATTTTCTCTGTATTGATAATTTTTTTTTCCCGAAACTGAGTTGTGAGTGGTAAAGCTTAAGTAAACCTAACTCGCATTTAGTTTTTTAGATATAAATTGACATTACTTTTTTCTTTATTCTAATAATATAGTGTAATACTTTATAAAGTTCTGAACATATGCGACATGTTTATTTTTGTCTTACTTTTGCTAAAAGTTTTATTCAAAATCAAACAGATCAACATTATTGATCTTTATTTGTTCTTTACCGTGGTTAACAGAACAGATACCATGCGAAATTTGGATAGCGGTATACAATATCTTTTTATATTATAAACTATAGCGAGTATGAATACCATACTGGTACCTTGACGAACCAAACTTATACCATCTATTTTTTACCATGACGAGTTGAACTAATACCGTGCGAAGAACTTCGATGGTTGTATAGAGTTTTTTTTAATTATTATAAACTATAGTGAGTATTGGTACCACGTTAATTCCAACCGAATAATATCAGTACCGGTATTGGTACCATCAGAATGGAATGAATATTGATATTCATTTCGGAAGACATTGTTGATATTCGTTTTTATGCTTTTCAATTTATGTAAAATACGCGTCGATATCCTTTTGGCATATAATGACTTTATTTTTGAGTTTTGCCTTTTGATTGTTATAACGAGTGCTAGTATCGTAACTATATGTTGTTTAGTCAATTTCAATTTGATTTAGTACGATAGTGGCACCCGCCGCGAAGCGCGGGTAACCTCCCTATTTATAATTAGACAAAAAGCCCTAAGTATAGGATGTGTTGTTTTTATATAGTTTTGGTGTTGGTTATTTAGTATTTTGGTGTCGTATTTCTTTAGAGTGACTTTTGTCTTTTGGATTCCTTTCTCGAACACTTGTGCGGTTTTTGCTTAAGGATTAACGGAATGCAAATTGTGAGTAGATCTTACTTTATCCCCCATTTGTCACTTTAACTTTTTGGAGTGTATCATGTGTCTTTATAACTTTATGTTTCTTTGTTTCTTATTACCAACATCCAAATTAAAGTGTCCTTATATGTTCATTACTTGTATCTTATGTTTCGTAACTTGTTACTTATGCATATACCTACTTGTTACTCGCTTTGTGTCATGATATTTTGTGTGGATCCACCCGGGTGACCAATTCCCCACGACTGCGGGTCAAACTTGGTATCGCCACCATTGTTTTGTAGATTTGCTCTTCAGGGCTTGAATCTCATCATGGTTTCATAGATTCGCTCTTCGGGGCTTGAATCTCATCATGTTTCTTGTTCACTGTTTCATTATGTCTTGTTTCATTATTGTAACACCTCGGAAATTCACGTCCTATAATATATTGACACGTGTCATAAAGTTTAAACGTGTGAAGGAAATATTATGGAAGGACTAAAGTTGACAAACATGGAAGGTATGTGAGTATACGTATTCTAAGTGTCAACTGTGAATAAATATAACGTACATTAACCCTACACGATGCTCATACCTTCAAACGAATAAATCATGGATCATACGAAGCTAAAAGTGAGTGATTTTAAACTACAGGGACCAAATGTGTCAACATGTTTAATTTATACCTCTGAGTGACCTTTTGACAAACCCGAAGCTTTGTAAATATTAATTATGCTCACGAGAATGCCCCATAAAATTTTCATAAAGTTTCGTTAACGTATGAGAAAGTTATGATCAAATTCGTGTGCGAAGTGTTAAAGCGTAAACGTCGAAAGTTAGGACTTTTCGGGTGACAATGAAGTTACCCGGGGACTTGGCAAAGTGGGTATATGTTTTAAGGCCTTACTAGATCAGTTATAAGGGTTTACCATGCATAAAACAAGTGCCTATTCGAGTTTTGAAGAGCCAAGGACTGAATCGCAAATGAAATAAAAAAGTTGCTGATCTGCTGTCGTCGCGCCACGCGAGGGGTCCCTCGCGCCACGCGAGGGATGCCCAGAACCGCAAAACGGGGCTGTTTGTCTGCCATGGCTGTTATGCGCGACCTTTACCCGTTTTTCCACTTCTCCTAGCCCCTAAAACACCCCCTAAGCCTCTAGGACACCTGTTGATCGATTGTGGGCACTAGTAGACTTGTTTGTCAAGCACTTATGGTGAGTGAAACCACTATATAAGGCCTTCAAGTGCAACATTCATTCACACACCTTCTCCTGCATTTGTGGATCATTTCTGGAGCTATCAAGCAGCCTCAAGTGATCAATCTCGTGCATAGGACTCTTGTAAGTCTGCTAGTTCTTATTTGTTTGAGTTTAGCTTAGTTAATTAGCTAAAAGTCAAACCGTCGTAATTACGGTTTGACTTCGAGATTAGTCAATAATGGCTCAGTCATATCTCGAATTGAAAGTAGTTATGAGTTGGTATTTAAGTGGGTAATAAAACCTCAAAAGGGTTTCCCCTGATCACCACTCTAACCAGGTCTAATGTCGGGTCAAACTTTTAATTAAAAAGTCAACATAATGCTTAAAATGTCATTTATGCATAATTAGCTATCTAGAACATATATAACCTGTTTGATCATTGTTATAACTTAGTAATTAGTGTAAGAACATGTCCAAACATGTTCAACCCGACTATTTCCTGTTTAAACCCGGTTCGGAACAGAAAGTCACATAGTTTGACTTTCACTTTGACTTTCAGTTCTGACCCGTTTAGGCATATTTTAGAAATGCCTTAGAGCTTTAATTGGACTAGGTTACATGTTAGAACAACCCTCTGTGATTATACACCTCGGTTCATTAGTTATCCAATTAATATGCATGTTTCCGTTAATTGCTCATATGTTGACCGTTATGCCCTTATTACCTTAAAACGTGAATTATGAAAATGTAAAAGTGTAGAAACCTTTGTTACTGATATATAGACTTGCATGCAAAGTTTGACATCAGTTTGACTTGTAGATTAAGAGTTATGCTCATTATCGCAAAACTAATGCTTTATGTTAATAAAATGGCGTAATTAGCGTATAGCCTAGTTAAGCATACTTTTTGGTATCAAATCTTTTACCCAATGATGTAATATATTATTTTGGGATTTTTAAAGATTTTTAATTAATTTTAGGCTGAGCATAACTCGTAGTCGTAGGCTTAATTCGGTAATTGTCGGTTTTGCCCTTACGGGCCATAAAATGAGTTTTACACATCTAAACGACTCCAAACCTTTTGCTACTGATTAGTTATGATAAATAAATTATTTTAAGCCTTCTGGAAATATAAAAATATCAGATTTAAGTATCGAACCCGGTAATGGCCTTTAATCGCCTTATTTAGCGTTTTTAGCGCATAGTATGTTTTAAAATCATATTGGACATACCCGGGTTGATACCTACTGATATAAGAGGCAAATTATAATATTTTAACAGTAAGCAAAGGTTGATAAACTCAGACTTCAGTTTTGAGCTTTTTCGGCTTATGTGAAATTACCAAAATACCCCTACGGGGCCTAGTTTGGTTAAAAATGATAAGTTTCACATACATGCTTTAACCTACTGATGTAAATTAGCAAATTGAGTATATTTGCTGATTACATCAGACCTGTAACTCAGGTTGTCACTTAAACCCTTTTATAAACTTTTAAATGACCAAACTACCCCTACGGGGCCTAGTTTGTGTTTAAACACATTTCGGGCATAACGAAAGACACCTTACTGATGTCACAACATATTTGAGACATAATTAACTTAGGAAACCTGTATATAGCTCTCATGACTACCCGTCACGCTTATTACGCGTACGGTTCGGTTTATGTAACAAGTTTACATAAATTAGCCGAAACGGGTCAAACCTTAACGGTTTTATCTCAAAATCCAGAATGTGAATAATAAACCCATATTAAACAAGTCCTCAAACTTGTCGGGTCTGAATTACATTCTATCCGGTCTTCGCTTAACCGTGCGTACGAACCGTATCTTGAAACTAGCCGGTCTAAGCTTAAGCTTAATAAAAGACCCGTTAGCATTCTAATAGGTTATTATAAACCTTCGTTCCAGATTAGGAGAACCAGTAAAAGCTACGTGCATTTTGCTTGTTGTGATAAATACTTATTCAGGTAAATACTTTTAACTTATTTTCCCTATACGGGCTTGGGTTACGGTACATAGCGTACCGCTTGATCGGGCATCAAATCTCCACGCTTAGTGGGTAGTTGAATAATTTGATCGGCTCGTTTAAACAGTCTTGTTTACTTTACAGCCTTTGGGGGGTTAATGACCATGTCCCGGATATCCTTGGCATCATCTTACGAGATGGCCGCGACCTGAGCACGGGGTGTAGGCGTACACCCGGCAGTGTATAACTCAATAACGTGGTGTGTCCATTGATCTTTAACCCGGACTAGATCCGGGCTACTGAACGCATAAGTAACATGTAATTCGTTCACAAGATTATAATATTAAATAATTCTCCCAAGTTAAATAAAAATGTTTATGCCATGTACATCCAAACCAATTTTCAATCATTTTCCAAAATGAGTCAGTTGAATGTATTTACCAGTGTAAACTGACGTATTTTCCCAAAAAGACTGAATGCAGATACTAAACGAAATTTGGCTGGATTGTCTTCTAAGCATCAATAAAAAGTCTCGCAAGCTTAGGATGCCAGAAGTCTGTTGAACCATTAAATGTTGTTTTGTCTCGATCCTACTGTGGATAAACGCCGGATATTGTGACTTTGATTACAATAAATAAATTCGGTTGTATTATATTTTAAACTTGCTTCCGCTGTGCATTATTATATTGTGTTGTTTGACTATTACGTTGCCAACCACGTCACGATACTCCCCCACCGGGCCCACCGGTGACACGTGGAAATCGGGGTGTGACAGGTTGGTATCAGAGCCAACACTGAGTGAATTAAACACTAGCCTTTTGTGTTTAATCTCAGTTACACAATTGCACATATCTAAACCTTCGAGTCTAGACTTATAACATAGGACAAATTCCACCTTATTCGGTTTTTGTTTTGTCCTTTGAATTTTATATTTGTTATTGTTATCTTATGCCTTATTGACAGGATCATCAAAATGCCTCCGAGATTCTTCAGAACACGAGGACGAGGCAAGGGGCCAGTCACCGCCCCCAATGACCATGAAGCTGGACCGTCAAATGTACGAGCCCAACCTGCTACGGAGAGCGAAGGTCCACGACGGAACAGGAGAAACCTGTTCGAACCAGCGAGACGATCTGTTTCGCACAGCTCTACCCCTCCGGTCCACAATTCATATGGACCACATTCGGAAGACGAGCCCAACAACCCTCTGCCTTCCTACATACCGCTGCAGAGGTCTTTGTCCCATCATTCCTATGGAGACCCTACACCTGTTTTTCGGGGACAGTTTAACCCGGTAGGATTCATACCAGAGCCCGTGGGTTTTAACCCACTGGGTCCAGAGGACCACTTTTCAGGAGATCACGCAGATGATATGGACAAGGATACGGACCCCGTCATGCCGGCGAGTGGTACTCCAAACCATCCAATCGAAATCTCCGATGGATCGTCCTTCCACGGATCACCCTACGGTGGTCCAGACAGTTTCCAAGCCCTATTTAATCAGCACGAGTGGTACTATACGCCTTCTCACCACTCGTCGTCTCATGGGCAGCATCAGCAGCAGCAGCAGCAACAGCCGCAGCCGCATCATCAAGATTCATCCGAGGATCACCGATTTGTGGCCGTTACGCCACCACCTCCACCGCCACCAGTTCAACCGGCACCTCCTCAACCGCCAAGGCGTAGGAGAACCGGTGCCCGCATGTCGGTACGACCGGGGGGGCTTCAATTTCAGTTCCCCACGGCAGTCAAGTGCTAGTCACTACCCGCCATACCAGGAGGACCCACAAATGGGTGGACCCTCCAACCCTGCTGTACTACAACCACCGCCGATGGGATTTGATAACCCGATACCTGCATATACGGGTGGCATGGGATACAACCCGTTTGAACCCCCAACGCATCACAACTATGGTTACGGGGAGGCTGATCCGTACATGGTAGCAGCGAACTATAACTCCCAAGGACCCTATGGGGACCCATGGGAGGTGAGTTACCCGACTCAGGGATACCCTATACCTCCTAGACCCATTATCAGGACGCAATCGCAGCCACCACGGTTTTCTCCCCCAGAAAGGGAGGAAATTCTTCATAGGTTGGAACGAGTTGAACGGGAAGCTCACGAGGAACGTAGGGAAAGACAGACGTTCTTCCAAGGGTTGGTTAGTTTGATCAAGGGAAAGAACAAGAAGGATCGTTGAATCCTTCCACAGTTATTTTCTCCTGTATTTACTGTTGAGCCCCTGCGTGGGTGTATTTGGTATGTTGCTTTGAGCCCCTGCGTGGGCATGCTTGTTTGTTTGAACCCCTACGTGGGTGTATTGTTAGTGTGAGTCCCTGCGTGGACATGTGTGATATTTAGCCCCTGCGTGGGCATGTGTGTTATTTAACCCCTGCGTGGGTAAGTATCTGTTTCACCCCTGCGTGGGTAAGTTTGTAATTTGAAAGACCCGTTTAGGGCAAGTGTGTAATGCTTAGAATAAATAAATGGAATGTTTGTTTTTATAAATTTCATGGTTGCCAATTGTGCATATATACTTTATAAATGAAATAAATAAATTAAAATCATTCCTTTTAAAATTAATCTGCCTATGTAATTATTTAATTAAGGATCTTAAAGTGTGAAACCTCGCCTCGTGTCAAATATAAGACCGGGCCAAAATGGTAAGACCTGTTTAAAAGATTCAAATCCCTGTTAATATCTTAAAACATGTTAACACTCCTGGCAGAAGTGATTCGTTAAAATCACATGTCATTCTTATATGTATAAGGATTCTTTAGAAGATTCCAAACCCAGTTATATGATCTCTGAATCATGGGTTAAGATCATCAATTAAGATGATCATATTGTAACATACGTGGTAATACGATGCCTACGGGCCCAACTCACTTCCATATGAGCCAAAAGACAGTGGTAGCTATGACTCCCTGTCTGATAAGGGTAATGAACTAGGTTCAAACCCTAAAAGTCTTGATTCTCTGAAATCATAGATTATAATTTAAATTGTCCATGTGACTAAGCCTTATGTGCTAATATATATTGTTATTATTTATAATAAGGATAAATTTTAATTGAAATCCTAAATTAATACGATTAATAAGTTAACCACATGTGGTCTCTGTTACCATGGTTAACGAGTTACCCTAAGGGGTAATTCCATAATAAACTCCCAAATAAAATATTGACCTTGTTTTCTGCAACAGTTCAATTCAAATGGCTGAATCAAATGAAGTAAATAGCCATCCAGTGGAGCCAAATGAGAACGCCCAGATTACGTTAACGGGTGCTGAATTAAAAGCAATCATAGACGGCGCTGTTACACAGTAGTACTCGAAGTAGGACCCACTCTGCATCACATTCAAAGCCCAGGACACATTCAGAGGCTCATAGCAAGCCTCCTCCCAAAAAGAATGGACCCAAGAAAGATGGTGATGACCGTCAGTCCACCAACCATCAAAGTGTCCCATCTCAGCAATTAGTACTGCATCAAGGACCCCGTAACAAGGGTTGCACTTATAAGTACTTCGTGTCTTGTAAACCCAGGGATTTTACTGGGGAAAAAGGGGTCGTCGACTGTATGACTTGGCTGGACGAAATGGACACGGTAGTGGATATCAGCGGGTGCGCTGAAAGGGATATAGTTAAGTTTGTGTCACAGTCCTTCAAGGGTGAAGCATTGGTATGGTGGAGATCTCTGATGGAGGCCTCCGGAAAGATCCCGTTGTATAGCATGTCGTGGGATCAATTCATTGCCCTAATCAAGGAAAATTTCTGCCCTCAACATGAGGTGGAGAAGATAGAATCTGACTTCCTATCGTTGGTGATGAAGAACCTCGACTGTCAAGCTTACCTGACAAGCTTCAATACGCTGTCCCGGTTGGTTCCCTACCTGGTAACCCCGGAGCCAAAGAGAATCGCTCGCTTTATTGGTGGTTTAGAACCCGAGATCAAGGCAAGCGTAAAAGCTTCCCGGCCAGCTACCTTCAGGTCTTTAACTGACATTTCCTTATCCCTCACTCTGGATGTGGTCAGGCAGAGATCGCAGAGGAATAAGGAGGCCGAGAAGAGGAAGCGTGAAGATGATGGTTCGCGAAGGTCGAACAAGAAGCACCGTGGGAGCGGTGATAACAAGAAGGGATCTGAGTCAAGGAAGGATGGGCATAAGTCTGATGAGAAGCCCAAGTGTAAAATTTGCAAGAAGCAGCACTATGGAAAGTGCAGACTGGATTCGAACTCTCAGACCCAGTCAAAACCCTTTGCTTGTGGAATTTGCAAGTCCACGGATCATAAAACCCTGGATTGCAAAAAGATAAAAGACGCAACGTGTTATCGTTGCAATGAGAAGGGGCACATCAAGACCAACTGCCCGAAATACAACAAGAAGCCCGAGGAGGCTAAGAAGACTAATGCCAGGGTCTTTAGAATGGACGCGAAAGAAGCTGTGCAGGACGATAATGTCATAACAGGTACTTTCCTTGTAAATGATGTCTTTGCAGGAGTACTTTTTGATTCAGGCGCAGATAAGTCTTTCGTAGATCATAAGTTTTGTAAATTGTTGAATTTACCTGTCAAAACCCTAAGCGTAAACTATGAGGTAGAGTTAGTAGATGGTACCATAGAAACCGTCTCTACTGTGTTAGATGGATGTGTTATATCCATTAAGAACCATTCTTTTCCTCTGTCTCTACTTCCGTTTAAATTGGCTGGTTTTGACATAGTTCTGGGTATGGACTGGTTATCTCATAACCAAGCCCAAATTGTCTGTAACATGAAGCAAGTAGTGATAAAGACTCCGTCTGGTGAGTCACTTACCATTCGGGGAGATACCCAGTATGGACTACCTGAGCACGTGACTATGCTCAAGGCTTCCAAGTGTTTGAAGAAGGGGTGTGTCATCTACATGGCACAGGTGATTATTGATGAGCCCAAACCGAAGTTAGAAGACATCCCTGTCATCTCTGAATACCCAGAAGTGTTTCCTGAAGATCTACCTGGTTTACCACCAGATAGACAAGTTGAATTTAGGATCGATATCATCCCAGGAGCGGCACCAGTTGCTAGAGCACCATACAGATTGGCACCCACAGAAATGAAGGAGTTGCGGACGCAGCTAGATGAATTGCTGGCTAAAGGTTTCATCAGACCTAGTTCATCTCCTTGGGGAGCGCCAATCCTGTTTGTCAAGAAGAAGGATGGGTCGATGCGTCTGTGCATCGACTATCGCGAGCTTAATAAAGTCACGATCAAGAATAGATATCCATTGCCCAGGATCGACGATTTGTTCGATCAGCTTCAAGGGGCAAGTTACTTCTCAAAGATTGATCTGAGGTCAGGCTACCATCAGTTGAAGGTTAAGGATGAAGACGTTCACAAGACTGCATTTAGGACTCGTTATGGTCACTACGAGTTCCTAGTGATGCCTTTTGGGCTCACTAATGCACCAGCCGCGTTCATGGATCTCATGAATCGCGTCTGCAAGCCTTACTTAGATAAATTTGTTATCGTCTTCATCGATGACATCCTTATTTATTCTAAGAATCAAGCTGACCACGAGAAACACCTTCGATGTATTCTCAAACTTTTACACCAAGAGAAGCTTTATGCCAAATTCTCTAAATGTGAATTTTGGCTTCGGGAAGTCCAATTTCTTGGACATGTGGTCAGTGAGCGTGGTATCCAGGTGGATCCCGCTAAGGTTGAAGCTGTTATGAATTGGCAAGAGCCAAAGACGCCTACAGAAATACGTAGCTTCCTGGGATTGGCAGGATATTACAGGCGTTTCATTGAAAACTTTTCAAGGATTGCTGCACCCCTAACCTCCTTAACTAAGAAGAAGGTTAAGTTTGTTTGGGGCCCTAAGCAGCAAGAATCCTTTGATATTCTGAAGCAAAAGTTGAGCAACGCCCCGGTACTGACACTGCCAGATGGAATTGAAGACTTTGTGGTTTATTGTGATGCTTCACACACTGGCATGGGGTGTGTGCTTATGCAGAAAGGCAAAGTTATTGCCTATGCTTCAAGACAATTGAAAGTGCATGAAAAGAATTACACCACCCATGACTTGGAGCTGGGTGCCGTTGTATTCGCACTAAAGCTTTGGAGGCACTATCTTTATGGTGTCAAATGTGTGATTTATTCTGATCACAAGAGCCTCCAACATCTGTTTAATCAGAAGGAATTAAACATGAGGCAACGCCGTTGGATGGAAACTTTAAATGATTACGATTGTGAAATCAAATACCATCCCGGCAAGGCGAATGTAGTCGCCGATGCCTTGAGTCGAAAGGAAAGGGTTAAACCCATCCGAATTAACGCCAAGCGTATGGAGATAAAGAATAATTTGATGGAAAGGTTGTTAGCTGCACAGAAAGAAGCTGTGTTGGAAGCTAACTATCCTAATGAAAAGTTAGGAGTAACTGAGGAGCAGTTAACTCTTAGCAAGGACGGAATTTTACGGTTAAACGGACGAATATGGGTTCCAATTTATGGAGGGCTTCGAGATGTCATCCTCCAGGAAGCCCATAGTTCCAAATACTCCGTTCATCCTGGAGCTGATAAGATGTACCAGGATTTGAAGGCAAATTATTGGTGGATAGGCTTGAAAAAGTCTGTAGCCGCCCATGTAGCAAAATGCTTGACATGTGCGCAAGTCAAAGCCGAGCATCAGAAACCGTCAGGTTTGCTACAACAGCCTGAACTTCCTACGTGGAAGTGGGAAATGGTAACCATGGATTTTATTACCAAGTTACCCAAGACAAGGAAAGGCAATGATACAATATGGGTTATAGTTGACAGACTGACTAAGTCAGCTCATTTTCTACCCATCAAGGAGACTTATAGCTCCGATATGTTAGCCCAGTTATACGTTGATAAGATTGTAGCCTTACATGGCATACCTGTAGCTATTATCTCTGATAGAGATACTAGGTACACGTCACATTTTTGGAAAAGCTTCCAGCAATATTTGGGCACACGTTTGAACTTTAGTACGGCTTACCATCCTCAGACCGACGGTCAGAGTGAGCGTACTATTCAAACGTTGGAAGACATGCTACGTGCATGTGCGATCGATTTGGGAGGTAGTTGGGATAAAAACCTACCATTAATCGAATTCTCCTACAACAATAGCTACCATACCAGCATCAAGGCTGCGCCTTTTGAGGCATTATACGGTAGAAAGTGTAGATCGCCAGTTTGTTGGGCAGAAGTTGGAGAAGTCCAGTTATCAGGACCAGAGATAGTGTTCGAAACGACGGACAAGATTGTCCAGATTCGTGAAAATCTCAAAGCTGCCCGAGATAGGCAGAAGAGTTACGCTGATCCAAATCGCAAGGATTTTCACTTCGAAGTAGGTGACAAAGTCCTACTTAAAGTCTCGCCATGGAAGGGAGTAATGCGATTTGGTAAGAAAGGCAAGCTAAGCCCGAGATACATAGGACCTTTCGAGGTTATCGAACGTGTCGGGTCAGTTGCCTATAAGTTGAACTTACCGGAAGAGCTTAGTGGAATTCACAATGTGTTCCACATCTGCAATCTGAAGAAGTGTTTCGCTGACGAATCACTGGTTATACCACATACAGATGTGCATATAGACGCGAGCTTAAAATTTGTTGAAAAACCTTTGTCGATTGAAGATCGACAGGTAAGGAAGCTTCGAAGGAAGCATATACCTTTTGTAAAGGTCAAATGGGAAGCCCGTAGAGGTCCCGAGTACACGTGGGAGGTTGAATCCACGATGAAAGAAAAGTACCCTTGCTTATTTCAGTAAATATCGGGTCGAGATTTATTTTAAGGGGGTGAGGATGTAACACCTCGGAAATTCACGTCCTATAATATATTGACATGTGTCATAAAGTTTAAACGTGTGAAGGAAATATTATGGAAGGACTAAAGTTGACAAACATGGAAGGTATGTGAGTATACGTATTCTAAGTGTCAACTGTGAATAAATATAACGTACATTAACCCTACACGATGCTCATACCTTCAAACGAATAAATCATGGATCATACGAAGCTAAAAGTGAGTGATTTCAAACTACAGGGACCAAATGTGTCAACATGTTTAATTTATACCTCTGAGTCACCTTTTGACAAACCCGAAGCTTTGTAAATATTAATTATGCTCACGAGAATGCCCCATAAAAATTTCATAAAGTTTCGTTAACGTATGAGAAAGTTATGATCAAATTCGTGTGCGAAGTGTTAAAGCGTAAACGTCGAAAGTTAGGACTTTTCGGGTGACAATGAAGTTACCCGGGGACTTGGCAAAGTGGGTATATGTTTTAAGGCCTTACTAGATCAGTTATAAGGGTTTACCATGCATAAAACAAGTGCCTATTCGAGTTTTGAAGAGCCAAGGACTGAATCGCAAATGAAATCAAAAAGTTGCTGATCTGCTGTCGTCGCGCCACGCGAGGGGTCCCTCGCGCCACGCGAGGGATGCCCAGAACCGCAAAACGGGGCTGTTTGTCTGCCATGGCTGTTATGCGCGACCTTTACCCGTTTTTCCACTTCTCCTGGCCCCTAAAACACCCCCTAAGCCTCTAGGACACCTGTTGATCGATTGTGGGCACTAGTAGACTTGTTTGTCAAGCACTTATGGTGAGTGAAACCACTATATAAGGCCTTCAAGTGCAACATTCATTCACACACCTTCTCCTGCATTTGTGGATCATTTCTGGAGCTATCAAGCAGCCTCAAGTGATCAATCTCGTGCATAGGTTAGTTAATTAGCTAAAAGTCAAACCGTCGTAATTACGGTTTGACTTCGAGATTAGTCAATAATGGCTCAGTCATATCTCGAATTGAAAGTAGTTATGAGTTGGTATTTAAGTGGGTAATAAAACCTCAAAAGGGTTTCCCCTGATCACCACTCTAACCAGGTCTAATGTCGGGTCAAACTTTTAATTAAAAAGTCAACATAATGCTTAAAATGTCATTTATGCATAATTAGCTATCTAGAACATATATAACCTGTTTGATCATTGTTATAACTTAGTAATTAGTGTAAGAACATGTCCAAACATGTTCAACCCGACTATTTCCTGTTTAAACCCGGTTCAGAACCGAAAGTCACATAGTTTGACTTTCACTTTGACTTTCAGTTCTGACCCGTTTAGGCATATTTTAGAAATTCCTTAGAGCTTTAATTGGACTAGGTTACATGTTAGAACAACCCTCTGTGATTATACACCTCGGTTCATTAGTTATCCAATTAATATGCATGTTTCCGTTAATTGCTCATATGTTGACCGTTATGCCCTTATTACCTTAAAACGTGAATTATGAAAATGTAAAAGTGTAGAAACCTTTGTTACTGATATATAGACTTGCATGCAAAGTTTGACATCAGTTTGACTTGTAGATTAAGAGTTATGCTCATTATCGCAAAACTAATGCTTTATGTTAATAAAATGGCGTAATTAGCGTATAGCCTAGTTAAGCATACTTTTTTGTATCAAATCTTTTACCCACTGATGTAATATATTATTTTGGGATTTTTAAATATTTTTAATTAATTTTAGGCTGAGCATAACTCGTAGTCGTAGGCTTAATTCGGTAATTGTCGGTTTTGCCCTTACGGGCCATAAAATGAGTTTTACACATCTAAACGACTCCAAACCTTTTGCTACTGATTAGTTATAATAAATAAATTATTTTAAGCCTTCTGGAAATATAAAAATATCAGATTTAAGTATCGAACCCGGTAATGGCCTTTAATCGCCTTATTTAGCGTTTTTAGCGCATAGTATGTTTTAAAATCATATTGGACATACCCGGGTTGATACCTACTGATATAAGAGGCAAATTATAATATTTTAATAGTAAGCAAAGGTTGATAAACTCAGACTTCAGTTTTGAGCTTTTTCGGCTTATGTGAAATTACCAAAATACCCCTACGGGGCCTAGTTTGGTTAAAAATGATAAGTTTCACATACATGCTTTAACCTACTGATGTAAATTAGAAAATTGAGTATATTTGCTGATTACATCAGACCTGTAACTCAGGTTGTCACTTAAACCCTTTTATAAACTTTTAAATGACCAAACTACCCCTACGGGGCCTAGTTTGTGTTTAAACACATTTCGGGCATAACGAAAGACACTTTACTGATGTCACAACATATTTGAGACATAATTAACTTAGGAAACCTGTATATAGCTCTCATGACTACCCGTCACGCTTATTACGCGTACGGTTCGGTTTATGTAACAAGTTTACATAAATTAGCCGAAACGGGTCAAACCTTAACGGTTTTATCTCAAAATCCAGAATGTGAATAATAAACCCATATTAAACAAGTCCTCAAACTTGTCGGGTCTGAATTACATTCTATCCGGTCTTCGCTTAACCGTGCGTACGAACCGTATCTTGAATAATTTGATCGGCTCGTTTAAACAGTCTTGTTTACTTTACAGCCTTTGGGGGGTTAATGACCATGTCCCGGATATCCTTGGCATCATCTTACGAGATGGCCGCGACCTGAGCACGGGGTGTAGGCGTACACCCGGCAGTGTATAACTCAATAACGTGGTGTGTCCATTGATCTTTAACCCGGACTAGATCCGGGCTACTGAACGCATAAGTAACATGTAATTCGTTCACAAGATTATAATATTAAATAATTCTCCCAAGTTAAATAAAAATGTTTATGCCATGTGCATCCAAACCAATTTTCAATCATTTTCCAAAATGAGTCAGTTGAATGTATTTACCAGTGTAAACTGACGTATTTTCCCAAAAAGACTGAATGCAGGTACTAAACGAAATTTGGCTGGATTGTCTTCTAAGCATCAATAAAAAGTCTCGCAAGCTTAGGATGCCAGAAGTCTGTTGAACCATTAAATGTTGTTTTGTCTCGATCCTACTGTGGATAAACGCCGGATATTGTGACTTTGATTACAATAAATAAATTCGGTTGTATTATATTTTAAACTTGCTTCCGCTGTGCATTATTATATTGTGTTGTTTGACTATTACGTTGCCAACCACGTCACGATACTCCCCCACCGGGCCCACCGGTGACACGTGGAAATCGGGGTGTGACAATTATTGATCGTGGTGGTGATGAATTGTTAGAAGTTGTGATAAATTGTTGGAAGTTTTGGTGATGTGCGGAGATGTTAAGTTGTTAGATTAATGTTGATGTCACATATACACTTAGAATTGCATGTTATTTATTTTTATAAAATTTATAAAACTATTTTATCTTATATTTCCTAAAATTAAGATCTATTCATCAACTTTTTGTTTACCCGAAACCTTTTTACGCATGATACATATACACAAGTTTGAGTATTTGAAGTGAAGACACATAGGATGTGCCTTTGTAATAAAATGAAATATTTCTTATAAATTATATCTTTTGGATTTTTGTTTGGAATTCTTATTGAATATTTATATGATTACGTGTGACAAATTTAATATTGATGCTTTAAATATTTTTATTTATAATAGTGTCATAAGCTGTTAACAATCAGTCATGCCTCGTACCAAATCTGTTGCAGGTCGGGGTGTGATAGATTGGCATCACAGTCGATGGCTATAGGGAATTAGGTCTAGGTTATTAGACCCTTAGATTTAGACTATAGTTTGTTATGTGCTTATGTGCTTAATTGTTTTAACCTAAGAATATTTAAAGTACACATATGCATATTATCACTTTTTAATTATTACATCCTTTGTATCATGTGCATTACATGTTACTATGTGTTATATTACTTATCTAAAGTTTAATATTATATGTTTTTCCTCCATTCTTGTCGCGTTTGCACACACTATAATATGTAAATATTATTTCTTATAAATATTATTTCTATTTCTACATATCTAAAGTTTTAATTTGATTTATTGTCTCTTCAACTATATATGGATTTCCTTTATTTCTTTTTCGAGATTCGAATTTCATTTGAGTTTCCTATCTTGTCAAAGTGGGTTTATGTGATAGACATGTAGTAACTGGAAGGGTTAGGTTCTGATAATCGAGACGTCCTGTCTAGGCTGGCATTCGTATAAATCCATTAAGGACCAGTTTGCTTACTTGGGGACTAACGATGAGAGTATTAATACCTATTAGGCCAAAGCATGTCACACCAAACGTTACGTAAACAAACAACACTTTGATAAGTCAATGTTTCTGTGTTAAGTCATGGATACCCTCCAACATTGTTTCAAATCACCTCAAATTTGAATCATTTATCGTTTAATGATTTATTTTTGGGTTAAGTGTATGTCAATGGATCGACATATGCGGCCAAATCAAAAGCTCGGTAATTGTGGGGGCCCACGTGATTACGAAAGTGACTCATGAAAAACATACTAAACTCTAAGACAAGCCAAACCTACCAATTTAAAATATTCCATTTCAAAATTTTGTTTTATCCTAAGTTTTGTCTTGATTTCTTGGGTTTTATATTGGGATTTTGTTGGTATTATGTGTCACATTTCATATATTCATGTATCTTAAGTTTCAAATTTCTAGGTGTCATAAGTTTCGTATCTATAATATCGTTTTACACTATGTGCCCACAAGTTTCTATTCACAAAAACTCACAAACTGTTTGCGTTGAGTCCTTGGGCAACTAGTTCCAAAACCGCCATAAATCAATACTTCTTGTCGACAATGCACTAGCTATATCACAGAGCCGACCCACTAGTGTATCAAACCTAGGCTAGCGTTTTGGGCCTCCATCAGGAATATATTTATATTTATATATTATGTATAATAAGATGAAGTTTGACTGGCTTGCTGAATCTGATCCCTTTAATGTAGGGGTAATCATTCCATATTAGTCAAAGCTCAGTTCCGTGTTCGATTCCCAGCAACAACATTTAAACTTTACTTTTCAGGTTTTCTTTTTTAAATTGGAGAAGCCTTATTTGTCTGGTTTGTAACCTGTAGATTTATTAATTAATATATTTTAAGGGTTTAGGTTTATGTTAATGGAACTTCTGGGTTGTTCTGTGATTCTTTTTCCTTTCATTGGAGTTTATGTCTGAGTAATGTTGGGTTGTTTTGTTATTATTAATTATGAGTCAATGAATCAAAGTACTGTAGGTAGAAATCTATATTCGAATAGCTCCTCAAATCACTGATTCAATCAGGTATTTCTTGTTGTATATTTTTATTTGATTTTATTTGTTAAGATTG
Organism: Helianthus tuberosus; assembly: GCA_030545235.1. Lineage (NCBI taxonomy): Eukaryota > Viridiplantae > Streptophyta > Magnoliopsida > Asterales > Asteraceae > Helianthus > Helianthus tuberosus. The sequence goes on from CM060403.1 coordinate 158,146,915, forward strand.
TTATGTTAATGGGTTTTGTTAGAAAAGTCATCAATTTAATAATGGTGTTTTTTTATCATTGATGAGTAAAGTTTATTATCCTTTTTGTTCGACTAGCGTTTTAACTCTTAGACGGCCTCAACAATTAAGCTATATTTGTTAATCTTTTTTTAGAAACATGGCAATTTGTCACACCCCAACCGATGGCGGAAACATCGGAGTAAGACGAAAACATAATTGCTCGAGACATCATAACTTGCTAAAATGTGACAATATATTTAAACAACAATTTTCATTTCATACTAGTGGGAAATACATTGTCTTGAAAACATAAAGTACAACATACAACAATTAAACATAAAAACTTGAAATAAATACGTAAGTTTAAAGTTTAGGTGTGTTTCTAGTCCACCCTAAATATTGTTTCTTCAATCATCATCATCTAGTTTCCTGCAACGTGTATTAAAATAAAGAGTAAATTACAAAATTCGTCCTTTATGTTGACACCAGATTGCAAACTATATCCTTTATCTTCAAAACGTACAAATAACGTACTCGATGTTTGCAAATCCTTGCACGTTACGTCCTTTGACCATATCCCGGTTAGTTTTCATGATTAAGTTTGACCAAGTGGATCAAACATAAGGGTATTTTGGTCATTTTACCATTAATAAATAAAACAATCTAATCTCTTTCTATCTCTCTCAGCCTCTCTTTGTAATTTCCCCATAAGCCATTACCACTATCCCTACCAGCCATCACCTGCTACCATCTAAACTCAAATCAAATCTTATGATCTTTCCCCTAGGTCTCACCTGCACAATCGACAACAGTGTAAGGACTCTTAAAATTGTCCCAAAATAACCCGGAAATGAAAACCCAGACCCCTGAAACACCACTGTGCATGAAAAAACTAAGAAATCAAAAATTGTGGGTTTCAGGCGGGCCGCGTAAGGGTTAGCTTAGCCTTACGCGGGCCGCGTCAACCTTAAGATTGACCGGATAAGCGTTCCCGAGCCACGTGGCATAGACATGGCGACCCTACTCGTGACCAACCAGACCTACGCGTAGACTAGGTGGCTACGCGGGCCGCGTAAGATTGAGCAGAAGGCTCACGCGGGCCGCGATAGACTTAAATTTCACCTATAAATAGGTTGAGCTACGAGCAGTCCTCTGATGTCGAAACCATTTCACAAAAACGAAGTTCTATTGCCATAATTCGAAATTTACTTTCAATATAGCGAGGCGCTACTACGATACAGGGTATTAACTCGATCGCTGCTACGATTCAATGTCCGGTCGATTGAAACTATCCGATGAATGTTTAAGTGCTGCTCAAATTGGGTTTATACTTTGTCATTTGTCGTGAATTCGATGGATGTTTAAGTATTTCACTTTGTCATTCGTCGTGAGGGTTTAATCTCGTGAGTTATCGTAAATGCTGTATTAGTTACTGACCTAGTTCGTGTGCATTGTTGTTTAAATTAGGTTATCAGGTTTATCAGTAGGCTAAACTCTGCCCGTATAAATCTGCAATGTGAGTCATTCTCTTTTTACCAAATTTCTTTCAAAATCATGTTTATTTTCAAAGCTATAATTACAGGGATTAAATCTTTGTAATCTCCAAATTACAGCCGGTATGTGGGGTTTTGTATACAATACTTGATAACCGTCACCTTTGGACAACGAGATAGCCAATAGGTGGTCGAGTGACAAATACCGTGGGTAGATGGTTGATATATGTAAACATTGTAATCGCTCTTAATACTGTAAATTATAACAATGCGTCGTTTTTAGTAAAAAGAATGATTCACCAGTATTTCCCCTCTGACAAAACCTTTTTCAAACATGTTTCAAGTGATCTGTTGTGATCCAGGAAAAGTGCCACGAAGCACTACAAGCTTAAGCAAGTTGCTCAATATAAATAAAGAAACATGTTTTGTAAAAATAAGAATTTCCCAGTGAAATCACTTTATTGTAAACTACCGGGGTTTATCCCGAATTATGAAATAAAATAATCGGGCATTTCAAGTTTTTAAAAAGATCCTGTTCAAATCTTCCGCTGTCGCATCAATTAAATACCACGGGTTCCTGTCCCACGGCTCCTGACCGGGTCAAACCGGGGTTGGGGCCGTGACAGGAAAATGTGCTATCAGAGCCACTGATTTAAGCCAATTAAGTATTTAGAAAATACTTAATTTTTACTGATTGCCATTTTGTGAATATGTGTTTTATTATTTGAATATTTGTTTACAGTATGGGTAAACAAAGACTTTTGGACATCTATCATAAATTAGATAGTTCACCAAAAGAAAAAGGAACTTCATCCTCAAAATACCCAACAGATACTGATGAAGGAATATTTGTCCGTAAGGCACAGTATAAGAAACCACTTTCTCCTAAGAAAAGAAGTTTGATTATTAGAAAAAGCCAAGAGAAAATAAAGAAATCACAACCAAAAGAAGTGAGGGTTAATCAGGAAACCCGGAAATTAGGCAGTAACCCACCATGGGAAGATGAATTAGATAAAAAGTGGGCAGATCTCTATATGTTAGCCACTGTAGCAGTAAATGCAAAATTTTAAATACCCAGATCCAGTATTAGCACCCATATCATCTACAAGCCAGAAACTCTAAAGAAAATTTTACCCAGTAAATAAATAAGTTTACAATAAACCCTAGTATGTTTTAATTTTCAGTTGTAATTTGTATGAGAAAGTCACAGTATGTGCAATAATATTTGAATAGTTATATATTCATCTGTGAAATTTTTAACTTATCATTTTGTGTACATTTTGCATATATGCTAAACAGCATGAATGAGTTATCTGAAGCCCTTCAGAATCTCAATCTCTATCCTGTGAAAGTGGAAGTTTCCAGAGACTTTACTGGTTACTTGCCCGATGTGGAGGAACCTATGGAATTTCAAGCTCCTCCTCTGGAGAAACCAAAGCCTAAGAAAAGGAGAAGATTTGTAGGCTGGAGGCGTGTACGCAGGAGGAAACCAGCAACTAGGAAAGTTCCCAAAATAGAAAATCCCATTGATAAAGGAAAAGGGATCGAGATTGAGGAAAATGCTAGGCAAGTAGAAATGGAAATTGGGGAAAATTCTAAGCAAGCAGAAATAGAAATTGGGGAAGGTTCTAGGCAAGTCGAGGAATTTCCATTACAGGAGGAATTGGATCGCGTACTGGCAAGCTGTGATATCCTTAGGCCTATAAATAACAACCTCTTCCCTCATTCTTCCGAAACCCAACTTCCAATAAATTTGGAACCAGCCATCCCAGAACCTTTGATCCACACCCAACCTTTAGGAGAAATGGACGAGTGGTGGACCAATGATTGGCAGTTTCAAAACCTCCTCAATAACCCCTATACCTTTTTTCCTCAGTTCGACCCAGAACCTATACCAAACCCACCAATGAGCAATGAAAACTTAGCTGAACTCCGCCACTTTGGCAAGGAGCTGGTGGATGCAGGGAATAGGATCCGGGAGGTGGGAGAACAGATCTCCTGGAAATACGACGAGAGGGAACGTCATTTCTGAAAAATCAGCAGAAGGAATGGTGTGAGAAAGTAGCTGTGATTGTATAATAATAAGAATAGTAATAAAAATATAATCTTATAAAATAACTAAAAATAAAACTTTTGTAAGATAACCAGTTTGTACGGATGCCTAATATATATATAAAATATCGAAAGTCGAGAGATCGACAATTTGGTTACACGTGTGTTGTGATTATGTGTGATTGTTTTGTTATATTTGATTGTTAATTGTTTTCGGCTAATTACCTATCTATATTAATTACCAGATGGAACGCGCTAGTAATGAACCAGTTAACGAAGTTAACCAGTCTGAGCAAAATAATGAGGATCATTTCCTCAATAGGCAAGATATCGAAAATATCGTTGCTCAAGGAATAGCCAATGCTATTCCAGCAATCCTTGCTGTTGCCCAGAAACCTGTTGAACCTCAACAAATTATTCCTAGTAAATGTACTCATGAAGATAACTTCAGTAATAGCGTAAACGGAGGCAGCAATCATACTAACAACGATAATGAGATACGGCAAGCCCCAATTCTCAAAAGAATGAAAGCTGCAACGCCTGGTTGCGCTTACAAAGAATTTCTTGCTTGTAAACCAGCTGAATTTGCAGGCAATGAAGGGGCGACCGCGGCACTGCGTTGGTTGGAGAAAACCGAAGCAGTAATTATGATAAGTAAATGTGCTGAGGAAGACAAGGTCATGTATGCGTCGCATCTTTTTAAAGAAGGGGCGTTAGAATGGTGGAATACGGTACTTCAAGCCAAAGGAAGAAATATGGCCTATGCCATGAGTTGGGAAGAATTTAAGCAGCTAATGGAAAGAAAATTCTGTCCCGAATATGAAAAGGAACAAATGGCGAATAAGTTCCTGAACCGTCGAATGATGGGTGTAGACTGTCGAGGATATACTTCGACATTCTTCGAATATGCTAGAGTGGTACCAACCCTGGCTTCGCCAGAACCGGTGCTTATTTCCCGCTATATTTGGGGATTGATTGGCGACATCCGTAATATCGTTAAAGCTGCGAGACCTCGCACTATTGACGGTACTGTGGAATTAGCTAACACCCTAACTGACGAGTTGGTACGCACAAGAGAAGAGAACCGGAAGAAGGAAGTAGCTCAAAAGATTACCCACGGATTCTGTGTGGGTAATAGTGCCAATTTCAAGAGAAAAGGAGCTGGGCAATCTTCCACTGTTCCATTTTGCAGTACCTGCAAAAGAAAGCATTTGGGAAGATGCAAGGGGTATTGCAATTTCTACAAAATTCCAGGGCATCAAGAAGAAGATTGTAGGAAGAAGAAAGCCACGGTCTGCTATAATTGTGGAGAAGCTGGACATTTTAGGCCAGACTTGTAACACCCCGTGTTTCCATAAGTCAAAGTCAAAGTCAAAGACAACGACCGATTGTACGAATTTGACTTATAGTAATTTCTTTATTTTAATTGTATTATGTGGAGTAAGTGTTGTTAATTACAATAATAAACGTATGTTAATCGCTATCTAATCGACTATTCGACTGTGAATTATAGGAAGTAACAATGCGATAAAGCCAACTAATCAATTCAACCTCGAATCGAAACCCGAATACGCAATTGGGATGTTGTTATGTGTGTATGTGTGTGCTTTATGTGTTACTTGTGCATGTTTATATATATCGTGGAGATCAATCGAAACTCGAAATGCAATCGAACTCGAACCCGAATCGAAATCGAACTATGATATTTAGTAGTTGGGACTAAAAGTAATTTGACTAGGAAACCCTATCGTGTCGAACCGCTCGCAATCGAAATCGAAACGCTAAAAATCGTAGCATCGAGCATTCAAACCAAGTGCCGTGCGACCGGATAGACATCCGACCGGATAGCCTCTTGTCCGCAGATCAGATGCCATCCGACCAGGATGTCATCCGACCGGATAGCCATCCGGGCGGTGTGTCATCCGATCGGATAACCCTTTCCTCGTTTGGAATCCTATAAATACCCCTGTCATTGTCATTTTTTCCACTTTTGGAAATCCACTGCCCGAACAGCTCGTGCTCCCCACCTTTTCTTCTATTTCTCACAATCCAGGTAAGAACTCACCCTAAATCTTGTACTTTCTTGATCTACACGCATTCCTACACCTTTCTATCTTTTAAATCTTAACTTTTAACCGTGAAATCATCAAGATTTGAGGTATTCTAGGATGACGTCATCATGAAGTTCTTATGAACTTCAAGTTTGACCTCATTCCACCAAGGATGACTCAGATCTGAACGATTTCCACATGATTTCACAACGATTTCGCATAAATCAGAGCATTTTCAAAAGGATAAAAGAGTTGAAGGAAATAAACACAAGTTCTCTCATTCTTTTACACTCAATACACTCAAAACCGTTAGAATCGGACTTTGTTCTAGTCTCCTACTCATCCTTAGTGGTTGTACTAGTTCAAAATCAGGATTCTACCTACGAGACCACCGATTTCGGGTTAAACAAGAACAACGGTCTCGAGCCGGTAACTGACCGAGCTAGGGTGATTCCTGCTCGGTTTGGTCACTTGGGTCAAGACAGGGTTCCGTTGGTTAACACGTTGTCGACACGTCTCGATAGAACGACAAACAATCAAATAACCAAGTGTAAGACGAACGGAACAACCGGAACAGAATGCTGTCCGAACGGATTGCTGTCCGATCGGATAGTGCATCCGAACGGATTGCCATCCGAACGGACCACACTTGGGACCCATCTGATTGGATTACTCTTCGGATCATGAGATACTAAGACTTTAAAGACTTAAACAACTTTCAACATGTTCAATAACAGGGTTGCCACCCGATCGGATGGACATCCGACCGAGTGACTCTTCTGATGTGAACTTGTTCTCTTCACCAAGTCGCCGTCCGACCAGATGACCATCCGAACGGATTGTCATCCGCACGATCGACCGTCCGATCGACCGACTTGAAAGACAGAGATACTTCGATGTTTTTAAAATACTACAACGAAACCTTCAAAGGTCAAACCATCATACACAAACACATCCTTCTTATAAGAAGAAACAATCCACTCGAATAGTCATCCGACCGGATAACCTATCCGACCGGATGACCATCCGAACGGATTGTTATCCGCACGGATTACTGTCCGCTCGGATTACCATCCGATCGAACTACTATCCGACTCACTCATACCCAGTGTTGCAAAAGTCGGATTCCTCGGCCGAGTACTCGGCGAGTACTCGGTCCTCGGACCTCCACCTTGGCGACTTCCTCCTAGGCGGTCTCAACTAGTCGGCCTCGGGAGTACTCGGTCCTAGTCGGCGCCTAGTCGGCCTAGTCGGAGCCTAGTCGGCCTAATCGGTCTAGGCGGTCAACGTGGTTTGTTGACTTTTAATCGGTCAAACTCGGTCAAAATCGGCCTACTCGGCCTTGTACTCGGACTACTCGGCCTTGTACTCGGACTACTCGACGTTGTACTCAGACTAGTCGGACTTGTATTCAGAATATTTGAACGTTAAACATGTTTCATTTTAAATTATACCCAGTTGACATGAATTATGCTTATTTTAACACATAAATAATATATAACAATTAATTTTCTTTATATTTACCATGTCCGCGTACTCCCCGAGTACTCTCCGAGTACTCCGATTACTCCTAACTCCCCAGTCGGGCGACTAGGGACCGCCTAGCGACTTTTACAACACTGCTCATACCTTGTATCATTTTACGTGTCACTTATCGATATGCCATCTAATCTACTCAGGCTAATCTTACTCGCTAAGCGCTCCCTTCAATCCATCAACCGCTGTGAGTATACTCGATCCCTTTTTGCTTTAAGCACTTTTGGGTGTTACATACATTACAACTATTCAAATCACAACGAACACACTACTCAATACTATTTGAACGCTAACCGTTAATGCATGTTATACGTGGCTTATGAATGCTTGTTTGTTATGTTTACACATGGAATGCTGTCTACCTGCCTTAGCAACGATAGTACTATAGTTTGGACTCAGCACCCATTCACACGGGGGTTGTTAAGGACAATTACTTGCATGGATTATGGTGGTAATCATGTATTGCGAACTGCCTTGGGCAGTCAACCCGCAGTCATTGGTATCGATGGATCTATGTCGATAACTAAGGTGCTTCATTTCACTATGTGTACGTGCTGGTTATGCGTAAATGAATTCGAACTCTATATGCTATTATCAAACTTGTATGCTCACCTTTACATTTTATGAATTGACCTTATTTTAACGTATGTGACAGGTGCTTAGGGAGTTTACATGCTTAGCATGCTGTGAACTTGAGGCTAGGAAAGGTCTAGGATGCTCTCTATGCCGTGATGAAATCGAAGCTAGGAAAAGAGGTCCTAGAAACCAATAAATAAGCTATCTATGTATAAATCTGAGTTGTCGGAACAGAATTATTTGACTGGATTTATCTGTAATAATTTGTTTGCCTCTTAAGACACGGTATGGGACATGTTACTTTAAATTATTTGGTAATGATAATTGTTATGGAAACTTCTGGGCAATCTGTTTCGCTCAGTGCCATGCCCCGATGTTTCCGCCATCGGTTGGGGTGTGACAAGACTGCCCAAAATTGATCAAACCAGCTGACAATAAAGCCAAACCTGCAGACGGAACTCCCAAAAAGAACGCAAGAGCCTTTCAGTTAACTACGCAGGAAGCCGAACTAATTCCTGACGTAATAGCTGGTACGTTCCTAGTCCACGACGTTTATGCAAAAGTATTATTTGACTCTGGTGCAAACCAAAGTTTTATAAATACTTCCTTCTGCCAAGCTCTTAAATTACCCTTAACCAACCTTAGGCAGAGTTTTACAGTCGAAACGGCAGATGGAAATTCTGTTAACAGAGATAAGGTTTTGCGAGAAGGAAAGATAGAACTCTTAGGTCATAAATTTTCTGCAAATCTGTTACTTATGAATTTAGCTGGATTTGATATAGTGTTAGGAATGGATTGGTTAGTAGCCAACCATGCTCGAATCCTTTGTGACAAAAATTCCGTAGAAATTCGTACCTCCACAGGAGAGATAATTTCAATTACATGAGATAAGCCACGAAAGCCACTGAAATTTATTTCAGTAATAAAGTTGGCCAGTTATTCAAGAAAACAAGAAGTAGTGTATATGATTTTAGTAATCATTAACACGAAAAATAAGGAACTTAAGGAAATTCCAGTAGTAGCAAAATACCCAGATGTATTCCCAGAAGAACTACCGGGATTACCACCCGACAGGGAAGTAGAATTTAGGATTCATCTAATTCCTGGAACTACACCGATAGCCAAAGCACCTTACCGGTTAGCACCCACTGAAATGCTAGAATTGAAAAAGCAGTTAGATGAATTGCTAAGTAAAGGATTCATACAACCTAGTTCATCCCCTTGGGGAGCACCAGTGTTGTTCGTAAAGAAAAAGGACGGTTCAATGCGAATGTGTATCGATTATAGGGAATTAAATAAGGTTACCATTAAGAATCGATACCCATTACCTAGGATTGACGATCTTTTTGATCAACTTCAAGGGGCTAGATACTTTTCCAATATTGACTTACGCTCCGGATACCATCAATTGAAGGTACAAGAAGAAGACATACCTAAAACTGCTTTCAGAACTAGGTATGGTCATTACGAGTTTACAGTCATGCCCTTCGGACTAACGAATGCACCTGCGGCATTCATGGACATGATGAATCGGATCCGTAGACCGTACTTGGATAAATTTGTAATTGTCTTCATCGACGATATACTTATTTATTCCAAAAGTCAGGACGAACATTGTCAGCACCTGCATGCACTCTTAACTTTGTTAAGAAAAGAAAAGCTTTATGCTAAATTCTCGAAGTGTGAATTTTGGCTACATGAAGTGCAATTTTTAGGACACATGGTGAACCACAAAGGTATTCACGTAGATACCTCTAAAATAGAAGCAATCACCAAATGGAAGGTTCCGCAATCAGCTATGGAAATTAGAAGCTTTTTAGGATTAGCTGGATATTATAGACGGTTTATTAAGGATTTTTCTAAAATAGCACTGCCATTAACTAAGCTAACCTGTAAAGCAGTTAAGTTTGAATGGGGACCTAGGCAAGAAGAAGCCTTTAAGATTTTAAAGAAAAAGTTAACAAATGCCCCAATTCTAGCTTTACCAGAAGGAACAGAGGATTTTGAAGTATACTGTGATGCTTCAAAATTAGGATTATGATGTGTGCTAATGCAACGCAAAAAGGTAATTTCATATGCATCAAGGCAATTGAAAAAGCACGAGGAAAACTATACGACTCATGACTTAGAATTAGGAGCTATAATTTTTGCCCTTAAGATTTGGAGACATTATCTGTATGGAAGTAAGTTTACTATCTATACAGATCATAAGAGTTTAAGATACATATTTGGGCAAAAAGAATTGAACATGATACAAAGGAGATGGATGGAAATCCTAAGTGACTACGACTGTGATATCCAATATCACGAAGGAAAAGCAAACATAGTTGCAGATGCCTTAAGTCGTAAGTATCATGAGAAACAACGACGAGTTCGTGCTCTTAGATTAAGTTTGCAATTAGACTTAATGGAACAATTAAAGAATGTTCAAGAAACAGCAATCAAGGACGATGCTGAAGGAATGAAAGGAAGATTAAAGGAATTAGAACAAGGAAGTGATGGAATTTGGAGATTCCATAAGAAAAGAATTTGGGTACCTAAGCAAGGAGAATTAAGAAATAAAATTTTAGAAGAAGCTCATAAATCTAGGTATACCATGCACCCGGGAAATAATAAAATGTACCAAGATTTAAGGAATAATTTCTGGTGGATAGGAATGAAAAAGGACATAACTAGATATGTCTCTAAGTGCCTTACTTGTTCACAAGTCAAGGCAGAACACCAGAAACCTTCAGGTCTACTACAACAATTAGAAATGCCTGTATGGAAATGGGAACTCATAATAATGGATTTTGTTACTAAGTTACCCAAAACCAAAAAAGGTAATGATGCGATTTAGGTAATTGTGGATCGATTAACCAAATCAGCTCACTTTCTACCCATGAAAGAGACCTTTAGCATGGAAAGGTTGGCAAAGTTGTATGTAGATGAAGTAGTATCCTTACATGGAGTCCCACTCTCCATTGTATCGGATAGAGATAGTCGTTTCACTTCCCACTTCTGGACAAGTTTCCAAGAAGCAATGGGAACCCGAATAAATTTAAGTACTGCATATCATCCATAAACAGACGGACAAAGTGAAAGGACGATACAAACCCTAGAAGACATGCTCCGAGCATGTGTAATAGATTTTGGTGGAAACTAGGATGACCACCTACCTTTAATTGAATTCTCCTATAACAATAGTTATCATGCAAGCATCGAAGCTGCCCCATTCGAAGCACTGTATGGACGAAAGTGCAGAACTCCAGTTTGCTGGGCAGAAATAGGAGAAAGTCAATTGTCAGGTCCTGAAATTGTGCAAGAAACTACCGACAAAATCACTCAAATCAAGGAAAGACTGAAGACGGCTCGAGATCGCCAGAAAAGTTATGCCGATAATCGACGCAAACCACTAGAGTTCCAAGTTGGAGACAGGGTACTCTTGAAAGTTTCTCCTTGGAAAGGAGTAGTTCGGTTCGGTAAGAAAGGAAAGCTAAGTCCACGATACGTAGGACCATTTCCAGTGATCCAACGTATAGGACCAGTTGCTTATCGTTTACAACTACCAGAAGAACTAGCTGGAGTACATGATGTATTTCATGTATCCAATCTCAAGAAGTGTTTATCGGATGAATCACTGGTAGTACCTCTTCAGGACATAGAGGTAAATGAAAAGTTAAAATTCGTAGAGAAACCACTTCAAATAGAAGACCGAAAGATCAAGTTTCTCAAACATAAGCGATTAGTACTAGTCAAAGTCAAGTGGGATTCAAAGAGAGGACCCGAGTACACTTGGGAGCTGGAATCAGAAATGAAGCGAAAGTGTCCTCACTTATTTCAATAAATCTCGAGGACGAGATTTTAAATAAGGTGGGGAGGATGTAAGGACTCTTAAAATTGTCCCAAAATAACCCGGAAGTGAAACCCGGACCCCTGAAACACCACTGTGCATGAAAAAACTAAGAAATCAAAAATTGTGGGTTTCAGGTTGGCCGCGTAAGGGTTAGCTTAGCCTTACGCAGGCCGCGTCAACATTAAGATTGGCCGGATAAGCGTTCCTGAGCCACGTGGCATACACATGGCGACCCTACTCATGACCAACCAGACCTATAGCGAGGCACTGCCACGATACAGGGTATTAACTCGATCGCTGCTACGATTCAATGGCCGATCGAATGAAACTATCCGATGAATGTTTAAGTGCTGCTCAAATTGGGTTTATACTTTGTCATTCGTCGTGAATTCGATGGATGTTTAAGTATTGCACTTTGTCATTCGTCGTGAGGGTTTAATCTCGTGAGTTATCGTAAATGCTGTATTAGTTACTGACCTAGTTCGTGCGCATTGTTGTTTAAATTAGGTTATCAGGCTTATCAGTAGGCTAAACTCTGCCCGTATAAATCTGCAATGTGAGTCATTCTCTTTTTACCAAATTGCTTTCCAAATCATGTTTATTTTCAAAGTTATAATTACTGGGATTAAGTTTTTGTAATCTCCAAATTACAACCGGTATGTGGGGTTTTGTATACAATACTTGATAACCGTCACCATTGGACAACGAGTTAGCCAAGGGGTGATATGACCATAGTCACAGACACCATTGGACAATGAGATAGCCAATAGGTGGTCGAGTGACAAATACCGTGGGTAGATGGTTGATATATATAAACATTGTAATCGCTCATAATACTGTAAATTATAACAATGCGTCGTTTTTAGTAAAAAGAATGATTCGCCAGTATTTCCCCGCTGACAAAACCTTTTTCAAACATGTTTCAGGTGATCTGTTGTGATCCAGGAAAAGTGTCGCGAAGCACTACAAGCTTAAGCAAGTGGCTCAATATAAATAAAGAAACATGTTTTGTAAAAATAAGGATTTCCCAGTGAAATCACTTTATTGTAAACTACCGGGGTTTATCCCGAATTATGAAATAAAATAATCGGGCATTTCAAGTTTTTAAAAAGATCCTGTTGAAATCTTCCGATGTCGCATCAATTAAATACCACGAGTTCCTGTCCCGCGGCTCCTGACCGGGTCAAATCGGGGCTGGGGCCGTGACAAACAGTAATAAGGAGCAAATTAGGGCTAACAACAACAACAATTAGGAGCAAGAACAACAAGATTCGAGCCAGATTTGCTGGGTTGTTGCTTGATTTAGCGTGGTGGTTGTCGGATTTGGTGTGAGGTTGTCGAATTTGGTGGGTGGTTATCGTATTTGGTGGGTTGTTGTCAGCTTTGGTGCGGTGATTGGGACGTTGGTCACAGGTGGTTGCGGGTTGAACGTTTGTGCTCCAACGGAGTGGTGGAGTTGCGGTGCTCCGGAGAAGAAACAAGTTTTTATTGGTTTTAAAGAACCTGGTTCAATGGATCCAACTGTCGGCCACCATAGACAATCCGACGACATCGGAAGAATAACAATTGAGGCGACTGTCGAAGCTAGGGTTAGGGTTACGGTACCGATGACTGTGTTTGGTTTTGGATGCTTCTGATTATGTATTTTAGTTACTTTGTTTTGTGTTGTTGTTGTAATGTGTTGTGGTATTGTGGATGAATATACTTGCACCAATTATACATGATTCAGGTTTAGATTGAGGGTTTTAGTTTAGGTGGTAGTAGGTGGTGGCTAGTGGCAGGCGAGGGCAGTGGTGGTGGTGGCTGGTGGGTCTGTTAGAGAGAAAGACTTAGAGAGGGAGAGAGAGTTGAGAGAGACCAAAATACCCTTATGTCTGATCCACTTGGTCAAAATTAATCATGAAAACTAACTGGGTTATGGTCAAAGGACGTGACGTGCAAGGATTTACAAACATCGAGTACGTTATTTGTATGTTTTAAAGATAAAGGATATAGTTTGCAATCTTGTGTGAACATAAAGGACGAGTTTTGTAATTTACTCTAAAATAAAATAAACAAAAGTTGGCGTGTATACAAGTTTGAATACATAGCATAATAGTGTCTAAAATTTGTCTCATATCCGACATGGAAATTTGCATACATCATTATTTAACATACTAGCATGTGTTAACTATAAGTCAAACCAAAGTATAACACAATCGTGCGTATCATTATCGTCGAAACGACAAGGCCGTAAAATAGTTTACTTAATAATACCACAAGCATACGGACGGTGCGTTAATCCTATAGCGCTATAATTGTTAAGGTAGGCTTGCAAGGTTAATGAGCATATTGAACACTAGTTTAAGCATGGCATGTAGTAACAAGAATGTAACAAGTATCATGTTTGTAACAGATAGAGTATTTGCATAAACAAGTTTAATCGTGAATATGTGATTTATATATATCTGTGTACATGTTGCACCCAAAGTGTGTTAAACAGTAAATGGGATCAAGTATACTCACGGTTTGCGTAGTAATTCTCGCGTACGTAAGTTTGACGAGTCTTGAACCTAGCAAATCAACAAGTGAGGTAGTGGAACATAGTCATGCAAGGAGGTATGATGATTAGCATCCATTAAACCTCGTTATATGATTCACCAAAGTACAAAATCATCAACTTTTTTGATGATTTCGGTTGGTCATGAAGGTGAAAATAAAACAACCTTAAACCTACTAAACATATAAACAACCAAGTGAGCTAGCTAGATGCGTGCATCCCAAACATGGAAAGTGTTTGGGGACGTGATGTAGCCTTGTCCCTTTGTTGGAAACTGTTTGAGTTTTAGTGGTATGAACATAGTAAATCAACAAGTGAGGTAGTGGAACATAGTTGGAAAGCCAAGGCTTCAATGGTTCACACTTTCACCAAAATACAAGTTTCACCATATTGAAGATGATGAATTTGGATGGTCTCAACACTTGTAGGTTGTTAATAACCTTGTTCAAAAAGAAAGCTTGGGAGGTGTTTAGACCTTTAAATTTATGAGGATCAACCATACTCAAGCCCCATAACCATAGGTTTTATTAGAAGCATCGTACGTGCAAGATTCTCACAAGATGAATGAATTAATGAAAAGTTGGTGAAAGATAACACCAAAACGGAAAGTTGGACCTCAAAATGGTGATGTTCCACCTTAGTATACTATGGTAAACTTGTGGAAAACATTCCTAGAGGTGTTCCAAACTTTCAAGAAGAAGAAAAGATGAAAAAACATGAAAAGAAATGAGGTTGAGGCTCACTTTTGAACTTAAGTAGAATCTGCCCATACTTGTGATTTCAACTTATTTGAGAGTGTTTGAGGGTTTGGAAAAGTGAAATGGAGGTGTAGGAGGCTTGGTTATATAGTGGTTGATTAGGGTTAGAGTTTAAATGAGGTTGGAAGGTGATTGAAGAAGAAAGGAGGTGAGAAAGGTGACCAACCAGTAGCCAAGTTTGGGTTTTCACACTTTGGCCCCTAAACTTCCATATGTTTATCATTTTATGCCCAAAGTTTATGTTTTAACCTGTTTTCGAGTACGAAACGTGTTTGCAAGTATGTGGCGAGTATCGTGCACTTATAAATGATAACTAAAGCATATAATAAGTCTTGGTTCACATGTAAATGTGTATCAAATATTGATTGTGTATAAGCATAGGTGCAATAGGCATAAGTATAAAAGTGAATTGCCATTGTGATCGAAGTATCGGATTACAAGTTTGGAAGTGAAATGCGAATACATTACGAATACAAGTTTCCAAAAATAGAAATGTGAGTATAAATTTCTAAATAAGGAAAGTACAAAAATGTGAAGAGTTACACAATTAGTATCCTAACCACTCAATGTTGGTTAACTTTATTTTAACAAATTTTGTTTTTGCTCCATTAACAAAGAGTCATGGATCCATGTTTGTTAACATGTTACAGACTTATTAAGCGATTAATTAGTAATATTGTTAAGTAATCAATTACCATTAAAATGCCGAGTAAAATAAATATTTATTCAAAAGGGCCCCACTCAATTTTGGGATGTGAGAAAAATGTTGAGGACGACTTTTGGGAACGTTTTTCGGTAACGTTAAATCATGGGTATTGTACGCGAATGGACATGTTGGTTGTATGGTTTGGTACGGTTTTAAGCCGAAAGTGCAACCTTCTAATTCGAAGTAAATGGGTTGGGTATTGTGATTGAGGTGGTGGTTCAGGAACGACCGGTTACTTGCCTGGCGCATGAGTCGAACTCGAAATTAACATTCCTATAAGTATAAAGTGTGTGAATGTCATGCATAAATGTCAAACACACGTGTGCGTATGTGTAACTAATGCAATGCATGTGTGAGTGCTAAGTAAGTATACGTGTAGTGTATGCAATAAGACTGGTGAACCTTGCGCCTTGGAGCGGAGTGTTATCGTAGCTTTTTGAAAAAAGAACAGTTATAGTCTGGTTTTTTCAAAAATTTAAACCGATTTTACTTTAACCAATGGCTCTGATACCAATCTGCACACCCTCAAATTTCATATACGGGGTTTTACCGCGAGGCGCGTGGCATCCATGATCAAACGACTAATTATGTTGAACAAATTCAAATGTATTGTAAAATGTTCAACTACTACATTCAACATGAATAATGATAATAGTTTTAGATGTTTGAAAACGTAAGTTTAAGTTATCAGCATGAAAAAAAAAGTTTAATCAAAAGCCATAACACTCTCCAAGTTGTTCGTTCCCACGTGCGTGTACCTCACGACCTGCAAAGCAAGCTAAGGTGTATCAATATAAAGTTGGCGAGTTCACAGTTTTAATTCAACGAAAAGTAAGTTCCAAATACAATGTTTTAAAGGCATGTCATGGGTAGCTAACCCATTATTAAGCAACTAAACAAGTAATACCGAAACCGGCGTAGTAAGTTTTTGTGCCCTCCGCCTCAATGTCTATACGCATTGATGCAATAGTTAAAGGTCAAAAGTTCACGCCCGGCTCTCAGCACAGTGTGAAGTTTTGTCAAACCTAATAGCGCGATCAACTATACCCTGTTTGCTAACCCGACAACTAATCGGTATAAAGAGTAGGGACTTTCCAGATAGAAGTTTTGTTTAGTCCACTATAGACATGAAATTAATCTAGAGTATTTAAGTTCCATATTCCTGTCCAGGAATATAGGTGTGGTCCCAAACCAGGGATAGTGTAATTCTTAAACTAGGAGTTATGTAAATCCCATGTCACACCCCGACCACGTAAAACAACAAAACGTGGCGGAAACGTCGGGGAGTATTGTAACAGAATCATTGTTTCATAACCATGGATTAGATAATTTTGTTTTATTGAATTATTGAACTCATTGTTCTATTACAAATCAAATAAATAGAAATATTGTCTTTCAAGTTTTAAAGTCGCTAAGGCACAAGTCCATCATATGTATAGCATGTATCAACAATCATCACATAGCAGCACCTGAAACATGTGTAAAAATAGGTACGTCAGCATAAAAATGCATGTGAGATACATAGGTTTTATTAATGCATGATTCATGACTTGTAAGTTTAAAAGAATGTTTAACAAAAAGTAGTCATGAACTTTAAAAATGTTTTCTTTATAAATCATGTGAAATTTTACAAGTAATTTGATGATATAAAAGAATGATGCATAGATAATTAAATAATTAAGTAAAATGAGTTTGTATAAAATATGTTGTTTGTAAAACAATGTTTTGATAAAAGGTTTGTAGTATATATATATAAAAATATACTTTGGTTTTAAGAAAGTCGAATAAATAATATATTAAAATATATTTCAGTTCCAAATAATTAAACAGATTGTATATTAAATATACTTTAGCGTCAAAATAAAAGTTTTCAGTAGTATATAAAAAGTATACTTTGGTTTTATACATAACATATTAAACTATGTTTTAGTAATTAACAAAATATATGTTGTTTTGTACAATATCACACATGAGAGCATATCAAACTATACTTTAGGGAGTATAACAAAATATCCAATAAAAATGTGATTTTTGAATTCAATCAAACCTTAGTGCATCAAACTACACCAATTGAGACTATAGAAATACCACAAAGGCAATCTCTATTTGGATAAAAATATCGGTTTCTGACATTCCATGACAACAGGAATGGGGTGTCAAATCCTATAGCGCTATATCATACTACCAATCGGTCTGGTGAACATATAAATTAAGTACAATCCAACAATTAGTTTTATAATTTTTGAAAAGTTAGTGTTTAAACCATAAATAATCATGCAGTTTGTCAAAAGATAAGTATTAACATGTATAATTAATTTATACTTTGAAATCATGAAAATAACAAATAAGTACACATGTTTCAACCCAAAAAAATTGAAAATAGTAAAAGAGGGGACTATGTACTCACGTGAGAGTGCTTAGAAGTCTTGAACAACTACCAAGCAAGCTAGAGGGATCACGGAAATCAAACGGCACCTAATGTAGGTAACTACATTAATAAACCGGACCTAAATCGGAAGATCGGATAGGATTAGGTTTCGTAAACCAAATGAGTATTGGAACTCATATTATATGGTTTAACAAAGCCTACAAACTAAATCGAAACCTAACCTAAGTGCTTACGACCCATTATGACCCGTTTAGGTAGCTTACGCTACTTTAACGCGTTCGGACCGCCTAACTAGTCCTATGACAAGTATTATAGGCCTTAACAAGTCTAATAATGTTTCCTAATTAGTTTAGAGGTCAAAATTTAGGTTACATATGCTTAAAATGAATTTATGCGCAAAAAGGGTATTTTGGTCATTTTCCTAAGGCATATAAACTACCTATCATACAACTACTTAAACGAAGTGACCATAAGGTATAACCTCGAAAGGTTATTCCCTATACAACTATGGTCACCTATTGTGTTTGGTCGGATCCTAATGATCGACCAAACGGGTCGGGTTCGAAAGTCTAAGCGGTTGTTTAGACCGCTTATCTTACGACCCTATATAAGCACTAATCTAAAAGTGACGAGCTAAACATGTTAAAACATGTTTAAAGAAGTTAGAAAACAAGTTTGATATCAAAACAAACGATTTTAATACTCAAGAATAGTTTGGTTGCAAAATACGCATAAACGCGTATTTTGACCGAAAATATGACTCGTCACTACACCTAAGTAACGTGGTAATCAGTAGGTATAGTCACAAGAGACTATAACCATCGTGATTACGCTCACATTACGAAGTTCAAACGAACTTCGTGTTGACCATTGACTGGTCAAAGCAGAAAGTCAAACACTGTTTGACTTTCACGCTTAAAAACGCATAAAAGAATGAAAGAAGCTTACAAGAGGTCCAAGCTAGGAAGTTTGATTCAAGTTAGCTCAGGTATGAAGTGTTTAAACTTCAACTTAGAGCCAAAATGAACCAGATTGTGAGTTTGCATTTGAAATGGAAGGGGTATGTATAGATTTCGAAGAACCGTTAGGATCATTTCTTGAAATCCGAGCTTCAATCTTGGCCCTCCATGTGTGCCCATGGTTTAGCAATACAAGGGGCATCCAAAACCAGTCCATAGAATAGAAGAAACCATGTGCAAAACAATGGGATAGCTGGGTTTTACAAAAATTAAAGTTTGCTGACCTGGGAGTGGCTTACGGACCGTAAGCATCACCATATGGTCCGTAAGGACATGGCTTGCTGGCAGGAACGTTCAACAAATGGCAGAACAGTCCCCTGCATCTCCAAACTTGATTTTTGATGCGTTTTGGCATGTTTAAGACCTGTTAACCTCATTTCAAGGCTCTAAAATGAAGTTAAAGTATAGGGAACATGAAATGTGCTGAAAAATATATCGGATGTCGGTTCGTTTGGTCGTACGGTCGCGTTGTTCGGTTAATTACGACGAAACACGAACGGACGCGAAAAACGATCCAAATTACGCGACGAATGGAATTTTATCATGCCAACCACTAAAATAAAATATTTTAATGATTACATAAATTTTTGGATGTCCGGATATATTCAGAACATAAGATATGCGCGAAAATGCAAACTTATGCAGTTTTTGACGCTTTTAGTCCCTATTGAACAAGAATGTTTATTTTTGCGCACCAAACACCTCAAATCCTATTTCTAAGCTATGTAAAGGATATTTAGGGCATATTTAACTTATGATCAAGTTCCGTAATGTTCGTTACAGTACGAATCAGCATACTTTCGCAGTTTGTCGAAATTAGTCCCTGTTAGCGAATAAACTTGATTTCGACACACCAAACCATCCAAAACTTATTTCTAAGTTATGTAAAGGTTATTTAAGGTATGTTAAGCCTATGTCACTATTCCAGAGTGTTTATTGCATTAAACTGGTTATATTTACGCATCAGTTCGCATATAACTTTCCAGAAAGCGATTTAGAGCTCGAAATCGATCAAGAATTGATATGTGCAACCAATACACATATTTATACAAATACCAAGTATGAAATACAATTTTTCATTGGTTTGGTATCTGTTTGATGATTGAAGTGACACAGGTGTCACATCCCAAACCAGGAATTGCATGCTTTTAGTAAAATTGTGAACTCATCTTAGATTTGTTCGGCTAGAATTTAGTGACTAAAGTTAAGTGTGGTCAACCACGTCCTGATATGGTTATCATTTTGGAATTAGTGATCCACATAAGTACATAGATTCTACACGTATATTACCACATAACATGCATACATGTTGATACTCAGTTGTTCGTTCATGTAGGTATGTCCACGTGTTCATCCCTTATCATGCAACACGTTAATGATACTCGTTTAGGTACCAACCAACAATCAGCATCTTGTAGTAGCATGCAAACACACTTTAGAAACACATACGTTAACTTTCTTCAGTTTCAGCTCAACCTCCAAAGTTGAGTTGTTTTCGTGAATTCTGTTAAAATACTTAATATGCTTGAAAAATTATATATGATTTATGAAATGTGTCCTTACGTCCGCGAAGGTTTATGAATTTCCCCCAAAGCTTAACTGTTTACAGAAAAATCATTAAAAATTATTTAACACCTAAAAGGCAATTTCGTCACATTCTGTTGACAGTTTACGGTTTATTTTTATAAAAATCTCTATTGATCCGATTGACGAAATTCCAGTTGGAGAATTTCTTGACCTCCTATAACTATCTACTGTAAAAATTTCACATGTTAATTCCAATCCTATACCAAGTTATGATACCCGTAATCGGCTGCAATTGCTGTAGAAAAACGCAACCTCCACCAATGTTTCCGTTTTAATCTTTTAAAATACTTAAACTTTTCAAAAAATTATGGTTCCGGTTGGGTTTGAAAGCTATTTCATTGAACAACATTTTAGACTCAAGAACCACACGATTTTGTTAAGTTTTAATCACATTATAGCCGATACAAGTTGGCTGTAAAAACATGGACAAAATCGGTTTATGATCAGTTCATGTTCAAAATGTGATTAGGGTTCTTTTATCATGTTTTTTCTGCTAGTACAACATATAAAACATCTTATAAATCAGATTTATAACAAATAATCAATATCATGCTTCTAATCAAACCCTAATCTTTAAATCATAAGAAACATCAAAATTGATTAAGACAACTTACCTGTAAGCGTAAAAGGGTATTGAAATCGATCAAGAAAGCCACAAATTGCAAGATCCAAGCAACAAATCAAAGTGCAATGGTGTTTTGAAGGCACAAAGTCGAAATTATGGTGGAGGTGAGACTGCCATACGTAATGGAGGGTTTAGGGTTGGGTTATGTTTTCTTAACTAATTAAAACCCAAGGGTGAGCCTTTTGGTGGCTTTTGTAACTTTTGGTGGCCCTTTTTAGCTAACACAAGCCCATAAAGCCATTTTCTACTAATTTTAATAGTCCAAGTCTATAAAAATAAAGCCCATTAGTTTGTTTATAAAAAAACATTTTTATAACGCAAGATCACACAAAAACGCACATTGTTTGCAATGACGAGAAACAACTAACAAGTAGTCCATGTAATCAAATAACTTGTAATTCCCCTAAATTATATTATTATTTCTATGTTTGCAATATTATATCAATGTTTCACCAACGTTCGGGGCCAGACTTGTGTGCAGTTTGGTAATTCGGTTAATTCACTCGAATTATTGTTACGTGAGTGTTCGTGTATTAACTGACACACTTAAGCAACCAATATGAAGTGAAATGCTATAATGAACGTTTTAAATCATGTTAAAAATAACAGAGTTAACCTGAAAAATCTTAGTTGTCACACACACTATGAGCAGCACACCCTACTTGCGTACTCTAACGGAGCTGAACATCGTAGTTGTATTTCAGTTTGCTGCTTTTCATTTTGGTTGACTTACGGGATGAAATCTTTGCTACCAGTTCGAGTTTGGGTTGTCTTATGGGAATATGATCTAGTTTGGGTTGTGTTTTGAAAGGAAGTTAATGGTTCGAACGAGGAACGTGAAATTTGGCATATCCAATTAAGGCCGGTAATAAGTGGGATAATTTGGATTGAACCAATTGTTTAGATTCATAGTAGTGGTTCGAGATTGAAATTAATACAAAACACTAAGAAAATGGAGATGCGGGAGAGTAATTGGTAAAAAGATTTATCAAATTACCTACTATTTATAAGGGTGAGAGGGGCACTCCCCTCTTAGGGGAGTCCCCTCTCTTACGCACACCCAATCAGGTTATGCCACGTCAACTCCCCTCGCACCCCAATTTGATGGCGGCACTCCCCTCTTAGGGGAATTGTTTTTTTATTTTAAAAAAAAAAACAAAAAACAAAAAGTTTTCATTGGTTGAATCAAAGGCTGGCCCACCATCTTCCCCTCTCCTTCCATCGGTGAACAAGCACCGAACCAGGTCGCCGATTTCGGTCCCCGCCTTGATGGCGCCAGTGTTCCCGAGCGGGGACTTGGGTCACCGCACCCACTCCCCGCGAGTGCCCCGCTCACCCTAAGGTTTTGTTTGCAAAAATTCTTTTTTCATTTAAAAAAAATCTTATCCTTTCAATGTCTATAGCCTAAACGGCTCTCCCCCACTTCATGCCGTGAACACCCCTTGTAAAAGAGTTTCATACTCACACCACGCATGAGGCAAAACGGTGCGGCGTGACCATGAAACCTACGTTCACGCACCACTCTTTCAACTTTCAAGACCACAACACGATGCAAAACACATAGTGTAAGAGTTTAACTTTATCCATCTATACAACATCTATACTTTAAAAATAAAATTTTTGCAAACTTAAAAGTATATTACCATTTTATAACACCTTCTTACAAATAAGAAAATATCGTGGCAACAAAATTATGAAAATTGTTTTGATTTACTTTTCACTAGAGAGTAAAAGAGTTTGAAACAACATTTTAATAAGGGTCTACATATTTACACACCCTATTGCCTATTTGGACACCCTTCAAGACGCCTCGTATAGACCTATACGAGGCGTATAGCCTTTTTCAATTTCCAAGAGAATCTCTGATTATGTCATATTTTGTCTTATTTGCCACGTATACGTCTCGTATAGGCCTATACTGGGCGTCTAGCAGAAAAAGACCATTTAGCCCCTGATTTAGGCCTATACTGGGGGTAAATTGGTCTTTTTTGCCTCTCTTATATGCCTAGTATAGGCCTATACTAGGCGTATATAAGAGTTTTTTTTTTTTTTTTTTTTTTTTTTTTTTTTAACAAACATTTTATACAATATTAATCGTTTTAGCAAACTTTTATACAAAAACAAGTTTTTTTATTTTAAATAATTAATATTAGGACCCCTCGTTGGTTTTTTTTTATACGTTTATTTTTTTATAAGGGACCTATACTACACTATATGATACGATAGTATCGTATTGTATTGTATCGTATAGGTCTATACGAGAGCTATACGAGACTTATACTACACTATACGATACAATACAATACGATACGATACTATAGGATATGATACAACGCCCGTATACGTCGATAGGCCTATACAAGACCTATAAGGGACCTATACTACACTATATGTTAAAAACAATGTAATATTTCTACGATCGAATATTTTTTAAAGGCCGATCTTGAAAACGGTAAAATATTTTTATAAAAAAATAAAACTTTTCTTAAAAAACAACTCAAATTACCCCACCAAAACACCCATTTTTTTACTCAAAAAACATCACCCTCAAAAAACAATCAAATTACCCTACCAAAACATCTATTTTTCAACTAAAAAAAACCAACGAGGGGGTCCTAATATTAATTATTTAAAATAAAAAAACTTGTTTTTGTATAAAAGTTTGCTAAAACGATTAATATTGTATAAAATGTTTGTTAAAAAAAAAAAAAAAAAAAAAAAAAACCCTTCAAGACGCCCAGTATAGGCCTATACGAGGCATATAAGGGGCAAAGGGTCGTATATGAGGCCTATACGAAGGGTCCTATACGCCCAGTATAGGCCTATACGAGGCGTCTTGAAGGGGTCAAACCAGAAGTGACATGAGTCAGGCACTGATTTTGATGTAACCCTATACGCCTCGTATAGGCCTATACGAGGCCTATACGAGGCAAAGGGTGTCCAAATAGGCGCAGAGGGTGTCCAAATATCTCCACCCTTTAATAATGCGAGTGAAAATATGAAATGACTAAACCAGCGCGTGCATGCCACCAAGTCCCCTCCTATCATCTTGATACATGTATTGTCACTATCACCCCCAACCCCACCACCCCCCTCCCATTTCAGCTTTTATATCTCCGATCCCTATTCCCACCACATTCCACCTCCATCCCCAATCAATTCACTATCCCCCACACTCTCTCTCTCTCTCTCTACCTCCACCGGAGCTATGATTCCGAGATGAAGGAGCGTCAACGCTGGCAGCCTGAAGAAGACGCTCTCCTTCGCGACTACGTTAACCAGTACGGCCCCAGAGAATGGAACCTTATCTCTCAACGCATGTCCAAAACCCTAGATCGCGATCCCAAATCCTGCCTTGAACGCTGGAAGAATTATCTTAAACCTGGAATTAAGAAAGGCTCTCTCACTCCACAAGAGCAAGCACTTGTGATTTCTCTTCAGGCCAAGTACGGCAACAAGTGGAAGAAAATCGCTGCTGAAGTCCCCGGCCGCACCGCCAAGCGTTTAGGAAAGTGGTGGGAGGTTTTCAAAGAGAAACAGATTAAGCAGCAGATTCACAACAGTAAAAAATCAGGATCGTCCACGTCCAATCCCTTACCACCGCCACCGTCCGTCGCCGTCGTCTCCGGCTGCTGCAGTTCGCCGGAAAAAGCCATCCAAGGTATTAGAGTATAGAATATATGTATTGTTACTATTATACATTTATCTTGTATTTTAAATTCAAATGTTAATAATAAATATATTCTATGCTATAATACAAGGTACCTACGATCATATACTGGAAACATTTGCCGAGAAGTACGTCCAGCCGTACTTGAAGCCAACAATGCCAAATTTGAACTCGCCGATCCTTTCACTCGGCTCAACTTCTCGAGCCGAGCCGGAGCCGACCTTAACACCGGCGGTACAACTACCACCATGGATGAACCAGAATCAGAACCAGAACAATGCAACGTCGTGTATGACGTCATCTTCTTCTTCAAAGTCGACTACACCGTCTCCTTCTGTTAGTCTGACTCTCTCCCCATCCGAACCGGTGGTTCTAGACCCGGTCCACTCCGACCACCGGTTCTTCCCGGTTCAACAAGTCGGAACGTTGGTTCAGTACTGTAAGGAGGTAGAGGAAGCGAAGCAGAACTGGGTGCAACATAAGAAAGAGGCGACGTGGCGGTTGAGCCGGTTGGAACAGCAGCTGGAAGCGGAGAAGAACCGGAAGAGGAGAGAGAAGATGGAGGAGGTAGAGGCGAAGATACGGTGTCTCCGGGAGGAGGAGACGGCGGCGTTAGGGCGGATGGAGAGTGAATATAGAGAACAATTGAATGCGTTGCAGAGAGATGCAGAAGGGAAAGAAGGGAAGCTGATGGAAGCATGGAGTAATAAGCAGATGAAGTTGAGTAAAGTTGTTGAACAGATTAATGGGGGGTTAATCCAGCAACATATGATTAGTGGTGCTAATCATCATCATGGGTTAACTTAAGAATAAGATTGACTTCCATTTGTTGAAGGAAATTTGAGTGTTCAATCAATGGAGTTTTTTTTTTAGTGTGTTTTTTATGAAATGTAATGAATGGATATTTATTAGCAAGTAATTTTTCAATTTTGTTAGTTTATGTTATTCATGATCATGTATGGCTATAATGTTTTTTTTTAATAAGTAGGTGTATGGTTAATGGTACATGAAGATTAAAGTTATAACAATAATGGCAAAAAAAGTATATTGGTTGGAAATGGAAAATTGGTTTTTGTGAGGTGTGACAAAAACGAAAAAAAAAAAGAAAAGAAAAAGAAAGTATATACATAATTTTATGATCACTATAATATTAAAATTTATTCATCAGTGTGTTCAAAGAATTTTCGGTACCGGGACTCAGACCGAAACCGGTTTGAAACCAATATACATAGAAACCAATTTGGAACCAATACAACATACAACTGACAGGTTTTTAACCGGTTTATAATCATTTGCCTTTGAACCGATTGTTCAACTAACCAAGAAAACCCGAACAAGTTTGAAACTCCACACAGTTTTGACCTTTACGTTGGCCGATTCAAACCAATTTAGCGTTTGAACTTGATTTGTGCACATCTGCCTTTACCATCTATATGACTTTCGATGAATTACGCTTTCAGAATGACGAAAGTTGAAGCTATTATTCCCTAGTTGAGTGTAATATGTGACATAAATACGCCTCCTATGTCACATTGCTATAATGCGTCATCATGATAGTCGTTAACATTATATGCTCTGAAATGGCAATCTCCGTCCAGTTAGGGAATACGTTTTAGAATGAATTGTTCGATATCTTAAATTGTTTGTTTGAGACGCTGAATTATATGCTAGAAACACATATGATTGATTAATAATGCATATCTAATTATATGAATATTAAACATGCCTTTATATTGTTCTGATGATGATTAGTATTTTTTTCTATTTGAACTACAAGGAACAAAAGTAATACAAACCAATGATTTAAAGTTAAATTCATTCAAGCCGAACCATCTTAAATCGAAGAGTTTGAGTTTATCATTTTCTAATACCGTAGTTAATGATTCGGCTTAACATCTCCATTAAACCCAATCGAAATAGACAATAAACACCCAAAACCATGAAATGATGGAAGTATACACCCATAAGATGGTTACATGAGCTATTTTCACTATTATTTATTATGTTTATTTTTTTATATATTGTAGTTGTTATTAAGTTAGAGCTATAGTTTTAGTGAGAGGGAGGAATGGGTTACATTGGAGTAAGTGTAAATGATGGTGTGCAGTGTGGTGTCAAAAACTGTTTGATCATTTTTGTGACAACAATAACACCTACCCTTTTTCTTTTAATTTTTTCCTCCTAAATTTTACTCCCTTTTGCTTTTCACTTTCTTCAGTTCTGCAGGGTAGGGCAAGTGTATAGCGATGGGCAGATGACTTGTTTTATTCATAGAATCATAGGTGGTGGGGTTGGGGGTATTTTGGACCTTTAGGCCGTGGGGTATGGGGCGGGGGTTTGGGCGTGGGTTGGGGTAAAACGCTCAAGGCACCACCCCGGGTGGGCTTGGGTTGGGGCGTGGCCCCTTGGGGCTTGGGTTTCAAGCCGGGCTTGGGGCGGGGGAGCAAGGTGACATGGCGGTTTGTGAATGACCAAAAGAAAATAGCCGTTGGCCAACGGCTATATTAAAAAAAGAAAATTTATTCCATTTTTTCACTATAAAACTCACATTTTACTTCCATTTTTTACCACATTCAACCACATCTTCTATACATCTTCAATTCTCCTTCTACAAAACGAAAAAAATGCATCCTTACAACCGTCCTTTTGACCCGAGCAACCCGTATGGATTCCAAGAAAATCATCCTAGCCCACCACCCAATCGTCCAGTAGCTCGTCCATTTTTCATACACTCTCATATGCCCGACATGGCGGGTTATGCATCGTATATCAGGAATCGTGTATTTACTAATTTCCCAAACACCGAAGATTCAATACCTACCCCGGTTTCACAATCGCCCATCGACCTTTCACCAACCTCCATCGACCTTTCACAAAACGAATCCGTTCCCGAAACTCAACCACCCAAAGAGAGTCATACCGCATCGAAACCCATCAAAAAAAGAAGTCATAAGAAAAAAACCCAGGATAAAGTAGTTGAAACCGCCAAACGAAAACAACAAAAATGGGTCTATGCTGAAGAAGTTGCATTGGCGAGGGCTTGGTGTGAACAATCTCAACATTCAACTTTAGGTATTCTTAACCTTTGTTTTTATTAATGGAACGGTTATTTTTTATATAAGTTTGTAATATATTAATATTTTTTTATTAAAATAGGACATTCGCAACATCGAACCACCCTGTGGGAATGGGTTAGTAAACTATTCCATGAAGAAATGGGTAGGGAGACTTATCGTGAAAACGATAGCTTATCCTCAAAGTGGAGCGAAATAAGCACCCACCTAACAAAATTTAGTGGGTTTTTAAATAAAGCAAAGCAAAACCCTAAAAGTGGTGAAACCGAAGCCGACATTTTGACAAATGCACTGGTCGCATTCAAATCAAATATGAAGACCGACTTCCATTTCATGCATTGTTGGGAGATTTGTAAATTCCATCCAAAGTGGTCGACTATCCCCATTGGTAGCGAAACTAACTCGTCTTCCAAAAGGTCAAGGGCGTCGTCCCAAGCCCAATCTGATGCACAAGATCAAGAGTTTGAGGACCTTTTGGATGATTCGCCAAGCCCAAACCGGCCTGAGCATGGAAGAAATGCCTCAAGAAGGCGTGCTAAAAAACAAACGGCATCGGCTTCAGCTGGGAGTTCTGAGTCGCGTAGGGGAATATACAGCGACCAGTTGGATGACATTTCATGCAAGATGGATACATTCAATGTATTCCAACAACAAAGGGCCGAAATACGAAGGAGCAAAGAAGCTAGAGATTCTGCTAAAGATGCCCTGAAACAAAGACGTGATGATTTGAAGATTATATCCCAGCCGATTGATCACCTACAGGGTGACGAGTTAGAAATAGTCTTGGCGTTGAGAGAAGAGATAAAAAACAAATATAAAAATTAGGAATTTGTTTTTTTTTTTGTAATTTTCTTTTCTTGTAATGATCTTTATTTAAAAATATTAAAAACTTAAATTTGTGTTTATTGGGTCTGCCCAGCGGGTCAGCCCACAAGCCCACCAAACCCACGCCCCAAACCCCCGCCCCACCATACCGTGATCAATGTGGGTTTACCCATGGTCTGCCACCCCATTCCACGTGTCAACCAATGCCCAACCCACGCCCCAACCCCCGCCCCACCATACCCCATGGTCTTACCTATAACCCATTCAATTAATCTATTTAGTTTTTTAGATAGATACAGGATTAGGATCAAATACAAAGGATCCTAATTGTAAGAAGTGTAAGAAGGATTTATAGAGTGATAAGGGTATACGGGGCACCAGCGGGGAGTGCATTCGGTGACCCAATTCCCCTAGCGGGAACACCGCCGCCATCCCTGCGGTGACCCAATTCGGTGAATGGGATCGGTGGGAGGTTACCGCATGAAGGGAGAGAGGGAGAGGGTGGCCCACAAGCTTTTCAACCAATCAATTTTTTTTTTCTTTTTGAATAAAAAAGCAAGTCCCCAAAGAGAGGAGTGCCGCCATCAATTTGAGGGTGTGAGGGGAGTTAAGATGGGAGTTGACGTGGCATAACCTGATTGAGTATGTGTAAGAGAGGGGACTCCCCTAAGAGGGGAGTGCCCCTCTCACCCTAAGTGTCCAATAACCTAAAAAAACCCACTACACAAAAAACCCCACTACAAAAAAAAAACCCCTTAAACATCCACCACCACCAAAAACCTAAACCCCCATCCCAAAAAAAAAAAAAAAAAATTTGCCGAGGGGGTTGGGGTTTAGGTTTTTGGGTGGTGGTGGAGGTGGGTGTTTAATTTTTTTAGATTTTTTTTAGGTTTTTGGGGGGTGGGGGGGCTAGGTTTTTTGGGGTTTTTTTGGTGAGGTATAGTTTTTTTTTTTTATTGCGGGGGGGGGGGGGGGGGGGGGGGGGTTAGGTTTTTGGGTGGTGGTGGGGTGGGGTGGGGGTGGGTGTTTAGGTTTTTGGTGGTGATGTAATGGGTTTAGTTTTAGGTTATTGGACACTTGTCACTCTATAAATCCTTCTTACACTTCTTACAATTAGAAGTCTTTGTAGAATAACTTGACCCTCTAGATACATATATGTATCTTAAACATATCCACATTTTCTTTTAACTATACTTAAATTAAATATAAATGAAACAATGATTGCAATTTTTAAAGTTAATTTTTTTTTAACGGCAAAGATTCTATGATTATAGAATGAGGGCCAGCAAGCTGTAAAACCCAAAAGTACAAGAGACAAAACAAAACAAAACAAAACAGTAACTTACAACCTCATTTGATAATATCTCTTAAATTGAAATCCTTCCATCTCTCCCATTCTAGACTTTTTAACTTCGACCTTTCTTTTATCCATAAGAACGACACTTCTTTTATTTCTTCAACAGTCGTTGTTACTGACCCATTCCGTCCGTTAAAAACAACTTCATTTCTGGATTTCCAAATTTGCCACATTGTTATCATGTAGACTGCCGTAATCACTTGTTTCCATTCCTTTGAGCCGTTCCGATCCTGTATAAATTGCAGCATTTCCTCACATGAATTGAACTCTTCGTTATTCGGTATTTTCAGCCAGATCTTTATATTCCACCACGTTGCTCGAGCCATCACACAGTTCATTAACAAATGTTCCGCTGTTTCTTCGTCTTTTCCACATCTTGAACACATCAGATCCTCCATATTAATGCCTCTGCGGTTCAGCTCCGTTTTAACCGGAATCTTGTTTTTTGTAGCCCTCCATACGAATAAGTTCACCTTTGGCGGTATCCACCTATTCCAGAATTTCCACTCCGTGTCATTTGCTTCTAAAGAGGCCTTCGAAATTTCGTCTCTTAATATCGCCACTGTGATTTCTTCATTTGGTCTTGTGTTCCATTTCCAAGTATCTTCTTTTTCTTTTAGACTTAAATCTTTTAGCACTTCTGTCAATTCTGAATGTTGATTCCGTTCAGCGTCGTTCCTTATACCTCGTTTCCATGTCCAATCCCATATTTGAATTTCACCTATTCTTCCACGCATTCGCTTACTTTGCAATTTTTGTTCTTTGCCAAGGCATATAGAGCTGGAAACCGCTCCTTTAAAGGAACGTTCCCCACCCATGTGTCTAACCAAAATTTTACTTTACATCCGTTCCCTATGTTTGCAACCAGCTGCTTTTTAATGGACATGCCCATCTTCTCAAACTCCTTTTCAATTCCCATAATGTCTTTCCAAGTTCCACTCAATTTGAATTTCATTGGCATGAGAGAAATTGAATTCCGTTTAGAGTGTATACTTTCAATCACTCTTGCCCATAAAGCCCGAGGATTGTCCTTAAATTTCCACCACCATTTTGCTAATAGTGCAAGGTTTGCACTACGGATATCCCCAACCCCTAACCCACCGTACCCTTTTGCCTTGACCACTTTTTTCCATGCAACCCACCTCATTTTACATTTCCCGTTCTTTTTTCCCCAAACAAAATCTCTTCTAATGGATTCCAATTCTTTTATCACTTTTTTTGGTGCAACAAACATAGATAAAAAATAGTTCGAGAGAGCTCCCAAAACTGCTTTGACTAATACCATTCTCCCCGCCATTGATAATACTTTCATCTTCCAAGACGAAAGCTTGGAATTGAATTTATCAACAATTAGTTTCCAATATTTCACCCTTTTCATATTTGCTCCAATCGGGATTCCCAAAAAATTAAATGGTAAACTCCCAATTTTACAATTTAGGTTTCTTGCCATACATTCAACTTCCTCCTTTTTAACCCCTACCCCAAAAAGATTGCACTTACCCAAGTTTATCTTCAAACCCGAACATAGGTAAAAGCATCTAAGCATTCTATTCAAATTTTTTATGTTATCTTCCGACCATTCTCCTAGAAAAATTGCGACATCCGCATAGCATAAATGTGATATCATAGGTCCATTTCTCGGTAACACTACACCTTTAAAAATTCCCACCTTTACCGCTCTTTTCATTATAACATCTAAGGCTTTAAGTGCTATAATGAATAAGAATGGTGATAACGGGTCCCCTTGTCTAAGCCCACGAGACATACTAAATTCCATTGTTGGCGATCCGTTTACCAAAACCGAAGCTCTACTAGATGTTAAGCTTGCCCCAACCCATTTTCTCCATAACAGTGGGAAGTTCATCTCTTTTAAATTAGAAAGTAGGAATTTCCAATTTACTGAATCGTACGCCTTTTCAAAGTCTATTTTTAATATAAAAATCTGTTTTTTGTTACCTTTCGCCCAAGAAATAATTTCATTTACAATCAACGGCCCTTCCAAAATATACCTTCCCTCTATAAATCCTGTCTGAGTATTGCTCACCAAATCTGGAATTACTGGTTTTATTCTTTGGGCCAATATTTTAGCAAAAGCCTTATATATTAGTCCTATTAAGGATATGGGCCGAAAATGTTTTACTAGAGTTGGGTCACGTACCTTTGGAATTAATGCAATGAACGATGCATTACATCCCACCGGCATATTTGGATTCGTATGGAGTTGTTTTAGCATCCTCATCACGCTCGGTTCAAAATGATTCCAATACTTCTTTAGGATTTTGAACGTCATCCCATCCGGTCCCGGAGCCTTGTCATCTCCACATGCCCAAATTGCTTGCTTTACTTCTTTGCTTGTGAATTCCTTTACCATTAGTTTTTCTTGTTCTTCCGTCAACTTGTTAAAACCTCTTTATCCATCTCCGGTCTCTTTTTCATTGGCTCCTCAAACATCTTCATAAAGGCGTTCATAATTCCTGTCTTCACTTCTTTTGGCTCACTCAACTCCTTACCATCAATTACAATTTTATTTATCCGATTTCTTGCTTTCCGACAGCTCACCATTTTATGGAAGAATCCCGAATTCTCATCCCCCAATTTTGCCCATTTGAATTTTGCCTTTTGCTTTAAGTCTGCTAACTTTCTTCTTTCGTGCTTCCGGATGGTCAGCCTTCCTCGCCTTCTTTCCTCTTTTTCTTCAATTTCCAATTCTCTATGTTCGGCCCTTTGTTCTAATCTTTCCACCAACTGTTTTGCTACCGTAATCTCCTTTTCCTCCTTTTCTTTTTCTTTTTTTTCTCCACTCCTTAATTCTTATTTTTAGTCTTTTTAGTAAATCACCCATATCCTTTATACAGTTTTCTCCATAAACGTGTGACTTTATGGTTTCAACAATGACTTCATCGAACCCAGCTATAGACAACCATGAGTTATATAATCTGAAAGGAATCGGCCTGAAATCTCTTGAAAGACATGTTAACAGTAATGAGTTATGATCCGATAATAATCTTGGCAAAGCCTCCAATTTTGCACAAGGCCATTTGTTCATAAAACCATCACATACTAACACACGGTCGATTTTACTCATACTTGACCCGTTTTCTGTCATAAACGTGAATCTTGAACCCAACATCTGATATTCCAATAAGCCCGCCTCTGCTATGAATTTGTTGAAAGCCATTGCGCTATTAGCATCAAATTTTGACCACATTCTATCTTCTTCTGATCTTACTTCATTATAATCTCCTGCCATTAACCACAACTCTTCCCCATAATTCCGAATCCTTAACAGATCTATCCAAACATTTCTTTTCTTTGTCATATCATTTGGTACATAGACGTTTACCCAATTTATTTTTTCTCCCAACCCTTCAATAAACCCTGATATAACCATAAAATATTCAGCTTTTATCAATTCTACTCTTTTGAAAATCTGAGGATCCCAGATTGTCACCACTCCCCCTGACCTTCCCTGTGCGTCTACCGCTTCAAATACCATCTCACTATTTTGCCAAAACTTTTTGATTAGTTCTTCTTTTATACCTATTATCTGAGTTTCTTGTAAAAATAAGCAATTGACCTCATGCTTCCTAACCAATTGTTTAATCCACCTAGCCTTTTCTTCACCCCCTGCCCCTCTTATGTTTACA
Source organism: Helianthus tuberosus (assembly GCA_030545235.1). Lineage (NCBI taxonomy): Eukaryota > Viridiplantae > Streptophyta > Magnoliopsida > Asterales > Asteraceae > Helianthus > Helianthus tuberosus. The sequence continues at coordinate 158,180,654 of CM060403.1, forward strand.
GACATAAAATTCATGGCTTCATTGTCGTCTCCCTTTCTTCCTCCACTATCTTTCTAATCTGATTTTGATATTTACGTACCTTTATTTTTAAAATCTCTCCCACTGTAGTAGTTTCTTGTACTTCTTTCTCGATCTCTTCTTCGTTGTGTAATCCTTTTAGGGCTTCTTGTTCTTTACTGTTATAGCTCTGTTCACTTCTTATCTCCGTAGCTTCTTGTTCTTTCGAGTTGCGTGTTTCATCGAGTGACTCCTGTTCCTTATCTGCTTCTATATTTATGTCTGGTATCTGCTCCTTTCCAATCTTTTGTTTCTTTACCTCAGACAACGCCGTACCTCCAATCTTTCTCTTTTTCCCTTTTGATTGAATAGTAGTCGACCATATTAGGTCATCCAGACAAAAGGGATCCGTAGGATCTGGTATGCCCACATTCAAATCGGGTATCTTAACATTTTTCTCTTTAAGAACTTGGCCCAATATATCACATTCTTTGTTAACAGGTTTCCCCTTTTTCCTAGGCCCAACTTTACCTCCCTTATTTTTGTTTTGGGCTTTGAAAACTCCCCTGCTTATTGAGCCCTCTACCCACTTTTCTTTATTTACTCCACCCGTATTTGAATATTCTTTTTCATTATTACTACCGTTGACCTCGTTTATACCATCTTTAATTCCAAATATCTCCTCCCAATTATCACAAAAAAAATGTTCTTTTCTCTCACCTGTTCGTTCTCCCACTTCTCTTGACCCGTGTTGACGTTTTGGCTACCCGTCCCTTGCACTTCCTCATTTCCGGTATCTTCGTCTTCAACGTCTCCGGTAACATCTTCCACCAGATTTTTCTCATTCATCGGAGTATCAAGATTAATCGGAATGTCGAAATTTTCCGATGTACTTACTTCCACTGGGTTTATCAATAGGTATTTTCCGGGAATAAACTCCGGTTCCCACATTCCGGACAGCTCCGAAATCCAAACTATAAACTCTTGTCCTCTGTATTCTAGTTTAACTTCTTCACAAATCTCCTTACCACTGTTTACTAGGATCCCCAGCCTTGTTTCATTTAGATTCCCACTAGTCATAAAATTTCTTTCCATATACACTATTTTGCCCATTGTCTTCCTAATTATTTCTATTACTTCTTTATTCCATAACATGATTGGAACCCCAGTTAACTTTATCCAAGCTAACCTTTCATACTTTTCAGCTCCACCTTTCCATTCTTTTACATCACTGAATATTTCCTCCCAACTTTCTTTAAAGCTAACTCTGAAATCTTCCGCTTCAACTTCTGATCCAAACGTAATAAGGAACTTCAAACCTCCCAAATATCTTAATTCCATCGTATTAGGGAAAATAACCGGCAAAATTTCACCCACTATCTTCAGTTTTTTCCAGGTTTATACTTTCTGCTATAACTGATCTTTTCTTCCAAGACTTTGTGTTTTCTGTTTCCTTATTGTCAATATGAATTACCTTTTTGATTTCTTCATTCATCCTCTTTCCGGTCAGCATATCTTTATACGATCTCTTTTCATTCATGTTTCTCCTTTCTTCATGGTTGTACACATTTGCCCTCGTCTCTTCATAGTTGTTCCCGTTTGTGACCCCATTACCTTGATACTGCCTGAAAGTCTTTTCTTGTCTGTATCTGTTTTCCCCTTGTTCCTTGTTTATGTAATCTCCTGTGTCTCCTCGTCTTCCTCCTTTTTGCTCCGGTTTCTTTTCTTTCACAAATTTCGATACGTTTACTTTGATTTTCTTATCCCCTATCCATACGTTGTTTAATGCCTGCAACAATTTTTCTTGATCCTTGATTCTTTTGAACCTCACAAAACCGAATACCCTACCCGCATAATCTCTTCTTTTTGGTATTACCGCATCACATATACATCCGCACGGCTGACATTCAATCCACAGATCTCTCCCAGTGGTCCATTCTGGCAGGTTTGCTACAAAAAAAGTTGTTGCTTTTTCTCCGTAGTTCTGCTTTGTATTCTTCCCGGGGACGTCTATCCATGGCCCTTCATTTTCCTCTTCATCCCTCATTCCATCTTTTACTCTCCAAACTTTCCTCTCCATATTGTTTTGTTTTTCTAATACCATTACAAATGACAGGTTCCGGTGAACCACCTTTAGCGAATGGAAGTATTAAGAATCGAATTAGAGAGACAGGTCAAGCCCAAGACTCAGGCGACCTCGCTTGCTAATCCAACCGTCACTACTTCGTCGAGCCTCCGGCCAGTTCGGTAGTCTGGTAACTGTACAGGTCTACAAAGACAACCTCCTTTGGCGAATGGAAGAATCAAGAGTCAAGTTAGAAAGAAAGGTCAAAGCCAAAGTCCAGCGACCTCGCTCGCTAACTTTCCAATCTCTTCTTTTTTAAAGTTAATTGTTTCAAAAAAATTAGAGCATTGGAAGGTCATTATGGCAATGGGTAATGCAACAAGTGACAATGTGACATCCAATTAATAGAGTGATGGTGTTGATGGAACACATGGTAACTCGATTAAAAGGATTTACATTATACTTAGCAACTCTTGGTCGCCAAGGATGGCCCGAACTCCTTAGAGGTTATGGTTAGTGATAGTCATCTAGTTACTTGAATCTCTGTCGTGTAACATGGGGCATTTAGTGGGTTGCATGCCCTGAAACTGAAGAATCTAATCGGGGTGCAAGACACATCATCATCAACATCAGTAAACCAATAGCAAAGCTAAGGTAGGGTCTGAGAAGAGTAAGATGTAGACAACCTTATTTCTACCCCGTAGGAATGGAGATACTGCTTCCAGTGAGACCCCAGGGTACAAGACACAAATGTCATGTAATCGATGGATACCTCTAATCATATAGATACAATGTTACGAGTCATATAAATTACATATACAATGTGTATGTAATAAATCATTCCCGATTTAATATTCACACGTATATTTTAAAAGACTTGCAAATTACATGTATGTTGTCTATGTAATGATGATTTTATGGTTAAGGACTCTTCTCCAAGAAAATGAGTAATTTTCTACCAACAAGAAACCCTAAAGATGAGTTTGTGAGTTCATCATCTTCAATACGAAGATCATAACTACCATTATTTTTCATGTTTTAGGTTTTGATGTTGGAGATCAAGAGAAGATAATGAAGATATTGTTTTCGATACGTATATAGCATGGTAGAGATATATTGAATTTTTTTCTAGTCTCTTTCTTACATAAGAGTTTATCATATCAAGATCTATTACACAAAAGTTTGGCATGCAGGAGTTATATTCTGATCATTTTGCTCTATTAATATTATGATGATACCGACGGAACTGCAAAGAAGTGCAGGGTCCGTTAACTACGTGACTGACTAACTTCATATAAAAGGGGAGGTTCTATTTGGCAAAAGTACCTTTGTGAAAACATCTAGAGATGCATTGAAATTTATATTAGCTCAAGTTTATGGGAGTTTCCACTTTAATGCTATACATCAACCTTTTTAGACTTCTACATTTAGTTTGGCTGAGAAGATAAATTTGTTTTTATTGTTTATTTTGTTATGAACTAATTAAGTGTATAAATGACATATCAAAGGCACTATAATTAAGGAATCAAAATATGGGTATGTGATTGAAGATTTAAATAAATACAAGGATGATTGGTGGAAGGAGTTATGAATGAAGTCATTACGTAATACTAGGGGCGGACCTAGCATATAAGAAGGGGCAACCTCCGCTACGGCTTAGCGTTTCGGCGATAGTGTAAAATTAGTGTAAATTTTGGAAAAATTCGACGTTTTTACGATTTTATTACGGATTTTTTATAAAACGTTACGGCTTGGCGGATTTTCTAGATCCGCCACTGCGTAATACCATGTTTTGATCTTAAAATGAAATTCCTAAGTCCAAGCCGAGTTAGAATGAAAACTGAGGCCATATGGCATATCTACACCGTTCTTGAGTAGATCAAGCATTTTATTGTTGTTTATTCTAGTCACCAATGTTTAAAAATTAAAATATTATGTTTTATGTTAGTACAAGTACATTTTTTCACATGAGTTTAGGTTGTTGATCATCTTCTTAATAAGATTTATAAGTGTTTCACTAAGTCAAATTTGAGGTTGCTTATGTCATTATGTGCATGGGGTGTTTTTATCCTAAATATTCATTTAAAATTTTGATTGTGAAGGTTATCACGGCTTGCTATGGTGTATGTCAATTAAGAATAGACAAAATTGCAGAAAACAACCTTTATGTATACCCCAAACTGCACTTTATACCTTTCACTATGAAATCCGCCAAAACCAACCTTTACGTTCATGTTTTGTTACACATCACAACCTTTACACCAAACCTAGTCAAAAAAGTCAGTTAAGTTGCCCCATGTGCGATGCATGTGAGGGCATATATGTCTTTTCCTTTGAATAATATATTTAAATAAATAATTAAATCAGATTTTAAAAAACTAATATATATATATATATATACCTCTTATTTTTTCTCTTGGCTCTCTCTCTCTCTATTCAACAAACACCCCCCCCCCCCCCCCCCCCCCCCCCCACCAAATTCAACCACCTTCACCACCAAATTCAGCCACCGTCACCACCGAATCCAGCCGATCGGTTGTAATTGTTTTTGTTTATTATCAACAATAATTTTGATTTTGACTGTCGATTAAATTAGCTTTTCATACCCCTGCCTCTTTATTATATAATATAACTGGATCATATTTTCCTAAGCAACGCCAATGTTGAAATAATTAAAGTAAACCATGAAAAACAAAAATGCATAATTCAATCCCAGATATAACTGGACAGAATCATGCCTAGACGCTCACACATATCAAATTTTCATTTAGCTTCGATTAACAATGAAAAGCTTACACTTTACACTTTTAAGTATCAAAATTCTTCACAGTATATCATATCGGTGGTTGACCGTTGTTCTTCTAGCTTTCTCGTTCATCATTTCGTCGGATTCATCTTCATCGGATCGTTTTCCCGTACCGGTACCTGACGGTTTTGTACCGTTTACCCTGTTAAGGGACGCTACGGCTTTCTCGTTCATCATTTCGTCGGATTCACCACACCGCTGCCACCATCGTTCACCTCCACAACCACCCATCTCCGCCCTCCTTGAAATACACCCACCACCGTTCACCACTAGTGCCACCCATCTCCACCCCTCTCTAAAATACAAAACCACCACACCGCTTCCACCACCGTACCACCACAATCACCCATCTCCGCCCCCACCATCCACCGTTTACCACCACAACCACCTCTTAGATCTGAAACTGATTCTCTTTCCCTAACTTTTTATCTCACATATCAGGGCGTTTGGTTGATGATAATGATGGTGGAGTTTTGTTGAAGAAGATGGTGGCTAGAGAAGGTTGAAGGTAGTGTTTGGTGAGCTGCTTGTCGAGGTGTAATGTTTCAGTAAAGGGAAGAAGAGGATATACTAGAGAGAGATTAAAAAGAGACAGAGATAAAGAGAGAGTGAAAGCGTGGGGTGGGTTTTATAATAACACAGGTGAAATGACTATAATACCCTCACATGTTTTGCATGTGAGGTAACTTAACCAAGATAATAAACGAGGTTAGTGGTAAAGGTTGACCTTGTAGCAAAACATAAACATAAAGGTTGGTTTTGGCGGATTTCATAGTGAAAGGTATAAAGTGCAGTTTGGGGTATACATAAAGGTTGTTTTCTGCAATTTTGTCTTAAGAATACAACTTAGACCAATACATCTCATGTATGAAAAGTAATATTTTTTTCTACTCTTCATGATATTTAAGAACATACAAGAAAATTGTTTGAGTTGAAATCACATTATATATGGATTGGTATATCGTTCTTGCTTTGGTTTTAATCTTACATATAATAACTAGTGCTGCACAATTTGTTTCAACGAAAAAAAAATATTAAGACAAATTTACACAACAAGGAGTGATGTTTTTCTCATAAGTTATTTTGTGTGTAATATCATAAAAGATGTTTTTGTAATTGTAGGTAGGGGTGTGTACGAGTTCGTTTGGTTTTGTTTTACCATTAATCATAACCATAAGAGCTAGCTTCAATTATAGAATTTTTTAGCCATAACTATAATCGAACTTCGGTTACAGTGAATTGGTTATGAAGTCGGTTATTGTTCGGTTTTGGTTAATTTTGGTTGTTTAACCAATCAAGCTTTGAAATAAATAGGGGTGTGCATGGTTTGGACGTAACTTGGGTGTTTTTTTATACAATAAGCAAGACTACACTTTTTTGTTAAACTACCGATGAGGGATTATCTTTAGTAAGGTAATTTTCAACAAAAAAAAATTACAACAATAACACTTCAGTTTTTCATCAATATAATGGGCATCCACATCAAACTTAACATTACAAGTTCGGTTCGCTTTCGGTTATATCGATTAACCAAAGCTTCATAACCGTAACCATAACCGATTGGTCGGTTAAACAAAGTTTCATAACCATAACCATCGGTTATGTCGGTTATCAGTTATGATGGTTAATTTGCTCACCCCTAATTGTAGAAAAGATATGTGATCTTAAAGGTTACAACTACCTCAATGGATAAGTAACTATTTTTTTTTGAACGGCTGCCTCACACACCTTCTAAACCAATTTATAAATTTATATCAACATTCTCTTGAAAAAGAACATCTTTATAACACACCTTGATAGCGTTGCTAGGCTAGAAGTCCTTAGTAAATAACTAATTAATATTTATATAGCAAATTATGAAAAAAAATTAGTTACGGCAATTATTATGATGTATGTAATCACTATTTAACTTTACGGTTAATACTTCTCAGTTTCAAGCTTTGTTTTGTGAAAACATCTTGGTAACCTAAAATGGAATGACATGAGATCGAAATAACTTACTACAAATGTGAACGAGCATCAAGAACGGTTTCATACACCTCACTTCATATCAGAAATTGAAACATGTGTAGTCATTGTACATTTACTCCACAATAATTTATGACTTGTACGGATGGTAATGAATACAACCAAACTCTAGTAATTAGGTATGCATACGTAGTACAATAATACTTCTCCAATATCGTATGCTTTTGTAAGGGAATAAAATCATAAAATAGCAATAAGGATCTAATTGTGTTTCATCAAAAACACTCTTAAAAAAAAGTAAGAACAATGTTTTGGGAAATGCTAACTTGGATGATTCTCAATAGTATTTTCAACTCGGACCAGGCAAGTTGATTAGACCGGGAACTTGACATGAAACCGGTTTGGTTAAACCTCTTTCAAGTTTGACCATTCCCTCATATAAACTAGCCAGTTATTGATTGGCTCCATTTTTTTTAAATACTTGTTCTTTCAAAATCTAATTTTCAGGGTGAAGGCTATGATTCAAACATTTTAGGGTGTTTGAGTTTTCTCTATTCAATAATCTCATGTCATGTCAACTCTTCCCCTTCACTCCCTATTTTCTACTCAAATACTAGGAATGATTTAAACACCCGCTCAATAAAAAAAATTGATTGGTTCTCTATCTCCGCTCTTCTCTCTCTCTCTCTCTCTCCTCCATTTCTTCTTCTTCATCTTTGGTGAATACTCACCGATCACCCATCTTCTCTCCTACTCCCCACTCACCGATCCACCACCCGGAATCAATCCCCATTCGGCAACCCCACTCCTCGCATCCACTCTCCGATATCACTCCGTCCCCCTTACTACTTAACAGACTTTATATTCTATTTATTCAAATCTTCATATTTTATTTTAATTTGCAAATGCACGTGCCAAAAATGTAAGGCATTTTTGTATTTTTATTCGTATTAGATTAGATATATGTATATAATTTTAAATGCTATTATTATACATGAAGTAATCCGGGTAAAAGATATTAATTGGGATTTCTAAATACATTTTTTACTATTATAATTATTATATAATTTTATTTATGCGACAAATGTTATAAATTAAAAATTTCCATCATATACATATAAGTTTTATCATAAATTAATGAGTAAAATGCACGGATAGTCCCTGTGGTTTGGTAAAGTTTCACCTTTAGTCCCCAACTTTTCAAAATTACATGTATGCTCCTTGTGGTTTGCTCGGTTGTTACACGGATAGTCCCTGAAGTGGATGGACGTTAGAATTCTTAGTTAAGTGAATATGAAATTACAAAACTACCCTTATCATTAAAAAAACAATATATTAAATATTAAAACACCCCACCACCACCCACCCTCTCCCTCCTCCTCCACCCCACCAGCAGCAGCACCACCTCCCACCCACCGCCACTTCTGCCTGTAGGTGTAAATTATAAAAGAAAGGGTGAGTCTCTTTCTTCTGCCACCACGTTTTCTTTTTCATCCTTGATTGTGGCTGACATCAATTGATATCACAATTCCTAATCTCTACAAGCTAGTGGATGATGATGTCATATTAATTCAGGTTTCATATGTTAGGTGTTTTTCATATTATAATTGATTGATAACATGAATTCGATGCCTAACCTGTAAATAAATCAAAGCATTTGCAGCCTCTAGTACATCTTGTATCAGGTTAAAAGTCAAAGGGAATCATCCAGATCTACAGAGAAATTGGGGGAATAATCTTTATCCACGTGATTGGAGACTAAATTAGGTGGGATTAACGGTGGGTGGCTCGGGTGGAGGTGGGCAAAAGTGGCAGTGATGTCGAAGATGGACAGTGGGTGGGTGGGGGTGGGGCGGGGGAAGAGGGTGAGTGGATGGGGTGGGGTGTTTTAATGTTTAATATATTGTTTTTTTAATGATAAAGGGTAATTTTGTCATTTCACATCCACTTAACTTAGAAAACTAACGTCCATCCACTTCAGGGACTATCCGTGTAACAACCGTGCAAACCACAAGGAGCATACATGTAATTTTGAAAAGTTGGGGACTAAAGGTGAAACTTTACCAAACCACAGGGACTATCCATGCATTTTACTCTAAATTAATAATAACTTTATAATAGTTACACACTTATATGTATATACTTCACAACATACAAAATATAAATACTATTATTAAATACATATGCTAAAAGGAAATTTATTTTTTCACATTATAAACATACTAAAATAAATCACTAATAGATAAGGGTTAATGGAAAATAAAAATATAAATTAAAAACTTCGGGTATATGATCGGGTATATAGTTCGGGTAAATTGATATGTGGTTTCGGGTAATCGGGTTGGGTATCACTCAATCCCATACCCGACCCATACCCGTGAAATTTTTTAAAACTAATCCCATACCCGGCCCAATACCCATCGGGTATCGGGTATACCCGTCCCATTTGTCTCGGGTTTCGTGTATACTCGTCGGGCTCGGGTATTTTTACCGTCCCTAAATCCGGAGGTCATCTTTATTGAGATAGATAAAGTGTACAAGTTTAGTCATTAAAAAAAGTATGATCTAGTAAACCAATAAGATGACTGGTTCAGGAAATATTGAATGTCATCTTTATTAAAAGTTTGCAGCCATAGTCTTGAATTAAAATTCAGCAGCAGATGTTGTTTGTTATTTTATTTGAATGATTTTCGGGAAATGCAAGGTTACAGGGATAACGAATCACAGACACACAAGTAAGTTGTTGAACCCCCCAACCAATGCATAAAATAAGAACAAACCGCCGGAAAGAGAAAATATCCACGTGGATTCTTTAGATCTACCATAGATCTTGGCTATCAACTACCACCAAAGGGTCCCAAAAAAGTCAAATCACTTCCAAATTAAACGAGATTCTCAAAATCAAACCCAATCAACTTCCTCATTAACCGATTTCAACTATCTCTTCACTTTGTATACATGATTTGAATATTCTAACTTTACATACGATGTCGTTTGCATATCTTCGGATCTGGAAGTCAATCAGAGCCCTCCTTTAACAACCGGATGAGACCACGTCGTTTTGTCACCAATCAACCTAAGCTCTTGTCCCCTCAAGCCGCCCGTACCATGAAGTGAGTTTCGATTATTCCTATTTTAACTTGTTAGTTATGCTCTTTTTCTTCCGTTGACTTCTTGTTGTATTGTAATAGTAGATTGAAATTTTGGATTAGTTAGTTATAACTTCTTATGAAAATAACAGGACGCGAAGATTATTTGGGATTTCTGTTTCTCTGATTATTATTAATCTGGCCGCTATAATGGAGCGTGCAGATGAGAATCTGCTTCCATCTGTATACAAAGAAGTTAGTGAAGCATTTAATGCTGGGCCATCTGATCTGGGCTACTTAACATTTATTAGAAACTTTGTTCAAGGTCTGGCATCCCCAATGGCTGGAATATTGGTTTTAACGTATGACCGGCCCACCGTTCTTGCAATGGGGACACTTTGTTGGGCGGTGTCCACGGGTGCTGTAGGCGCCAGCCATTATTTCGGTCAGGTGGGGTTTTGGCGGGCGATAAATGGGTTTGGGCTGGCCATTGTGATTCCTGCATTGCAGTCGTTTATTGCGGATACTTATAGTGATAATGTGCGAGGGACGGGGTTCGGGTTTTTGAGTTTAGTGGGAATGGTGGGTGGGATTGGTGGGGGTGTGGTGGCTACGATTATGGCGGGTCATGAGTTTTGGGGGGTGCCTGGATGGCGGTGTGCATTTGTTTTGATGGCGGGGTTAAGTTGTTTGATTGCGTTTCTTGTGTTCTTGTTTGTGGTTGATCCTAGAAGGCTAACGGCGGTTGATCATGATGGCGGACAGAGTTACCTAGAAAGGTAACGAGAAAACTATCTTGGATTTTGTTTGTTATTTTGTAGATGTTTTAATTTTTTTTCCATTCTAGGAGCGAGTTGTTGGATCGGGAACGTGATTCTGGTTCCATTTGGACCGAGTCATGGACCGCCATGAAAGGCGTGATGAAAGTCCAAACTTTTCAAATCATCGTCTTGCAGGGTCTTGTTGGTTCGCTACCATGGACCGCGATGGTGTTTTTCACCATGTGGTTTGAACTTATTGGTGAGCATGTATGCACTTGACATGCATCTAGCATGGTCCGGTTTCAACATTTTTCAGCTATAACATGTACTTTTTTTTAACTTTCATTTCTAGGTTTTGATCATCAAAAGGCTGCAACCCTTTTGAGCCTTTTCGGGGCAGGGTGTTCTATCGGGTCACTATTAGGTGGGATTATAGCTGATCGCTTGTCTCGGAATTTCCCTCATACTGGACGAATCATGTGTGCACAATTTAGCGCGATCATGGGGATCCCATACACTTGGTTTCTCCTACGCATAATCCCACAATCAGTCGATAGCTACCATACTTATGCGGTCACACTTCTCTTAATGGGCCTTACAATAAGCTGGAACGGAACGGCATGTAACGCGCCAATGTTTGCTGAAGTGGTCCCCACCAAACATCGAACGATGATCTACGCGTTTGACCGCGCCTTTGAAGTATCATTTTCGTCTTTTGCTGCACCCATGGTTGGGATCCTGGCAGAGAAGATTTACGGGTACGACCCAAAATCCGTGGACCCAATTGCAGGGTCCCCTAGAGAAGCGTTAGCATTATCAAGAGGGCTTTTAGCGATGATGGCGATTCCTTTTGGTCTATGTTGCTTGTTCTACACCCCGTTATATTGGGTTTTCAGGCGTGACCGCGATAATGTGAGATTGGCTACTCTAAAGGAAGAAGAAATGATATGATTCACATTCTTGTTTTGATTACATTAGTGTAAATTAGTCATAGACGTCTGAGGATTGGATTTTGTGTTTTGTTTTAGGAAAAGTATATGAACTTTACTGTTTTTCAACATTATATGTATTCAAACAAAGAAATTTAGTCACAAGAAAATCATGATTCTTATTTTCTTATTATACTTTTTTTAAAACATTTTCATACCAATTATCCCTCTATAGCCATAAATGTATATCATCGTAAATGTATTGAAATATACAAATCTGACCCACTGTTCATAAAAATAACATAGATACACACGAAAAGAAGATATGCTATACGCAATAAGAATTTCAGCCTTTTAGTTATAAAAAAAAAATTAGAAACGAGACAAGTTTGTACATTACAAAGAGTTTTTGATAAGAAGACTCACTGCTATTTAATATTCATACAAACAATAGTTAATTAAATCATTTCTTCTTCTTTTTGAGTAGCCAATCGCACGCTATCACGATCGTGTTTAAAAAACCAATACAACGGACTGTAAAACAAACAACACAATCCAAACGGAATCCCCATCATTGAGAAAAGTGCTTTCGACAATGCTAACGCTTCTCTTGTAGACCCTGTGGTTGGGTGCACCGATTTCGGGTCATACCCGTAAACCTTTTCCGCCAGGATCCCAACAATCGGTGCAGCAAATGATGAAAACGACCCTTCCAACGCACGGTCGAAGGCATAGATCATGGTCCGGTGTTTGGTGGGGACCACTTCTGCAAACATTGGCGCATTGCATGCGGTTCCGTTCCAGCTTATTGTGAGGCCCATCAAGAGAAGTGTAACTGCATAAGTGTGGTAGCTATCGACTGTTGGAGGGATTATGCGTAGGAGAAACCAAGTGTATGGGATCCCCATGAACGCGCTAAATTGCGCGCATATTATTCGACCTGAACGCGGGTAGACCTGAGACATTCGGTCTGCTATGATCCCACCCAAGAGTGAACCAAATGAACACCCCGCGCCGAACAGGGTGAAAAGTATTGCAACCTTTTGGTGATCAAAACCTAGAAAAGAAACATAAGTTATGTTCATGTATAATTAAAGGTAACTGCTTCAACCCGTTTATATGAAACAAATCAATTCACGTTTTTTTATAGATAGTGGGCCAAACTAGCAAAAATCACCATATTAAACAAGTAAATGATTTGATAGTTTAGTTTTGAGTAAAGTATGGTTTTTCAAAATTTTGGATTTGGTCTCTAACTTTCTAAAAGTACACAGATGGTCCCTGTGGTTCGCACTTTGTAACGCATTTAGTCCCCAACTTTTGCCAAAAGTACATGGATGGTCCCTGTGGTTTGCACTTTGTAATGCATTTAGTCCATACCTTGGACGTACCGAAACCTTTAGATTTGTTGGCTGGGGACTATACAAAGTGCAAACCATAGGGACCATTCGTGTACTTTCGGAAAGCTAGGGACCAAATCCAAAATTTTAGAAAACCACAGGGACTATTTGTGTACTTTACTCTTTAGTTTTTGTTAGTCTTTTTAAGAAAATGATGACAGGTCAACGCAGTCTGTTCTGACCCGTTTGGCCCCTCTACTCATAACCTTCGGGTCATGAAAACTAAACCAGGGTTAACTGAAAGCCAAGACCACACATGCTCACCAATTAATTCAAACCACATAGTGAAAAACACCATGGCGGTCCATGGTAGTGAACCAACAAGACCTTGCAAGACGATGATCTGAAACGTTTTGACTTTCATCACGCCTTTCATTGCGGTCCATGACTCGGACCAAACTGAACTAGAATCACGCCCCCGATCCAACAATTCGTTCCTAAAATACATGAAAATAAAAATCAGAACACACTGAAAAACATAAAATCGAAATCCAACAAGATGTGTGTAACTGTGTGCCGTACCTTCTAGGATCTACAACAAACAAGAATACAAGAAGCCCAATTAGACAACTTAATGCAGAGATAATAACAAATGCACACCGCCATCCGGGCACCCCCCAAAACTCATGACCGGCCATAACTGTAGCCACCGCACCACCACCTATGCCGCCCACCTTCCCGACAAGATTCAATAACCCGAACCCCGTCCCCCTCACGCTATCACTGTATGAATCGGCTATAAATGATTGGAGTGAAGGAATCACGATGGCCAATCCTAATCCGTTTACAGCCTGCCAAAAAGCAACCTGACCGTAATAGAGACTGCCGCCCATAACACCTGTGGATAACGCCCAACAAAGCGTGCCCATTGCAAGTACGGTCGGGCGGTCATAGGTTAAAACCAAGACCCCGGCCATTGGAGATGCTAAACCTCGAAAAAAGTTTCTCATAAACATTAGGTAGCCTAAGTCAGATGGTCCGATGTTGAATGCTTCACTGACTTCCTTGTACACGGATGGAAGAAGGTTTTCATCGGCTCGTTCCACTATAGCCGCCAAATTGATGATAATGAGAGAAAGAGAAATCCCCAAAAAATTACGTGTCCTGTGATCATATAAGATGTACATGGAGTTTACGCATATAAACCATGTTATCAAAGTAAATTGTATGAAAAATTCAAAGTAACTGAAAATCAATAGCAAGTTGCTACTGGTCGGTATTAACCTAGTCTATTGGTAGTAACTAGAGATCTGTTACAGCTTAGTCCATAAGTGGGAAATGAGCTTAGCTATAAATGGGCTTCGATAGCAACAAAGTCACAACTCACAACCTACCGAAGGAGTTCCTTTTGGCAACAGAGTTGCTACAAATGTAACTGCATACCTTTTCACAAAAGGTTGTGACGTTTCACCCAATCAGTGTGAAGGTTTGTCCCATATAAAAATTAAAAAATCTGGTCTTTTCAACATATCAAATTACTTTGAATTCTCATAGAAAAGAACATCTTGTTCTTTGAAATACAGTTTCTGTCTTATCCGATTATTGATTTTGTGTACCCATGAAATACTTTTATCTGAAAGTGATTTACACGGTTCAAAAAGTATCTACAAAATTTAAAACCTACACACTGTATCTTAGCATTTCTACAAACCATTTGTCCTAGTGGTTACTAACTGAATCCCAGTTTCTCCGTTGGTTTTCCTAGCTTTTTATCTCTAATCAAGGACGGAAAAACGGAAATCACATAAGAAAGGTATCTGGTTGTTTGGCATACATTCCGGAAAAAAACTTCAAATCACACAGTCTTTACAAAGGTCCTTCCAAGAAATGTATTTAATAGATTAAGTTCCATGCTTGACGCCCCGCTTGCGGTATGCGCATATAATGTATATATGTGTGGGCGCTCGGGAGGCAAAAGTGAAAGTGCACTAATTTTAACGTTATTTTACTAATGTCGTGAAAATAACGTTAAAAGATTGAGATGGTTAATCATGCATCATGTGGTGGCGTTGATAGCCGAAAGACAAGGGGGGTACATGCACTATCGGCAGTTGTCTCAATTGCCGAGTGTTATGTGCCTTATGTCCAAGGGTTGATGCAAAACTACTATCGAGCCGGGGGTCTCACTGGAAGCAGCCTCTCTATTCCTACGGGGTAGAGGTAAGGCTGTCTACATCTTACCCTCCTCAGACCCCACCTTAGCTTTGCTATTGGTGGGATTTACTGAGTATGATGATGATGATGATGACTATGATACAACAACAACAACAACAACCATACCCAGTAAATCCCACAAATAGCAAAGCTACTTATAGGGTCTGGGGAGGGTGGGATGTAGACAGACCTTGCCTCTATCCCTAGGGATAGAGAGGCTGCTTCCAGAGAGACCCTCGGCTCCAAAACGAACAGCATACCAATACACCACGACAAAGAATAGAAAAAAGAAATCACCAAAACCAAGAAGATGAACAGTGTGACACAATATAATGTAGATCATGTATAATAGCATGTAACATCATTTGGGCATGAACACAAGAAGGCAATTACCGGTAAAGTCACTTGAAGGATAGGAAAACCTACGTCCCTAAAACACACCCAAGACCTTACTGTAAAATCCTCTAGAAGTCCTTAACCCTAATCCTACGCCTCAACGAAGTCCTATCTTGGACCATGTCCTCAGAAAGATGCAACTCTAGTAAATCATGCCTAATCTGCTCATCCCATGATGATGATTATGATGATGAGATTAAGTTCCATGCTTGGTTTTAAAAAGCGTGAGACGCTTCGAGGTGTTTAGGTCTCAAAAGTCAAAAGCCAAAACACGAGGCGTTGCTTTACGTACAACCAAAAGCTTCAAAGCGGCATATCTCTCATCTCTTTCAATCAAGTAAACCACTAAACCAGCCCTTTTATTTAACCAATTTTGACCCACATATACATGAACCCTCCCCTCAAGACCCTGAGGCATACTTCCGATTGCTTCGCACACTTTTTGAAACTAAGTTGGGCTTGATTAAAACATTCATGCCATAGTGATATACTACATTGGTGACCTTGATAATCCTATTTCTACTTAAACAGTTTTATTTAGGTAATAAAATAAATGGATGACAAACATGAGATAATTAAAGTAACCAATCAAGAAACTTGAACATATCATTAATTAAATTCTACATCCATTTCAAAGATTTAACTACAAAGTTGACTTTCCAATTTCACATATCATTAATCAAACAACTAATACCAGTCAACACAACAGTAATCATCCAAAATGGCTACAGATAAAACACAACAGAATAAAATTAAAAAAGGAAAATAGGAATAATCGAAACTCACTTCATGGTATGTAGATTCGAGTTAAGAAACAATAGCTAAATACGATGTAATCTCATCGACCGGCTAGGCTAAATCAGGCCTCCGAAAGCAGTATGTAATACCATCGTACTGTGGCTGAAAATCATCAAATGATCTCTACGAATCGGTGAAATATATGAAAATCGACAACCGAATTTCAAATTCGATATGGGAAAAGTGGTGGGATTTTGGTACAATTCAAGGTTTGGTTGGTACTTTTTACCGTAAAGGGTTGATAGCAAGTTATCGTATATCGAAGCGATCCACGTGAGTAATCTTTTGTTTATATTATATTTTTAATTTTAATTATCGTATATCGAAGCGATCCACATGAGTAATCTTTTGTTTATACATACTGGTTGCTAATCGAATCTATAGAAAAATCAATTGGTTTTAATCATTTAACTCTAGAATCAAAATGTTTAGCGCTATAACTTCATAGCCGTTTATTTTATAATGTTTTAAGTCCATGTGATTTACTAATACTTTTAATCATTTGAGTCGAGAATCAAAAGTATGAGTGTTTAAAAGTTGAACTAAAAATGTTATAAAATGAGCGGTTAGTGGTTCGGGGCGTTAAACTTTTTTGATTTTGAACTCAATTTGTTAAAACTATTCAAACACACAGACTCAAATAGTAATTTACTCAAAATACTATAAACTTATAAGCTTGTAGATTAAAGATCATGTACAAAGGGTCCAAAGTGTGAGAAGAGTAAGAAATATTGTGGAGATCACATGTGTCCTCAATCTAAATTAATTCAATAGGGTTAATAAGTAATTTTTTCATTGATTCAATTAATTGATAACCTTTCATAACCGCCACCCTTTATTATAGAAATACGAATTTGTATTTTTTTTTAATTTCTGAAGATCGCAGAATGAAAGTTTTATAGAGTGTTATATAGTGATGGTTGTAAAATGAAGGTTTTATACAGTGTTATATAGTGTTATAATAGTAGTAAGACCCGTGTGAACACACGGGTATGTTTAATAACGATCGAAATCAAATACTAAAAAACAGATTATAATACATCAGTTAAATTGTTTGCGTTTAGTTACATATCTTTATAAAACAATGTTAAAGACAGTATGTAGACCACTCCAGACTTTTGATGGCGGAAGTATGCGGCTACGCCCAAAATCACCGCTCCTGCAATCGCCGGCCAAACCTCCAAACTCTTCCTCTTCTTATCAGCCACTTTCTTCTCAAATAGAGTTGAAACTCAGGTCAATTTTTTTAATTAGATAAACAAAGAAAATCGCCAAAATTCAACTCAATGTGAGAACAATTTACAATGAGATGTATTTAAATAATAACAAATAAAAAAAACTTAATTTAAGATATTAGCTAAAAAGGACACATACTGTACTCAAAATCAACTGTCTACAATCTTCTAAATTCGTATTAATTATTTATGAATTATAAAGAAGTAGAAAAAGGAGTTGGTGAGTGTTAATATATAGCAATTTTTCTACCCATAACAGTATAAGTATGAAAACTAAACACAACAACATCACATACCTGAAGACGGGCTCACATAGTCACATGAACATGTGAAATGCTCGAGTATTCTGGTCTATCAGCATTGCTACCCGCCCAAAAAATGCTACGACATAAACATTATAAAACTATTCTATACATGTAGTCTAACCGAATAACCATCTCCGAGCTAAACTAACCTCCTTTGTGGGATACACAAGTCCATTGTCTTTACTTGATCAGACCTTACTTCTGACTCGCTCTCCAATTTTCCATAAACGCACGTTCTGAGCGCAACGATCTTTAGATCTTAAAGTACTTGTATCCGTCTTCAGGATTTTTCATTCCCTCTTCCTAATCACCCATTGACCGACCTCCAAAGACTACCTGTTGTATACCCAAATACCTTCCCAAGAACAACACCATAAACGAAAAAACAAAAAACGTGTATATTATATGATAGTAATATGAAGAAAGATGCTTACTCGGAACTTAGTACAGTGAGGCAATTAAGCAGCACATCAAGAGCAAAGTAATTAGAACTTAGTACCTTAGATTTAGGGTTTTGCAAGTTTACCTCTACTTCAATCATCGCTCGTTGGAAATCCAGAACTGAATCAATCAACTCAGCACCATAGATTCACATATCACTTGAGAAAAAGAAATGCATATACGTTGTGTCGGATAAGTAAATACCCAAAAATATGTTTAAGAAAAAGGGAACGACAAGGCTCAAAATTAACTGGTTCCATATCTAAAAATATGTCGGATAAGTAAACTTGTATTTTATTCTAGCTATTGACCTGTTAGAATTCAAATACTAAAACCTCTTTTGAGACGTTATAAACCAATCTGATCTAGGGTAATTCAGGTTTTCATGAATGGCTAATTACAAATAAAAGTTAATTTCTTGCTGAAATAAGTGGAAACAGAACTTGAGAGTTCCAAAGAATCCAATAATATTAGGGATAGCGGCAATCATCAAAGACTGCAATTTTGACCACAGATATTCGACTGTTATTTATGCATATATAAATGTATCTTACATATATTATTACAGATTAAGAAATGAAATGAAGAAACATACCCCTTTCCGGCCGATATACTCTGCAATTTGACCAATGGCTATTGCATCAACCATGGCACCCACATTTGATAAAGAACCAAACAAAGAGAACTAAAAACAATGTAAGACGTGAAATACGTAAATTATATACTAATTATATTACAATCTATTATTAACAAAAAAACACTGAAAATAAAAAATAGGAAATCTATCATAAGTGGATTCCAACTTCTTTTCTTGTGAAGAGGTTAAACTGACATTGAAGAAGTTATGAAAGTGAAACAAAAAAACTCAATTTAACCAAGAATCAGCAATGAAGAATCAAGAATCACAATAAACAATCAGGATAATGAGGAGGCAGGGAATTAAGTAAGAAACCCTAATCGCCAAAGAATCCAAAAATAAATAAATGTAATCAACAATATAGAATCTTAATAGATATAGAATGGATTCGTACCTTGGTAATGAAACATTTGATTATCAAGAAAGATGAATGATCGATGATGGAGAAACCCTAGATTGCGAAAGAAAACGGAATGAAAAGTTTCTGAAATCTAAATCGAATACGATAAAAAAGAAAATCAGTGATGAGATCAAATGTGCAAAAGAAAGAGAGAGACCTGTGCTGCCTCCAAGAGCTTCATGAACAGAAATCCGACCATAATCTCCCATGGCAATAGGCTTTCTGACGAATAGTTGAAAACGAATATATCAAAATCAAATGTCAAGAACTTCAAATCGGATACAGAAACTTACCATGAATACAATCTTTAGAGGCAACTTTTGGGTGGCGATGATCGAAGAAGAGTAGATTAGGACCGGGGGATGATTCTTTCGGAACGCACTAGCTTTAGTAAACGTTAGAAAATCAAATCAAAAACCGACTTTACTTCTGCTCCTTTTTCTTTGAGTCCAAGGCGGCTAACCCTATACCTAACCCAACCGATGCTTGACCTTGTTGTTCTGCTTTTGCCGCCTCCCCTGGGTTTGCAGGGGTATTGGTGTCTTCACTGGCAGCGTTTTCTGGTGTTATGCCAGAGCTTATCTTGTTGAAAAGTTGAGTGAGCAGCAGTACAACCTGAACAGGAACACCGTGTGGCCGGATTAACAGACCCCTGGCGGCAGCTTTTTTTCTTGCTTCCGCCACAGCACGGGCAGAACTCTCATCCACTCCCCTACCACCTCGAGCAAAGTTTTCACCACCAACCGCACTATTGCCGCCGCTACCTGAAGCTCCACCAGATGCCGCTTGGAATGCTTGTATCAAATCAGGGTGAGCCTGTAGAAACGAACACCATAGTTTAATAAAACAATATTCGAAAACTTGACTTTAAATTAAATGATCTCGATTTTAAACAGACCTTTAGAAGATCAATGGCTGCTTGAGCATAAACCGCATTTACAGCTTGTCCTTTCTGCTTTTGTGCATTCATCTATTGTCATAGTAGTATAGTACCACAAAACAAATTAAAAAAATAATAATAATTAATTAAAAAGTTAAATACACAAATAATAATTGATAATTAGTTACCTACGCTTCCCGCACTTTAAAAGTTTTCATCCAATTCTCCGAGTCTCGAGTCCTCGAACCATCCTCTCCGAGTTGCTTCACAAGTATGTCATACGTCTTCTTTTCATGCTGTTAATGTCACACCCCGAAATATCAGAGCATTGGCGTGACTGGACTGGTATCTTCATTGCACAGCGGAAGCAAATAAGCTAAAACTTCTAGAAATTGAACGCCCACTAAGTAATTGAATCTCCAATGGTTCTCCTATTCCAACCGTTCCATTGTTTAAAAAGTAACATGAGAAAGAAACATGCGAAAAATCAACATAAAGTTGAGCGAGTTCATAGTTTGTTTTGGGAAAGATTTAAAACAAATCTTTTTGATAACCGGTTTGTGAAATATTATTGAGAAAACGAATTTAAAAATCATTTTCTTGTCAAGTTATATGGAAACTTTGTATTTGTAACACATTATGTTCGTAGAACCATGTATTTGTAAACTCTTGTGTTTGTAAAGTTTGTATAACCGTCAATGTCCACCCTGACTTTGACTTCATGCCCGCATAATCCTATGCTTTGAATTTGTATAAAACATGATATGTAATTTGTAAAGACGTATCTAAACTGAGTTCTGTAAATGTAAGGAATACGAGATCGCTAATGGTTCGCGAGGCCACTAACATATGTAAAGACATAGGAAGCCACCAAACCTAGGCATTTTTGTCGAGTTCGACTGAGCATACCATGATCAAATGCGCTACTAGCAGGTAGGCAATACAAACATAAACCATATTACCTATAGTGTTGAGTCTTGCACATGGAGCGAAGCGTCGTTGTGGATCGTTGAGCACTGTACAGGTTATAGTCTGGTTTTATCAAAAAGTTTTTCCCCTTTTTAAAACCAAGTTCACTATAACCAATGGCTCTGATACCAATCTGTCACACCCCCAAAATCCACACGCGGAGTATCACCGCTTGGAGGCGTGACATGACCAGGATCAAGCCACCAATCATATTGAACAATATAGTAGAGTAATTAGAAGTTCAACCACACAATATAATTGGTGTTCACAACCAAGTTAACCAAGTTCAAATTAAACAGTGGAAGCATAAGACGTATAACCAAAACATAAATAAATTCATAAAGTTTAAATGTTTAGAACTGGACATAGCAGTCCATATCCCACAACGACCTCCTCCTCGTGCAAGCTCCATAAGCATCTAACGACCTGTAAGGCATGTAACAACGAGTTAACAATAAAGTTGAGCGAGTTCACAGTTGGGTGTTTGTTTTAAGTTGTTTTCGAAAACATGGTTTGTCTTTAGCTGGCTTACTTGCCGTGGGGGTTACCCCATAGTTGAAAATATGATTAACCAATTCCTTCTTTCCCAGACCATGACCCGTGGGGGCTTCCCCATGTGAACCACTAGACCGTTACCATATCGACTACTAACGAAAGTAAGTTGTGCCCTACGTCAATGTCTATCATCATTGACAGTTTGCCATAGTCCATTAGTACACGCCCGTCCGATTGGCACGGTGTGAGGTTTGTTAAACCTTATAGCGCTATTAACTAATGACCCGCTCGCCATTGGCCTCGGCGATTAAGTCGATATAAAATGAGGGACTTAATGATAGAGTTTTGTCTAGTGAGTTTTAAGGTTGTTGTCCTACCCAAGGAGGACGGACGTACGTACGTATTCTACCCAAGGAGAATACACAGGATTAATATTGGCATCCTACCCATGGAGGATGGCGGTACATATCCTACCCAAGGAGGATATGTAGGTTCCGTTTTAATTCTTTAACCCATTCCCAAACCACCGGGAATCCCATGCCTTGTAGAGGGTGTGAACTCACCTTGGTTTGCTCGGTTAGATTAGTTACTCTAATAATCAGAAATCAAGCACGTCCTAATAAGGTACATATAACAATCAGTGTCTCGTGCATGCATAACACGTATCTTACGTACGGTTTATCTACTCATTACTTCTATCACGTACCACACAATTCTAATGTCAAGGTACTTTGTTAAGTTATATTATTTTACCGTAAATAATATAACTATCTCACAAAATAAACAAGTATCCACACAAGTGTTCTAGTATAAAATATATGTTCTAAATATATATATTTAACCATTTTACTTGTAAAAATCAACCTCCGATACTTTGTATTTTTTGTAACAAAACTCATGGCGAAGTTTATTTTGAAAAACAAAGTTAAAACGTATTTGCGAACACTTGTTAGAAAAATAATTTCTAAGTGTTGGAATTTTTAGAAAATTTCGCCAGAGTTTCCTTTGTAAATGGAGGTGTCCATGCTAATAAGTATATTATTTTCTTTTCCAAAAATCATTCAACAATCAACACCAATTTACCAAGAGCAAACTATTCTATTTACAAACCAACATGAACTTGATGTTTCATAAAAACGCGTAGTAACTTGGTATGGCGTTTAGTGGGTTTAGTTACCCTCCAAAGTGTGTTTACTTTTGTTAAAATCTCATTTTCGGGATTTTTAGATGTTCACAACTTGTGAGCATATTTTGCAAAAATATTTGTTTACAACATTTTCTTGTTTCACTAGTATTATGTTACTTATTTCTTTCCACAAATAGTGTAAGAATCATGATCTTTCAAAAGTCATCTTTTTAACTTAGTTTATTTAGGAAAAACCGTTTGTAAACCTCGGATCCATACGATCATCAACTTACTTTGTTTACTAATTTTTCAAGAAATCATCTTGTTATCAAGTTCATGTTTAAACATGGGGGTGATTCTTTTATGTAAATCACTAATCACCTCCTAACTTGTTAACTTAAGTTTTTAATCTTACTTTAACAAGTTCCACCAAGATGTTTAACATCATGTTACTAATAATCATCAAGCAAGTAACAAGTAATCAACTACATAACAAAACAACTCTATTTCATCAAGATTTCATCTTATTTCATCATAATGTTAGCTTTATGTTCAAGACTTTTGTTTATGATCTTTTAGTGTTCTTGAGATTTCATCATAATATAACCATTAACCACCATAAACATGAAGCAAATAAGGATCAAAGGAGCTTACTACTAGCTTTTAAGCTAGGGAAGAAACACTAGAGAAAATGAGTGGATAAAAGCACTCTAGAGAGGTCCTTGATGATCCGTGAGTTCCACCTTCCGTTATTCACCTTTGTGCACCTTGTAATGCACTTGAAATGGATGGAGCTTGAACAAAAATATGGTGGTGATGATGGGGGTGTTCGGCCGAGCTATGGAGAGGGGAGAGGAAGAAGTTGGGTGATGAAGATGAATGATGAAATTAGTGGTTTATAACCCTCCAAGATCTAATATCCAATGGGTAAGATGTCTCCCTAAGTACAAGCATGTCTAATACATTACATGTATTATGTAATGTGTTATAGTGTTCGGGGACCATAACTAGCTCAGAAGAATAAAAACAATGTTTCTTGCAATATTTTAGTGTTCCGGGTAATGTCTAGTTGTTCGGCTGGATAATGTTCCGTTAAAGTGCTAAGTTATTCCATATAGTGTCCTATATATATCTTTTTTGAATTCTTTTAATTCCCGACACTTAGGAAAGCATACAGGACTATTTAGTAAATTTTCTGCACAAGACTAGTATGTTAACAAGCACCTGTAAGTATGACACAGTAATCAGAAAGCAGTTAAGTAATTCAGCACAGTCATCAAGCACTTTAATTAACATTAATAAATCGTACGGATACATGTAATTATGAGGGTTGTCACAAAAGCACTCATTGGTAGAAGTAGGCCAAGAGTGGGGTTGCCTGAAACCCATTAGATCTAACCCTTCTGTTTCGCGGTCTAAATGTATGCGTTGACTAATGGTGCTTATGGTACCCTATTCGTCACGTGATCTATGTATCATTCCTTAGTTTAATGTACCTCTTCGTACTTGTATTTTCCCGTAGTTTAGAAAACTAGAATACATGTGTATGCACATTTCGAAAAAAAATACGCTTGTTTGAAAAACCGGTATAGAACATAAGCTTTTCGTAAACCATTTGTGTTTATTAAAATTTCACAACCATTTGTGATAGTTAAAGCTTGTCTGTGAAATGGTTTAGAAATACGTAGTTTATATTTATCAAAAATCTTGTATGCTTTTGCAAAAAGTGCATTTCTTTCCACTCCGAAAACATTTATAAAAATGTAAAACAGAAAAAAGGTGGGGTTATGAACTCACCTGAATATCCATGTGCAAAGCTAGCTTAATATGACTTTGTGGTGTCGTTTCCAAGACGTGATTCGCTAGAGTGCATTCTATAATATCCCTAATCATGGAATATCTTATAAGTTTCTAAACAACACGGTAACTAAACTACGTGTCACCGGGCACTACCGAATCGTTAACCGAACGATTTGACGGTACGTTGATAACTTAATAGAAACGATTAAGTTATACTCGTTAAGTTTCGTCTAATGTCGGTAATAGTTTTCTAAGTCGTTGAAAAACACTTAGTTCTTGTGAGACTTAAAATGTATAAATATTTATATAAAAATATATAAATATATCGGTAGAATCTCGTTAGTCGTCTTGAGAAGTCGTGTAAGTAAGACTGTTCGTTTGAAAGTAACATATAATAAACTTGTATTATATATAATGCGTCTTGTATATATTTGCCATAATATATGTGTATGCCGTTTCGGCGTTTGAAATAAATATAAAATTTATATTTATTTTATAAGAGAATTCGTGTGTTACGATATTTGAAATAAATATATAAACTATATTTATTTTATAAAGCGAATTCGTGTTGGTTGGTATTTTGAAATGAAGTCGTATTGCTTGATATTTGAAATAAATATATAATTATATTTATTTATATAAAAGAAATCCAAGTTAATTGATATTTGAAATAAATATACATTCTATATTTATTTTTATAAAAGAATCGTCGAAATTTCGAAGTTCAGAATAAATATAATAAGTATATTTATTGTCGTAAATAATTCCGAATCGTCGTTTTGTTTAAAACATTCGTGATAAGCACATTTGTTTCGTAGTTTAATTCAAATTCGTAAAGTTTGCTTTATTATATAAAATATGTTTTGTTTTCGGATTTTTCTCGAAAAACGGACAGAGTTTCCTCTGTTTTTGGACGTCCCAGACAACACAAGTTGTCGTTATTTTATCAAAGTTCAATCAAATTAGTCAACAATATTCTTGTATCATCAATTTATATAAACAAGTTAGTAAATAAATCCAAGAAATTTTAACTAATAATTCATCGATTTTTGTTCGGTTCGAGAGCTCGTTAGTCACGTGAGATTAAAACTAAAAATATATAACGTAAATATTAAATGCGCCGTTAGGAGATACAAACTTCTTTCCTGTGGAGGTAGGGCTCCATCAGGGGTCTGCGTTGAGCCCTTTTCTTTTTGCGGTTGTCTTGGATGAGTTGTCCAAGTTGATTCAGGAGACAGTTCCATGGTGCATGTTTTTTGTAGACGATATTGTGTTGATTGCAGAGACTAAACAGTGCCTGAACGCGAGGGTAGAGGAGTGGTGAGTAGCTTTAGAGAGCAAGGGCCTAAGGATTAGTCGATCTTAGACGGAGTATCTACACTGTGATTTCAGTGGTGTGGCCGATGACGATGACACCCAAATCACCATTGAGGATCAATTGGTCCCGCAGGTAACTAGATTTAAGTATCTGGGGTCGTTTGTACAGAGAGATGGTGACTGATGTGTATAAAATGCAACATATAAATTACATCAAATGAGGCATAAATTATATAAAATACTTTTGTTTTCGGATTTTTCTCGAAAAACGGACAGAGTTTCATCTGTTTTCGGACGCCCCGGACAACACAAGTTGTCGTTATTTTATCAAAGTTCAATCAAATTAGTCAACAATATTCTTGTATCATCAATATATATAAACAAGTTAGTAAATAAATCCAAGAAATTTTAACTAATAATTCAACGATTTTTTTTCGGTTCGAGAGATCGTTAGTCACGTGAGATTAAAACTAAAAATATATAACGTAAATATTAAATGCGCCGTTAATCTTTACCAAATCTTCGTATCGGAACGTCGAGCCGCTTGGCTGAGTTGACCGAGTCAACCGGGTTGACTGAGTTGACTCGCTTGACCGAGTCAACCGAAACCGAAACTGAATCTGACCAAAGCCACTTGACCCGAACATCGAACTGAGTTGACCCATCTTGACTGTGTTGACCCGAGTTGACTCGAGTATGACCGAGTTGAACCGACTGAGTTGTCCGAGTCAACCAGGTTAACGGAGTTAACCGAGTTAACTGAGTTAACCGGTTTGACCCGAGTTGACCCAAGCCGTATACGACAGAATCTGAACCCGAACCAATACACCCGAAACATCCAAAGTTCTGCTTGAGTCGACCCGTTTAAACCCGGAACCATCTTAGCCTAAAAATGGTACTTGAAATCATAACCACCACCTGTGCCGCCACTGATGTTGTCTGCCTTCGCCGTCAGTCGCCGTTGCCGGCGAGAGCCCCGTCACCACCATCTTCTGACATCCTCTTCATCGGAGATTCATCATCAATCAACATCATCATCTTCCTGGAACAGAAACGGAGAATCAAACGAAATCTCTTACCAGAAACCCGTCGGATAATGATACCGACCACCGGACTTTGACACCGACCGCCGGACTGTGACGCCGACCTCCGGTTCGAGACGCCGACCACCGTCTGCGGTGGTGCCGCCGCCGCTGGAGTTCATCGGAGGAAGGGGGTGTGTGTATCGTCGGAGGGGAAGGAGGGTGTTATCGGAGCTGGTTGTGGTCGCCGGCTGTAACACCGGAAGCCGACCGATAAGTCGATCGGACAGAAGGTCGAGGGAGGAGGGGGGCTAGAGGGTGGAGATTAGATGGATTTATGTGTGTATTGGAAAGATTGGCTCTTGTATGTGTGTGGTTCATATGTGTGTTCCTGATTAGCAAAACAAACAAAGAACAGGAGAGGAATTTCAAGAATATGTGGCTGACAAATGAGGACAATTAGGGTCTCACTACACTTAAATAACTAGTGTCTAGTTAGTGGGCTTGGGCCCATGGCCCACATGCCCACTTCTCGTGTTATAAGTGGCCCGTTAAGTCTCTGAAGCCAGTTTTCAAAACCCGAACTCCATGAAACGTCGAAAATAAAATTTTTGGGTCACAGATACGTAAAATAGTATCGTATACCATTATTAGACGTGTATTTTGTCGGTTGCCCTATAACGCGTAAAATTCGTCATGGTTTGTTTTCAATCCGATTTTCGATCTGTTTTCGAATAAAGATATTAAAATTTAATTACGAATCTAAATATGTCGTAAAATTTTCGTATTTGTTGGCATTGTCAGTTTTGTACGACATCAGTTCGTCGTCACTTAATATTCAGCAGATTTCCCGTAAATCACCATATGCGCACTCTAAAGGTTAGATAAGCGTTCCTAGGCATTCCAATAGCCTAATTAAGTTAATTTGCATTTGCATTGTAACCACTATTTATTTTCGCGTTAATCGCTTGTTAATCAGATAATTAAGGGCGTAAACTACCGGTTGTCACAGTTAAAACGACAATTCATTAGCCGCATAATAATATAACAATTATATATCATTTATTTTTTAAAACCGTTAAAGAGATAACTAAAAGCACATTCCTGATGAGAGAGCTTGTAAGCACCGACACAGTTAAACGCAATAGCAAGTGCATGATAGCAGACAGCTGTTTGAATATGTTCTTCACCCAAAAGCCTCTCATTCTTTTTTAACGCCTCTTGTAAATAACGAAGAGTCGTATTCATCTTTCCAATATCTTGGTACATCATTGCAACGTTAATGTAAGTTGCAGCAACGTCGGGATGATCGGGGCCCGAAGATAAGCTTAACAGGAGCAGAGCACGGGACATGTGTCTTAACGCGAGCTCTGATTTGTTGAGCCCGTGATAAAACAGGGCCATGTTTCCGTAGCTGTAAAAAAGGGAAAGTAATATTGAAGTCACTTTACAAGCACATGCCTTTTGTATTAAAAAAGTGAAGGTTTATTTTTTTAATAATATAATGATGAACCATACCTGTGAGCTGTGTCGGGGTGATCAAGACCGAGACACCGTTCGTTTATAATAAGTTCTTTGTGTTGTTGCATGATGGCTGCAGCCATGTCTCTAGCATGATAAAGAACCATAGCAAGGTAACTATTGAAAAATATAAATCATTAGTAATTTCATAAGATATCAACACAAGATTCATTATTACTAATTTAAATAACAGAACCATACCGACAACAGTTAGCGACTTCACGATGCATTGGAAATGCGCGTTTGACTTCCACCATTTTACCATTTAGTTCATGAAAAGTTTTCTGCAACGCTTTATCAACGGATTCCTCTGATTCATAAGTGATGAATCCGAATCCTCGAGGCCTTTGTGTGTTGTGATCGTACATAACCACAACATCAGTTATCATCCCAAATTGTTTGAAATAGTTTTTGAAATCGTTTTCGGTGACGAAGATCTTTTTTGTGCGAGTGGGACCCGGTGAGCCTTGCACGCTGCCACTGGTACGGTTAAGGATCTGCTGATCGTCCCTTGGAACAACCTTCTTTGCTTCTACTTGAAGATCAATATACGAGCCAAAGTTTCGGTCAGTTTCCTCTCACCTAAAATAAAAAAAATATATACACTAATATTGTTTAAAAATATATATTCACTGCATGCACAAAGAAAATCAAAAGTATGACCTCATTTGCAAGTCTTTGCCTCAAGTCATTTTTCATCATCTCAAGCCTCTGAATAGCAAGCCTCCAAACAAACAAAATTCCTTTTATAAAATTAAATTCAGAAAAAAATACAATCCACTAAACTCTAAAGTGCATGATCTTACTCTTCTTCACCAGAAAAATCAAAAGATTCCACTGAAGGAGTCTTTCTAGCCTGTAGGAAAATAAAAACAATGATCAGAAAAAGACACAATGTTATAAAAGCGGCTGCTAAACGGGCCATGTTCATGGGGTGGGGATCGATCCTGATCATATAAAGTTAAATAATTATATATTAGTAAATGACAGTTGAGAAACAAATAATTATCATTATATACTTAAAATACCAACTAACTTAAATAAGAAGCTTAAAACACATTCACAAGTTTATATCAACTTCATTATATTATATGATTCTCACAAAGGCATTTTATCGAGCTGGTGGTATGCATACTTTCAAAACAACGTATTCATCATGTCTGAGATAAATGTCGGAAATTCTTTAAACAAACCTAAAAGAATAATGTAATCTCTCTTGACTGAACAACCCTTTTACATAATCCTTCCATTCCCGAAACACAGTCCATATATTTCACCCAAGTGATCACTCAACTTTACAAAGCATTTCACTTGAACCGACTTGCATTCTTGCGAAAATAGAAACAGTCACTCAAGTACACTAACTTTAGCATAGAATTTCACAGTAATCAACATTCATTTGCAATGGAAATTCACAAGAAATATTTTAAAAAGTCAATCAACCTACTTGACTTTCTAATTTTCTACTGGTCCCTAAAGTAAACATCAATGATCCTAACAATATCAAGTCAAAATCACAAACATATGACCTAACCCTAGTCAACATCCTAACAAATCAAATGGGTGGACCATGGATGAATCGATATTGACCTAAAATCAAGATTCAACACCAATTACAAAAACATAATCAACATCAAAAAAGATATTTGTATTTTAAAAAATCGAAAAAACAAAAACCCCCAAAACCTAAAATCGAACTTGAAACATGAAACAGATTAACAATCTTTGTTCAAAATAAGTTACGAATTACGCAAATCCGATACAGAAACTTACAATCAATACAATCTTCAAATCATTATGCTGTTTAAACTGTACCCATGAAACAACTCTTTTCACAATATCTGATTTCGCCACTGCAAAACATATGACAAATAAAAAACTTAACTTCTTCAATACAAAATTCCAAAAAAAAAATGATTGACTCTGCATACCTTTCTTCACTTGCCACCAACAGAATGGAGTACATGACAGAGTTGGGGAGTAATTAATCGAAAACCCTAGATTTTATGAATACCTTCATTCAACCTAATATTCTCCGGCAACTCATCGTTCGCCTCAACAACCGAGCCTCATCAGGCATGCACTTGAAGATGACCTAAATATGACCAATCTCAGAGAAAAAACGCAAGTCATAAATCGTAGGAGATGAAATCGAAAAACCTATATCATAAGCAAGTTCGTTGTAAATATATACCGTATTGATAGAAATCCATCAACGAAATTGATGAAAAAGTTAAAATATCGATTCCTATCTTCCTCATGCTTCCAAATCTTTTGCCGCCCTTTAAGTTGGACCCCTACACTTCAAACATGGGATCTCAGATCAAAAGAAACCCTAGAATCGGCTGGAGTTTTGAAATAAGAAGAAAGTGTGAAGAAGAAAGAGATGGAGAGAGATGGAGATTAAAGAGAGAAGAAGAAAGAGAGAGTTGAGAAATGATTACTTCTCATAGGTGCATTAAATGCCCATTTCTTCTCCCCATACAATTCAAAATTCCCTCCTAAAAAATCAATTTATCATAATATATATATTATTTAGATTAATATTTTTATATAAAAAGATACTATTACCCCCACAAATTTCAAGTCAGCCCAAATAATTAAAACACAATTTACATTTTGATCCCTATTGATTCAACCATTAGATCAAAGATCGATCTAATGGTTTAAAACACTTCTTTAGGCCCTTTTTACACTATCCTTACCCTGCGTTTTATAACACAATAAAAAATAAATTTGTTTTATGCTTTTAATCCATTGTGTTTTACAACATAATATGAAAAAAAAACACATCTTTTTGTGTTTTTAGCTCATTGCGTTTTAGACCTGGAGTGTACTGTACTAAACTGACATGATCATGTTAAAACAGAAACATGATCATGTTGTGAAACCCAATCCATTCCGTTTTAGTCCTGCAGACCGAAAGAACATGATCATGTTTAACAGAAGTATGATCATGTTGAAACATGAAAAGGGAAGGTGAGGTACACTAAACTAACATGATCATGTTGTGAAAACCAACAATTCCGTTTTAGACCTGGAAGTAAGGTAACTAACATGATCATGTTAAAACGAAAACAAAAACATGATCATGTTGTGAAACCCAACATTGCGTTTTAGACCTGCAATATATTTTAGAAACTGAAAGAACATGATCATGTTTAACAGAAGTATGATTATGTTCAAACATGAAACTGGAAGGTGAGGTAGACTAAACTAATATGATCATGTTAAAACAAAACATGATCATGTTAGTTGTGAAAGCCAACCATTACGTTTTAGACTTGAGGTAACTAACATGATCATGTTAAAACATAAACATGATCATGTTGCGAAACCTACTACATTTTAGAAACTGAAAGAACATGATCATGTTTAACAGAAGCATGATCATGTTGAAACATGAAAGCAACCACTGCGTTTTAGAGTTGAAACTAACGTGATCATGTTAAAACAGAAACATGATCCTGTTATGAAACCCAACATTGCGTTTTAGACCTGCAATACATTTTAGAAACTGAAAGAACATAACCATGTTTAACAGAAGTATGATCATGTTGAAACATAAAACATGATCATGTTAAAACAGAAACATGGTCATGTGAAACCCAATTGCGTTTTAGGCCTGGAAGATCATGCTAAAATAGATGATACATGATCATGTTGGAATAGAAACATGACCATGTTAAAACTCATGCAATTGACTATGTTAAATAGAAGTCAAAACCCATTACGTTTTAGACATGGAGAGTACGCTTTAGAGGTCCGGTGTGCCAAATGTTGGAACAAAAACATGACCATGTTAAAAACTCATTGCGTTTTAGAACCTGCAACTGGAAAATCTTTATTTTAGGTTTCATTGCGTTTTAAGTATCTGGGTTTTAATTTTTTTTTTCAAAAGTATAACAATAGTATACTCGTTTTAAAGATAAAAACGCTCGTTTTATGGTGCCATTTTTATAAAAAAAATAATGTCGTATGAAAAGAGTTATTAACGTTTAAAAAACGGGACGGGGAAGGAATTAGAGGAGAGATAAACTATTGCTTTGTATTGACTAGAATGTTTTTACACAAACTCACGCACCTCCTTTGTTTTGTTCAATTTCACTCATTAAATCTTAACCCTTAATTACTAAATAGATGAACAAGATTATTTCTTATTCTTTCTACTAAAATAATCATGACCCTAATTATCTAAATCAAATTGAAATTTACCTATATATTAAAAACACAATGTATTGAACAGTATTTTTAATATTTCTTTTACTATAACAAATTATTAAATATAGTTTTTAAATAGTTTTATTATTTAAATAATATAATAATTGTTATTTTCTTTACTTTTTATGTTTGATAAGCTTGGTGTCAACCGGTATTTGTATCGAAAATACTGGTTCGTTATCGGTACATAAAGGTAACAACCAGCACCAGCCTGGTACATAAAACGCCAAAAGTCGGTACCAGATTGAGTTTGATAATCTTTTAGTTCGAGAAATTTGGTACTGCTACCCAGTACCATTTGCTCATCCCTGATCACGGGTACCGTACGAACAACAACGGTATCATACAACTTTTTTTTAGTTTTAGGTGTAGGGATGAACTCGGTGATACCATGTAACACCTCGAAAATTCACGTCCTATAATGTGTAGACACGTGCAAATGTTTAAACGTGTGAAAGAAATATTATAGAAGGACTAAAGTTGACAATTATGGAAAGTATGTGGATATACGTATTCTAAATGGCAACAGTGAATAAATATAATATACATTAACCTTACTTGGTGCTCATACCTTCAAACGAATAAATCATGGATCATACGAAGCTAAAAGTGAGAGATTACAAACTACAGGGGCTAAATGTGTCAACATGTTTAAGTTATACCTCTGAGAGACCTTTTGACAAACCCGAAGCTTTATAACGGTTAATTATGCTCACTAGAATGCACGATTAAAATTTCATAAAGTTTCGTTATCGTATGAGAAAGTTATGATCAAATTCGTGTACGAGGGGTTAAAGCGTAAACGTTGAAAGTTAGGACTTTTCAGGTAACAATTAAGTTAACCGGGGACTTAACAAAGTGGGTATATATTTTAAAGCCCTTATAGATCAAGTGTGAGGGTTCATAATGCAATAAACAAGTGCCTAATCGAGTCTTGAAGGGGCAAGGATCAAATCGCAAAATCTAAAAATATGGATTCTGATCAGGAGGGGCCTAGCGCGACGCGAGGGGGGCCTAGCGTCACGCTAGGGGTGCCCAGCTTCGATTTTTCTGTTTTCTTGGCTGCCCTTGCCTTTGTGCCCGATTCTAACTTGATTCTCCACATCCCTTGACCCCTAAAACACCCCCTAAGCATCTAGGACACATGTGAGAAGATTGTGGTGTGTGCTAGACTTTGTTGTCAACACATTGTGGTGTTTGAATTCACTATAAAAGGCCACACTTGTTCAACTCATTCCTCACACCTTCATTCTGCAATTGAGGAGCCTTCTGGAGCTTCAAAGCAGACCCAAGTCCTTCCTAATCAAGCTTAGGACTTCAGTAAGTGTTCTAATCCTTCTTTACTTGAGTTTAGCTTGGTTAATTAGCTAAAAGTCAAACCGTCGTAATTACGGTTTGACTTCGAGATTAGTCAATAATGGCTCAGTCATATCTCGAATTAAAAATGGTTATAAGTTGGTATTTATGTGGGTAATAAAACCTCAAAAGGGTTTCCCCTGATCACCACTCTAACCAGGTCAAAAGTCGGGTCAAACATATAATTAAAAAGTCAAAAGGATGCTTAAAATGTCATCTATGCATAATTAGCCATCTAGGACATATACAACCTGTTTAATCATTGTTATAACTTAGTAACTAGTGTAAGAACATGTCTAAACATGTTCAACCCGATTATTTCCTGTTTAGACCCGGTTCGGAACCGAAAGTCACATAGTTTGACTTTAACTTTGACTTTCAGTTCTGACCCGTTTAGGTATGTTTTAGAAATACCTCAGAGCTTTAATTGGATTAGGATACATGTTAGAACAACCCTCTGTGATTACACACCTTGGTTCACTAGTTATCCAATTAATATGCCTATTTCCGCTAATTACTCATATGTTGACCGTTATGCCCTTATTACCTTAAAACATGATTTATAAAAATGTAAAAGTGTAGAAACCTTAGTTACTGATATATAAACTTGTATGCAAAGTTTGACATCAGTTTGACTTATAGATTAAGAGTTATGCTCAATATCGCAAAATTTAAGCTTTATGTTAATAAAACGGCGTAATTAGCGTATAGCCTAGTTAAGCCTACTTTTTGGTATCAAACTTAATACCCACTGATGTAATATATTATTTTGGGATTTTTAAAGATTTTTAATTAATTTTTAGATGAGCATAACTAGTAGTCGTAGGCTTAATCCGGTAATTGTCGGTTTTGCCCTTACGGGCCATAAAATGAGTTTTACTTATCTAAACAACT
Organism: Helianthus tuberosus; assembly: GCA_030545235.1. Lineage (NCBI taxonomy): Eukaryota > Viridiplantae > Streptophyta > Magnoliopsida > Asterales > Asteraceae > Helianthus > Helianthus tuberosus. Next base: position 158,215,636 of record CM060403.1, read on the forward strand.
CCAAACCTTTTGCTACTGATCACATATGATAAATAAATTATTTTAAGCCTTCTGGAAATATAAAAATATCAGCTTTAAGTATCAAACCCGGAAATGGTCTTTAATCGCATTATTTAGCGTTTTTAACGCATAGTATGTCTTAAAATCATATTGGACATACCCGGGTTGATACCTACTGATATATGAGGCAAATTATGATATTTCAACAGTAAGCAAAGGTTGATAAACTCAGACTTCAGTTTTGAGCTTTTCGGCTTATGTGAAATTACCAAAATGCCCTTCGGTGCATAGTTTGGTTATAAATGATATATTTCACATATATGCTTTAGCCTACTGATATAACTTATCAAATTGAGTATGTTTGCTGTTTACATCAGATCTGTAACTCAGTTAAACATTTAAACTCTTTTACAACCTTTAAAATGACCAAACTACCCCTACGGGGCATAGTTTGTGTCTAAATTCATTTCGGGCATAATGAAAGACATCCTACTGATGTCACAATATATTTGAAGCATATTAACTTAGGAAACCTGTATATAGCTCTTACGGATACCCGTTACGCTTAATTCGCGTTCGGTTCGGTTTATGTAACAAGTTTACATAAATTAGCCGAAACGGGTCAAACCTTATCGGTTTTATCTCAAAATCCAGAATGTGAATAATAAACCCATATTAAACAAGTCTTCAAACTTGTCGGGTCTAAATCACATTCTATCCGGTCTTCGCTTGATCGTGCGTACGAACCGTATCTTTGAAACTAGCCGGTCTAAGCTTAAGCTAAATTAAAGACCCGTTAGGATTCTAATAGGTTATTAAAAACCTTCGTTCCAGATTAGGAGCCCAGTAAAAGCTATCTATACTTGCTGATTTGATATACGGCTGGGATTGAATTTATATTTAGCTCAGGTAAATACTTTTAACTTATTTTCCCTATACGGGCTTGGGTTACGGTACATAGCGTACCGCTTGATCGGGCATCAAATCTCCACGCTTAGTGGGTAGTTGAATAATTTGATCGGCTCGTTTTAAACAGATTTGTTTACTTTACAGCCTTTGGGGGGTTAATGACCATGTCCCGGATATCCCTGGCATCATCTTACGAGATGGCCACGACCTGAGCACGGGGTGTAGGCGTACTCCCGTGTATAACTCACTTAAAGTGGTGTGTCTATTGATCTTTAACCCGGATACGTTCCGGGCTACTGAACGCATAAGTAACATGTAATTCGTTCACAAGATTATAATATTAAATAATTCTCCCAAGTTAAAAAGATTAATTTTGCCTCTGTGCATTTTAATCAATGTGTCAAGATATTTTGTGCCGTTTGCACTCGAATCACTTTTCAAACTCTTTTTCCAAAATGAGTCAGTTGAATGTATTTACCAGTGTAAACTGACGTATTTTCCAAAAAGGCTAAATGCAGGTACTATACGAAATTGGCTGCATATGTCTCCTTAGCATCAATAGAAGTCTCGCAAGCTTAAGATGCCTAAAAGTCTGTTGAACTACTGTTTCTGTTTTATGTTCGATCCTTCTGTGGATAAACTTCCGAATATTGTGACATATGATATTACAATAATAAATTCGGTTGTATCACATTTAAAATTGCTTCCGCTGTGCATATTGATATTGTGTTGTTTGACTATTACGTTGCCAACCATGACGTCACGATACTCCCCACCGGGCCCACCGGTGACACGTGGAAATTGGGGTGTGACATACCGAATCGGTATTGGTACCGAAAATACTGGTTACGGTACATGTATATGAAGGAAAAAACCGGTAGCGAACCGGTACCAAGAACGCCAAAAGTTGGTACCGAACTGGTACTTAGGATCTTTCGGTTCAGGAAATTCGGTACCAATACCCATTACTATTTGCTCATCTCTGACTATGAGTTTCTACCGAACAACATCATTACCATACAACTTTTTTAGTTGATTTTCTTTCGGTTATTTTTTAGTGGTTTTTTTTTTACATTTTCTTTTTATTCTTGTCAGCGGTTCCGTGTGCAATGCGCTTGTAGTGATTTTAGTACAGCTCAACCCCAGCCAGGGGCTCTGCCCCTTGGACCCCGCCAGGGGCTGCCGCCCCTGGAACCCCGCTACCGGGGGCTGCCGCCCCCGGACCCCCGCCAAGATCGTAAAACGCAATGACTAAATCAAAAACCCAGTTCGTAAAAATGAAATTAAAGAATTTGTTACCTGGATCGAAGTGATTTCTTCAACAATTGACGAATTTTGAATGATTAAAACACTTATCAACTCTCGAATCGAACGAATCGAGTAATTATCTTCAAAATCACCGGAAAAAATGAGATTTTATATGAATTTAAACTGGGTTTTCTTCAAAAAAACTGAAGAACACGTTGATCGGGTGTTTGAATCATTGATTGGTGATGAAAATCGCACTATAATGTGAGTGATTATTGAGATAGAAAGTGAAGAAATGGTTGAAGATGGTGGGTTTTGAAAATGGTGGGTTTTGAAGTTACTGGGTTTTGATAATGAAGAAGAAAGGGTTGGATTGACTAAAATACCCTTTTTCTTTATTTTAATAGTTGCCACATGTCATCCCCTTATTGCTTCCTATCCTTCTTAGGGAAATTAATCTTTCTATTTGATCTTTTCCTAACATAAATATACGTGATTTCAAAATTGCTTTACCAGGAGTAGGATATATAGAATCAACTTTGAAGTATAAAATAAAACTACATAGTCATTTCTATATAGAAAATTTTAGATGAATAAAAGTATCAAAGTTAAAAACACATATCTACAATTTTGTATGCACGTTTATTGCGATTAGATTTTTTTTATGAAAGGAATACTTAAGAAAAACCTTTATGTATAAATATAAATGGTTTTTATGTTAATATTTGCTCTTTTAATTAGAGTTAAAGGCCTAGTTGGTCCCTGTGGTTTACAGAAATTGCATACTTAGTCTCAAAGCTTTACTAATTAAAGAGTTGGTTCCAATGATTATAACTTTTGCACTCAGATGATCCTTATCATTAACCAATGTTATATTTCTCAGTTAAGTCAGTTAAGTCTTTTTAAATGATCAAAATACCCTTACTTATTAATAAAAACAAAAACAGAAAAAATAATTAACTAAAACAATAAATCTTTTATGGTCCCACCCCACCCTAGTTCTTCTACCTCAAACAGCCAAACCACCACACCCAGACAAATCTCTATCTTCAACAATACAAAAAACCGAACACACTTCTTCTCTTTCTCTCTTCACTAGACCGAACAAGTAAACACAACACCAAAATGAGATATCGATCTTCTTCTACCTTTTTTTTAATTTTATGAGGTGAGGTGATTAGCCTGTGGCAAATGGTGACGGGGGTGGGAGTGAAACAAAGAAGCAGTGATGTCGATGTGATGATGGGTTAGAGGGTGGTCGTGGATAGTGTAGATGATGAAGTATGAAGTGAAGGTGGGTTGTCGCAGGTGTTTAATGGTGTTTTATTTTATGGGGGAGATAGAGGCGGAAATCTAGGGGGTGATGATCGGTGGTTCGGTTATTTTTTAGCCTTCAGTGGTTGATTAACACTTCGCCGGATTAATCACCGCCACCAGCCACCATCCCCACCCCCACCCCCCCCCCCCCCCCACATGTCACCACTGTGAATACCACCATCCGACCAAGATATGATTGTTACAGATCTGGTTCCGTCAACATCACCACCAAAACCACCTTTCCTATCACAACTAACCACCACTTCATTGCAAGGGAGGCGACGACGGTGTTTTTTGGGTATAAAAAGATGTGCGATTTATTTCAAGATTTCAAGAAAACCAACGATTTATTTGACCCGTATTAGATATAAATTTAATAAAGGGCAATTCAGTCAATTCACATATGAGTCAGTGATAAGGACCACCCAAATGCAAAAATTACAACCACTAGAACCAACTCTGTAATTAGTAAAGCTTTGGAATCAAGTATGTAATTTCTGCAAACCACATTGACCAACCAAGCATTCAACCCCTTTTAGTTACGTGGACCATGTAAAAAAGATCTCACAAAAAGTTGTACGCATAACACCCAAAAAAAAAATTGACGATGCTTCTTGATTGCTTCCAACTTGGTGTTGTGTATGAAGACAAATATGTCTAAAAGTGGGTAATTTCATTTTGGCAACAATAATGAAATTATAATATCAAATATATCTATTTGTTATATACTTTCCTAACTTGAATCAAGATATGGTAGTTTGAAGTTTATATAGAAAGAGAAAGATACATTGATGAGGGAAGAAATTTACACTTAAATATGTTTTTTTTTTTGAACGGCTACACTTAAATATGTCGATTGTCGAACTATGTCAAACTGAGTAATTACAAGATAAGTGATATTTTTAGAAGTCTCCACTTTTTTTTTAAAGGAGAACTTCATTAAAAACACGCCAACCCGAAGACCTGGCCAGCCAACAACAACAAGAAACTACATATTCACAAATCTACACCAATCAGTCCAATCTAACAACCCTTTCTTACGTCTATATTTAAACCAAACAAAACTAACCGAACGAACTTCGCAAAAAAGATCTTCCCCACTTCTTCTCTTGTTCGAGAACCGGACATCATTTCTGGCCTTCCAAAGTAACCAACACGCTGTGTAAATGACCCCTTAAATAGCTTTTTTCTCCGACTCCGAACTCGACCCGTGGTTACGAACTTCAGCCAGATCTCTAAAAGAAAAAATGAAAAATCTATTAACCCGACACCACATCGTGATCATCTCCCAAAGTTTCAGCGCGAACGAGCACGGCGTGAACAAGTGGGTGACCGAGTCCGCACCGGCATCACAGAAACAACAACCGGGATTAACCACCGAAATCCCCCTTCTAGAGTGAGCCTCCAGCGTGGGAATCCGATCTAATTCAGCCCGCCACATGAAAATATTGCATTTTAACGGGATCCAAGGGCACTACTCCAACACATAGCGGCTACTAAAATCCTTTGACACATCGATGATTTTCTTGACAGCAGCCACTGAAAATGATTCTGACCCAGCCCCCAACCAAGCCCACTTATCCGGCCCAGACGAGCAAGAGACCGAGCCCAGTGCTGAGGCTAAATCATTCCATTCCATTCCTTTTTCTCCGACTCTGCATCCAGATCATGTTTCCAAAGCCATAAACCATCCCCGCATATTCTGTCACTCACGCTGCAATTCTTAACCACTGACGGGTGGTCCGTAGGACAACCCTTAAATGAGCTAAATACGTGCATATCCCATCTTTTACACGGTTATGTATCGTGAATGTGATAACTACGGGTACTCATGGTTTTTCAGGTTATACGCTTAATTTGGTGAAGTTAACGTGATTAGAGATGATGCGGAACAGCCGGGGATAATAATCGAGTGAATTGCATTAAACCGGGACTTGTTTGGGTCGAGAGATGGCTTGAATATACAAGAAACGTGAAGGTAACGAAGTCTAGGAGCTGTATGGTAATTAAGTGAAAGTTGTAACCAAGCCAAAAGATGGAACGGATATTTGTGACGTAAGCTACGTGTATAAGCCGTAGTCTACGGTATGGTGACAATCAAGAAACAGAAATTACAAACCGTAACCTACGGGTATAAGCCGTCGGCTACGGTAGACTTATTTGGAACCTCTCGCACATGTTGGGCTTGATTGGATGGCACATGGGCCGAACTCTAATGATATTAGCACATGATTGGATTTCTTTTGGAAGTATCATTATAACAAAGGCGGGAACATCACAGTGAAAGTGGGGGATTTTTGGAGAATTAACATCACATCATCCATCCTACATGTTCACGTGACTAGGTGGAGGAACAATTGATTTTCAACAAATATCCTCATCATTTTCGATGGCAGACAAGACAAACTGGGCTTTGTTTGTTTATAAATCAAAACATTATCATCAATTGGGCCGCATATTGGATCGGGCCACACATCCATGCAAACACTAGTGGCGGCACACCTAGGACTTAGGGCATGACATGTTGGCAGCTTTGGTGACTTTGAAAGGAATATTAGAAAGGGAGAGCATATGTAACTTATGACATTTAATGTTTTTTTATGGAGTTTTAAGGGGTCTTATGAGGGGTGTCTCGGTTACAGAATTTTTGGTGAACGGATTGGGGAGCAACTTTTGGAGACTTGGTGGGGGATGGTTGTTCAAACCATGAATGGCTAAACTCTTTATGGTCATCTTTAGTTGAAGGTTTGTAGAGACAATTGTGTTTGATTTCATATTTCTAGAATGGTAAATTGAATTTATGTTTTATTTATCATGGTGTGTTCTTATTTGTTTGTAAATTGTTGATGCTTATGATTATTCTATTTTGAAACCATACGTTCTTGGTGCCGTTGGCAATCGAGATATCATGGGTAGAACTAGGATCGGGTAAGGGTCAATTGGTCATCGGGTAACAACCTCACGTTCTAGGAATCTGAGTACTTAGTTCCCTTTTATCACAACAAGTAGTAACACATGAACCATGTCTATGTGGTTCTTTCTAGTTGAATATTAGCATGAATGTCAAAGCAAACCGGAAACTTAGGATGGTCATTTGTCTCTAAATTGTTTACGAAACCAAATTCTCATTTTGCAATTTAATTAGTTAATCTTAGTTTTAAAAATCAACCAATCAAACCCACTCTTGAATTTATTTTTATTGCATTTAGTTTAATCATAGTTAACTTAGATAAACATTTAGATAACACATATTCCACAAACTCCCTGTGTTCGATACCCACTTACCGCTATCTATTTAGTTGTAATTGGATTAAATTTGATTGTGACCACGACATCACGTCAGATTTTGGCGCCGTTGCCGGGGAGTAGTGCGCAATGCGTGTTACCTTGAGTATTAGTTAAAATTAAAAAAAAATAATAAAAAAATTTTAAAAATTAAAAAAAAAATCCCAAAAAGATTTTCTTTGATGTTCGTGATTTACACTTGGTAGTTGAGTGGTGTTGTGCAGGATGATAGTGCATTACACAGATTTCAGCTTCTCTACGTGTAGACTGTGCCGGGGTCCACGTCATCCGTCTATCGGTTGCCACGAGGCTCACTACAGGAGGGCGCATGGAAAACCGGTGTCTTATGTTTCACAGCTTCCACCTCCATCATACGTTGACGATTATGAATCAGAAATGGAGGATGACTATTATTCATATGGATACGATCGGGATGAGGAAGTTTATTATGAGGCAAGGATGGATGGTCTATGTTTTTGTTGCGGTCGCGATCACACTTATGATTATGATGTGTGCCCGGTGTATTCGGAAAACCCGAAGTATTGGGATAAAAAGATGATGGATGCACGCATCTATAGACCGTATCAGGGATATCAACAATATCATCCCGAAGAATATTCTGAGCCCAAGGGTGTTTATGTTTATGAGACCGAGGAGGAGAAAGAGCTTGCTGTATTGGAAGTAACTTTGTCCAAACTCGAGCAATATTTAGCAACACCCAACCTGTCCGATGAAGACCGAATCAGCTGCTTAGTTTCTAAGTGTCATACTTTAAAATTGAAGATAGAGATAGAAGAACGCCTCTCACCATTACCTGACGATATTAGAGATTATTCTCACATGAAGGAGGAGGTTGTGGAGGATAATACCACACCAATGAGTCCTTTATTTGATGAAGAGTCACTTGTAGATCAGATGATGTGTGCAGATTATGAGGTAGAGCAGGCTGATGAGATGGATATGTGTACCGAACCTCTTCCCATATCAATGATTCAAATTAACAAGTGTGGGGAAGAGGGTTCGAGGAATAAGATGAGAAGGGTGAAACTACCAGACATTAAGGTATATGTCATGAAGTGGACTAGCAAAGCCCGTAGGAGCAGCTTTAACATGCCAAATATACTGACAAATCTATGGAGATGGCGTGTAAATTTCCGGGCATTTGTTGGAAATGCTGCGGGTAAGTGTGCATTAAGACCATCATAATGCATATCAGGTATGGTCTGGCTGAAGACCTTTAAACTTAGCGCTCTCGGGAGGCAGCCCAAGGATGTAGAGTATTGTATTTGTGTTTTGTTTTGCTTTGTTTGGTTTTGTTTTGGTGTTGTGTTTGTGTTTTGGCAGGTTATTACGTTTCAACCCTCGCGGATGCAATGATTCAAGTGTGGGGATGTTTGGCAACATCCCTGTTGAGATATCGGCGAATCTAAGAGATGTTTTTGAACCGGTCCGATTACCGCAACTGCATCACTATGAACACTGCTGATTTACTAATCAGGTCGTGTCTTGTTCTCATCTTGTGCACCTTTGTATATATTCATGTTTAAGTTTATGGTTGGGGGGTTGGGTGGTGTTTTGATGTGTTTAGTTTATGGGTTGTGAAGGATTGGTGGTGCTCCTAATAATTAAAAAAAAATACAAAAAGAAATTTGGGATTTGAGAGTATTAGCGAAAGTTAATGTTGTTGGTTAAAAGCGATCTTTCCCTCAAAACCATACATTGGGACAATGTATCTCAAGTGTGTGGATGAGGGGAATTTTTTGAGAATTTTAAAAATTTTTGTGAAGCCAAGCAAAAATTGTCAAAATTTGAAAACTTGATATTGTTCCACTTGACACATCGATACCCATTCCTAGTCATTTCTTGGTGAGTGTTTGAGCCACATATGATTATTATAGATATTTCTTTGTTTTGAGTGGTGGTGTGTGTATTGTGTTAATAGAACTTGTGTATGAATTCTTGTTAAATCCTAGAGTTAGCATGCTTTTGAAAATGATAGGGGATTTTTAGGTAGCCTCGTCTAGATGTGTGAGAGTGTGGGAATTAGGGGTTGGACCTCATACGTTACATATATGAGCTTGGTATTGTGAGGGGTGGGGGTTTGGTCTTTAGAAAGCCATGTTTGAGCCTTATACCATTCGGTTGTGACCCAAACCTACTTCCTACAAAATTTTATCTTTTGAGATGACCCGGTTTAGGAGATTTAGTATGTAGTATTGATGTTCTTGTATATATTGTTGAGTTTGATGTGTTATGAAAAAAAAATGAAGAAAATAATAAGAAAAAAATTGAAAAAAAGAAAGAAAGAGAAAAATATGAAAAAAAGGTATTTAGTTACAATAGTAGTTGAGAATGTTGAAGAAGTTGTGTATATAATTGATGTTTGCTTTGTTTTGTAGTAGAAATAAAAACCGGGTCAAATCAATTAGCTCTCGCATATATATTTTCCCATTTTCCTACCTTTGCACCTAGCCCCGTTACAACCCGTAAGTCCTTTTGATTCATAAGCATGCTAAATACTCAATAGGAGGAGACTTGATTTTTATACAAGCTTATTGTCGCACAAATACACACACGCATTGAGTGGTTTAGCATTATGTGCTAATATTTCTTGTCACCAAGAGTTTTTGTGAGGGGTGTGTCTTGTGGTATGATTGAAAGTTAGTAAAAGGACGATACATTTTAGCTTGGTTTGCATGTTGATCGCTTGTGGTTTTGAAATAGTTTTTGAATCGGTTGTTTGGGACAAGCAACGGGTAAGTGTGGGGATGTGACGGGTGGTCCGTAGGACAACCCTTAAATGAGCTAAATACGTGCATATCCCATCTTTTACACGGTTATGTATCGTAAATGTGATAACTACGGGTACTCATGGTTTTTCAGGTTATACGCTTAATTTGGTGAAGTTAACGTGATTAGAGATGATGCGGAACAGCCGGGGATAATAATCGAGTGAATTACATTAAACCGGGACTTGTTTGGGTTGAGAGATGGCTTGAATATACAAGAAACGTGAAGGTAACGAAGTCTAGGAGCTGTATGGTAATTAAATTGAAAGTTGTAACCAAGCCAAAAGATGGAACGGATATTTGTGACGTAAGCTACGTGTATAAGCCGTAGTCTACGGTATGGTGACAATCAAGAAACAGAAATTACAAACCGTAACCTACGGGTATAAGCCGTCGGCTACGGTAGACTTATTTGGAACCTCTCGCACATGTTGGGCTTGATTGGATGGCACATGGGCCGAACTCTAATGATATTAGCACATGATTTTTCTTTTGGAAGTATCATTATAACAAAGGCGGGAACATCACAGTAAAAGTGGGGGATTTTTGGAGAATTAACATCACATCATCCATCCTACATGTTCACGTGACTAGGTGGAGGAACAATTGATTTTCAACAAATATCCTCATCATTTTCGATGGCAGACAAGACAAACTGGGCTTTGTTTGTTTATAAATCAAAACATTATCATCAATTGGGCCGCATATTGGATCGGGCCACACATCCATGCAAACACTAGTGGCGGCACACCTAGGACTTGGGGCATGACATGTTTGCAGCTTTGGTGACTTTGAAAGGAATATTAGAAAGGGAGAGCATATGTAACTTATGACATTTAATGTTTTTTTTATGGAGTTTTAAGGGGTCTTATGAGGGGTGTCTCGGTTACAGAATTTTTGGTGAACGGATTGGGGAGCAACTTTTGGAGACTTGGTGGGGGATGGTTGTTCAAACCATGAATGGCTAAACTCTTTATGGTCATCTTTAGTTGAAGGTTTGTAGAGACAATTGTGTTTGATTTCATATTTCTAGAATGGTAAATTGAATTTATGTTTTATTTATCATGGTGTGTTCTTATTTGTTTGTAAATTGTTGATGCTTATGATTATTCTATTTTGAAACCATACGTTCTTGGTGCCGTTGGCAATCGAGATATCATGGGTAGAACTAGGATCGGGTAAGGGTCAATTGGTCATCGGGTAACAACTTCACGTTCTAGGAATCTGAGTACTTAGTTCCCTTTTATCACAACAAGTAGTAACACATGAACCATGTCTATGTGGTTCTTTCTAGTTGAATATTAGCATGAATGTCAAAGCAAACCGGAAACTTAGGATGGTCATTTGTCTCTAAATTGTTTACGAAACCAAATTCTCATTTTGCAATTTAATTAGTTAATCTTAGTTTTAAAAATCAACCAATCAAACCCACTCTCGAATTTATTTTTATTGCATTTAGTTTAATCATAGTTAACTTAGATAAACATTTAGATAACACATATTCCACAAACTCCCTGTGTTCGATACCCACTTACCGCTATCTATTTAGTTGTAATTGGATTAAATTTGATTGTGACAACGACATCACGTCAGATTTTGGCGCCAAAATTTGACGTGATGTCGTGGTCACGCAAATTTAATCCCAATAACAACTATAGATAGTGGTAAATGGGTAACGAACTCAGGGAGTATGTGGAAAGTGCGTTGATTTTATAGTTTTGCGATTAAACTACAATTAACCTAATTTGCAGAAAATAAAGATCAATGATTTGGATTGTTGTTTTAGAAAACTAAATTACTAACTAATTGCAAATCAAAATTGGTTGTTTAACAGATTAAGGAAGAATGACCATCTTAGGATTCAGTTTCTTTAAACTCTTGTGCAAAAATTCCAACTAGAAAGAGTTACATAGACATAACTCGTGTATAAACAATTGCCGAAATAATTCCAGAAATTTTTCTTTAAGCGGGATATCAAACAGCCACGGATCCAGCCAAAAGAGGATGTTCTCGCCCGAGTCCACAATTCCTCGAAAAAACTTCAGAATCGGAAAATTCTCCATTATCGGCTTCTTAAGCAAGGAGGCAATATTACACCAACCCCCCCCCCCCCCCAAAGCTTTCCTGCACGGAAGAAAATCCCAAGCGGACCCACCGAAATGGATAGCACCAACCAGTTTAACCCATAAGTTCTCTTTTTTCGTTTTGAATCTCCAAACCCACTTTGCAAGAAGCGCCAAATTAACCTCCTTAAGTTTATGCAAACCCAACCCTCCGAAATTCTTAGGCAAAGCAACTCTGTCCCAAGCTACCCAATAGAGTTTTTTAACACCATTCGTGCCCCCCCCCCCATAGAAATTTTCTGATAGTGCCTTCTAAATCCTCCAGAACTTTGACAAGAGCACGATAGAGAGATAAAAAAATAAGAAGGAAGACTTTCGAGCACTGACCGAATTAACGTTACTCTTCCCCCTATAGAAAGCATAGAAGCTTTCCACAAAGACAACCGCTTCTCGAAGATATCTTACACCGGCCTCCAGTTATTAATCCTGTTCATGTTAGCCCCGACCGTCAGCCCCAAATATTTAAAAGGAAATTTTTCTGCCTTACACCCGATCAAGCCCGCCATTTCCTCTACAGTGCCATCATCCATCCCAAGCCCAAAGATATTGGATTTCCCAAAATTAATGTGCAGCCCGGAACAAGCATGAAAACACCTCAGAATTCTCACCACATTTATAATATTTTCCTTATCCCACTCCCCTAGAATGATAGCGTCGTCAGCGAAAAACAAATGAGATAACGAAGGACCGTCATTAGGAAGGACCACACCCTTAACAATACCCAAGTCGCAAGCCCTTGAGAACAAGGACGACAACGCTTCCATGACAATAACAAACAAAAAAGGGGATATAGGGTCCCCTTGTCGCATCCCTTTGCAGCACTTAAATTCGAAAGTAGGAGCTCCGTTCACCAACACCAAAGCTCTAGCCGATGAGATAATACCTCTAACCCAAGCGCACCACCTACTCGAGAAACCCATATGCGACAAAATATCCACAACGAAGTTCCAGTTGAAGTTGTCGTAAGCTTTTTCGAAGTCTATTTTAAAGAAGAAAACCTTCTTCTTCGCTTTTTTAACCCAACTATGGACTCGTTGATGATTAGCGGGCCGTCTAGAATAAACCTTCCACCAATGAAAGCTGATTGGGACAGAGAGATAATCGAATCCAACACCTTTTTCAGCCTATTGGCCAAAAGTTTCGAAATGACTTTATTAATTATCCCAACTAGACTAATAGGGCGATAATCCTTTAGACCAAGAGGATCTTTAATTTTCGGGATCAGAGCTATAAACGATGAACCGCACCCCAAGTTAATCACCCCAGTCTCATAGAAATCAACCAAAATATTATAGAAGTAATCCTCTAGAATGGACCAGAAGTGCTTGACAAAATGAAAGTTGATCCCGTCAGGGCCAAGAGCCCTGTCATCCCCACAGTCGAAAACAGCAGCTTTAATTTCCTGTCTGGTGAAATGAGACTCCAATACCTGGGCTTCATCGACCGACAAACGTTTAATGCCAGGACAAACAAGGCGAGGGCGAATCTCCCAAGGCTCCACGAATTTATCCCTAAAAAATCTAAAGACCTCCTTCTTTACCAACGACGGTTTAGACACCCAATTACCATCAACCTCCAACCCATGAATAACATTAGACGCCTTCCTGCAATTGATCATAGTGTGGAAATATTTCGAATTTTCATCGCCATCCTTGGCCCACCTAATCCGAGCCCTTTGCTTTAAGTCCCTGTTCTTTCTAACTTCCTCTTCTTTCAACTTCTTTTTGCATTCCAACATGATCCAATCCTCCTCCTCACTCAACTCTCTTGAGTCCATCACAAGTTCCAAATTTTCAAGATCTGATAAAGCCATAGTTACTTCTTCGGAATTTTTAGCCAACATATCGTCCCTCCATTGTTTTAACCTTTGTCTTAGGTTACCTAATTTCTTCATAAGAACCACGTCAGGAGGACCGCTAACAGCCTCACATCCCTTTATAGCCTCAACAACCACTTCCTCAAACCCAGCTATGCCAATCCAAGAATCGAACACCCGAAATGGCTTAGCACCAAAGTTGTTGTTTACCAAAGACAGAATTATGGGGTGGTGATCCGACAGAAAACTAGACACCGCTTCAACTCTCGCTTCAGGCCAGGCATTGAAAAAATCAGAATTAACCAAGAACCTATCCAGCTTGCTCATCTTCCTACCATCGGCCAAAGCATAAGTATATCTACTACCAATCATATTGTACTCCTGCAACCCAGCCTCAAAAATAAAAGAATTAAAATTGTTGGCACAAGCGTTCTTAAAAGAGCAGTTCCATTTCTCCTCCCTAAAACGAACCGCATTAAAGTCTCCCGAGACAACCCATAAACCATCGAAACTCGAGATAAGCTGAACCAGAGAGTCCCACAGTGCTTTTTTCGCTAGGACCCCTTGGGGAGCATAGACGTTTAAAACATTAATCACAGTCCCTGAACCCAAAACTTTGACCCTAACCAGAAGAAAATACATATCTTTCATTCCACCGATATGACTGAACAACGACTTATCCCAGCAACAAGCCAAACCCCCCGACAAACCCACAGAGTCCACACTATCAAAACCAAATTTGTTGTTTCCCCACAACCTGACAAGATCCGAATCAGAAACCGAAACCCTCTTTGTCTCTTGAAGAGAGATAAAGGAAATGCCATAATTAGACTTGAGCTTCTTAACCCACCCCGCCTTCTCAGAACCCCTTAGGCCACGAATGTTGAAGGATAGAAAATTCATAGGTCCACAACATTAATACCTGGCTTCCCGAAGATATCCTGCATCAAATCTGAGCGGTCCTTAAGATCCACTCCTAGAAGAGCACCAATATTCACCGTTGCCTCTACCTCCTTTTGGATGGTCTCACCTGCTTCCGAGTGAATCATATTAGAACAACCCGGTGCCTGAACCTCCGATTCCAAGGAATCCTTAACCGATGTCTCGGACAACGAACCATCGCCCACAATACGATTCAAATCCAGAACAGGGGTTTGCATATTGGAAGCAACCGGATCCTGAGCATCCACTGGAGTGGTGGCCGGACACCGTGGAGGTGAATTAAAAGAGAATTCCTCATCCAACTGATGTCTGCATCTCTTTTTAGGCCTCAAAACCGTTGGCGATAAACACCGTCCCTTTTCTTTCCTGGACTGGGCCATAATATTGGGTTTCTTAAACCCAGTTCTCTTGATATCCCCATTACCCACTATAAAACCTGGTTTACTGGGCCCACCAGATTCCATACAACCGGCCCCTTTAGACTGGCCCAACTCTGAATAAGCAAACCTATTAAAGTCCGCCTTTTCCACCTTCTCGGGCCCCACCTCTTGTGTCGAATCATGATGTCTACCCAAATTGTCGTGTAATGCGTCACCCTCCTTGAGGTCAAACCCGCCGCCAAATTCTCTATCCTCATGCATAGGATCAGAATCTGCATGGGATGAATCCACCTTAACACCTTTAGACTTTTCATCTTCCCCCCTTTCTACCTTCTCGAAAGTCTCCTGGTTACCCTTGACGGGTGGTCCGTTGGACAACCCTTAATCATGTTAAAAGATGAAATAATCCTTCACTTAATTGTGTAATTATCTTGAATTAGATAACTACTGTTGCCTATGTTTCAGGTGCGGCTTGGGAGCTTTAAGATGGATTAAATACAGCTTTAGAGGGTTTGGAGATGAACGGGTCGAGTGTGGAACAAGAGACAAAACAAAGAAGAAATATCAGCCTACCACCGTAAATTACGGTCCTACCGTAATTTACGGTGGACCTGGAATTTGTCTGAAGCTCACCGTAAAGCAGTCTTTTATCACCGTAACATGTTGAAGTCCACCGTAAATTACGGTGGAGCCGTAAATTACGGTGGAGCCGTAATTTACGGTGGAGGCCGCGATCAGAATTGTAACTGCCCTCTTAAATCAGTTTTTATGATGTCTTTTCACATATTCTCATCATTGGTCGGTTTTGGAACTCACTAGGGGCGAATTTTGGCTGCCTTTCTTGGTTTGGAACAATTTCTAACATTCGGTTTGTGTTTATGATTCCTATGAACATTAGATTTGTTAGTATGATGATTCACCAAACTATGTCCTGCTAAACTTTTCGGTGATCATCTTAGGTGAAGGTTTCTATTGAACTTTTGTGTGTTTATTTCCGAATTTCTAGAATGATAACTTGCGTTGCTTGAATATCATGGTGTATGTTTAATTGCTTGTAACTTGTTAATTGATATTGCAATTTCTAGTCTCAATCGTACGTTCTTGGTGCCGTTGGCAATCGAGATATCACGGGAAGGGTTAGGGTTGGTTATTGATTAATTGGTCATCGGGAAACAACCTCGCGTTTATATAATCTGAGTACTTTGTTCCCTTTTATCACTTCGATTATGCATGCACGAGTTATGTCTATGTAACTCTTTCTAGTTGGAATTACACACAATTATTTAAAGAAACTGGAACCTAGGATGGTCATTGTTCTCTCCTAATTTGTTTTACAACCAACATTTGATTTGCAATTAGTTTTAATTTAGTTTTCTAAAACAACAATCCAAATTCATTGATCTTAATTTTCTGCAAATTAGGTTAATTGTAGTTTAATCGCAAAGCTATAAAATCAACACACTTTCCACATACTCCCTGAGTTCGATACCCACTTACCGCTATCTATATAGTTGTTTTTGGGATTAAATTTGCGTGACCCACGACAATCACGTCAAATTTTGGCGCCGTTGCCGGGGAGTAGTGCGCAACGTGTGTCAGTTTGTTAGTTTTGCATTGTTATTTTCGGGTTTACACTGGTGTGTTTAGTGTGCAGGTTCTACAGGTGCATGCATACTAGAGGCTCTCACAAAGCGTCACCATTGTCATTTGATCCGGAAATCGAAAGAACACTAAGGCAAAACCGAGTTTTACTACGCGAAAACAGAATCGTTGGTTCACCCACTTCACCCATTACACCAAGAAACATCATGGACGAAACACTAGTACCACCCACAACGGGTCAAACGACCTCAACATTTATTCCTACATCCACACAACCTTCACCAAACACCACTATACCAAACACCACTACAATTCCTACTCCAATCCATGATACTACACCATCCAACACTACACAACCGATTACTACCCAAGTCGAACCTACTCTCACCTATAGCCCTTCCGCAACAATTCCACCACTTTCACATTTCTTTCCTCCGACTACGGGTCAATCATCTTCTACTCACTCATTACCACAAAGCTCAACCGTTATCCATACTACCTCTACATATCGACCATCGAACCAACCCGGTATGCAATATTCGTCTTATCCTTATATGCAATCTTCGGGTATAGGAGGAGATGGGTATTTTGAAGGTTATGAAGAAGAGTTTGAGGGATACGAGGAAGAAGGATATGCTTATGGGGGTGATGGAGATCAAGGAGAGTTTGGGTATGTGCCGGGTCAATCTCAAGGGATGTCAAGTGTAGGTGGAGTAATACCGCAACAACAACTCATACCACAACACATTCGACCAAGACCACAAGGGCCACCAATGCAACGCCCTATTCCATTGCAACAAGTTCGGCCACAACATGTACAACCAAATGTGCAACAATTCCAAAGGCCAATTCAACGCCCACCAATGCCGCAACAGCAATTTCAACAACCAAATGCACCACAAGGGCAGGTACCAAGGCCAATGGGTCCTATTCGCCCAAGGGGTAGGTTTGGTGTACCAAGGAGACACCTTAGAGAAAATGTGAGGGGCATTGAAGCACATTTTCGGCCGGTAATCACTCAAAACCCTTCACCGGTAGTTATTCCTCACAATGATCAAGGGAGAACATTTGAAGTGAGGACCAACTCTTTGCAAAGTTTACCAAAATACAAAGGGTTGGCAACGGAGGAGCCTTACTTTCATTTAGAGGCTTATGACTCAATTTGCAACACTCTTGGGAGTCAAGGGTTCTCGGCTGATGACATCAAATTGATATTATTCCAATTTTCTTTGGAAGATAAGGCGAAGAAATGGTTCTACACGTTACCTTCGGCATCCATATATACATGGGGGGAGATGCAACAAACTTTCTTGGATGAGTTTTACACCGCCCAAAAGACCAACGATGCAAGAAAGGGGTTGAGAAGCTTCCAACAACAACATGGTGAGATGTTTCATGAGGCATTCGAGCGTTTCAATATGATGATTAAAAATTGCCCTCACCATGGAATTGAATTGTGGGAGTTGATGAATGCCTTTCACGAGGGGTTGAGTGCCGAAGATGCACGTGACTTGATGTCTATTACCGGTGGGACTTTTGGAACAAATTATGAGAATGACGATTGGGAGTTTTTGGAAAGCATGGCAACTACATCAAAGAGGAAAGCTCAAGCCTCAAGAAGAGCTCGACCAGCCATTGCCCGATCACAAGTGCACGCCATAGATGATGGTAATGTTCAATCTACTAACCAAATTTATGATGTTTGTGCTTTGTGTAATGAAATAGGTCACGCGGCTGAAAATTGCCAAGGGATGGTGGAAGGGCAATACGAAGAGGTACATGCTATTCAAGGTCAAGGTCAAGGAGGGGGTGGTAGAAACTACAACAACATGAATTCAAATACATACCACCCCGGGTTGAGGAACCACCCAAATTTTCGATATGGGAACCCCTCAAATCAAGCTAACCCGAACTTCCAAGGTAGCCAAGGTAACTTTGGTTCACGCCAACCTTATAACAATCAAAGTGGATATCGAGGCGGGAACAACCAAGGCTATCAAAAGCAATATCAATCGGGTCAAGAACAAGGGGGTTCTTCGGGTGGAAACGAGATGATGGAGATGCTAAAGAGCATGCAAACGGAGATGCAAAAACGGAATCAACTTGATGAAGTCCGAATGCAAAAAGATGAAGTTCGTGACAAAAGCATACAATCATTAACAACCCAAATGGGTCAATTGGCAACCGATGTGGCTGAATTGAAGAAGAATAAGGGTCAACTTCCTAGTGACACCAAGGTAAATCCATCACACGGTTCGTCAAGAGGTAATGTTAATGTTCATCAGGTTAGTGTTTTGAGAAGTGGAAAAGAGTTTAAAGCCAATTTGTCACCCGAATTGGTTGAGGGGGTAGTTGAGGACATCACGGGTAATGATAGTGATGATGATGTTTCGCCGGTTAAACCAAAAGAATTAAATGTTAATAAACCGGGTTTGGGTGAAAATAAAGAAAGTGAAAAAGTTGAGGGTGAACCGAGTCAAGTCCCGTTTCCATCGGCTTTACTTGACCCGGGTAAGAAAAACTTTATTGCATCAAGAGGTCCCCAAAAAGAAGAATTGTGGGACATGTTCAAGCAAGTTAAAATTAACCTCCCACTCCTTGATGCAATAAAACAAGTTCCCGCCTATGCAAAATTCCTAAAAGAATTGTGTACACAAAAGAGGCAAAACAAAAAGAAAATGCCTAAGCGGGTCGATTAAACCGGGCAAGTGAGTGCGGTTTTAAACGGGGAGCTTCCTCCTAAGCTCCAAGATCCGGGCACGCCATTGATTAACATACAAGTTGGTAATTTTCAAATGGCTAAGGCGTTGCTAGATCTTGGAGCCGGAGTTAGCATTTTACCGGGGGGCTTATATGACCAATACGATTTTGGTCCGTTAGCAAGGGTGGAGACAACGGTTGTTTTAGCCGATTTGTCTCATAAGTTACCCCGAGGTATGGTTCAAAATGTCATTGTTAAAATTGATGAATTTTATTACCCAGTTGACTTTTTAGTCTTGGACTACTCGTCGGCGGACCCAAAACAACAACAAAACGTAATTTTGGGTCGGCCATTTTTGAGCACCGCACATGCAGTCATCGATTGTAGATTTGGTACAGTTGATATGACTTTTGGAAATCGGAAAATGCGTTTGAATGTTTTTACTAACAATTCTAATGCTAATGGTGTTAATGAGTGTTTCATGGCAGATATAGTTGACGGATGCAACCCGCATGAGTATGAGGAGGATGGTTTGGATGTTTTCCTGTGTGATTTTTCTGAACAGGTACATGCTTATGCACTCCGGGTTGAAGAGGAAAAGCAAGATGCGATGGCATTGAAAGAAGGTCGGCCACCATGGACCCACCAGTTTGAAGGCTTACCGGCGGAAATAGATTCGGGTACTAAACCATCGCTAGGGGAACCGCCAAAGTTGGAGCTCAAAGACTTGCCGAGCCATTTGAAGTATGTGTTTTTAGGGGATAATGACACTTTACCGGTCATTATTGCCTCTAATTTGGATTTGGCTCAAGAGCAAGCATTGTTGGAAGTCTTGAAGGAAAACAAGGGAGCTATCGGATGGACAATTGCTGATCTCAAAGGGATTAGTCCATCAACTGTCATGCACAAAATCATTACAACCGAAGATGCCAAACCGACACGAGAAGCTCAAAGGCGACTGAATCCGAACCTACGGGAGGTAGTTAAAAAGGAGGTAATTAAATGGTTGGATGTGGGAATCATCTATCCGATTTCGGATAGTGCTTGGGTGAGTCCCACCCAAGTGGTGCCTAAGAAGGCCGGCATTCAAGTAGTCAAGGATGAAAGTGGTGAACAAATTGCCACCCGACCGGTTACCGGGTGGCGTGTGTGTATTGACTACCGAAAATTGAATGCCGCCACTTCTAAGGACCATTTTCCGCTACCTTTCATTGACCAAATTATTGAAAAATTATCGGGTCAAAAATATTACTGCTTCTTAGATGGGTACTCGGGTTAATCAAATAGCAATACACCCGGATGACCAACACAAGACCACCTTCACTTGTCCATATGGCACATTTGCCTTTCGGCGGATGCCATTTGGCTTGTGCAATGCTCCGGCAACTTTCCAACGATGTATGATGAGTATATTCTCGGACATGGTTGGAGAGTCGCTTGAAGTATTTATGGATGACTTCTCCATTTTTGGCACTACTTTTGATGCTTGTCTCAACGAATTACAAAAGGTTTTAAAAAGGTGCGTTGAGAAAAATCTAGTGCTAAGTTGGGAGAAAAGTCATTTCATGGTGCAAGAGGGCATTGTGTTGGGTCATGTAATTTCTAAAAGGGGGATGGAGGTGGATAAGGCGAAAATAAGGGTAATAGCATCTTTGCCACCTCCGAAAAATGTTAAGGGTGTAAGGTCATTCTTGGGACATGCGGGTTTCTATAGACGTTTCATAAAGGGTTTTAGTGTTATCACCAAACCCTTATGCAACTTGTTATTGAAAGATATCCCATTTGATTTTACTAATGAGTGTATGCAAGCTTTCACTGTTTTGAAGGAACATTTGGTCAAAGCTCCTATCTTGCAACCACCGGATTGGTCAAAGCCGTTCGAGATAATGTGTGATGCAAGCGACACCACTATTGGTGCAGTTTTGGGTCAACGGGTTGATAGAAAGCCGGTGGTGATTTACTATGCAAGCAAAACTTTATCCGAAGCGCAACTCAATTACACCACAACCGAAAAGGAGTTACTAGCGGTGGTGTATGCTTTGGATAAGTTTCGTGCTTATATTTGGGGGAGCAAAGTGGTGGTTTACTCGGATCATAGTGCGGTCCGATAGTTGATGGAGAAGAAAGACGCAAAGCCTCGGTTGATTCGGTGGGTATTATTGTTACAAGAATTTGATCTAGAAATCCGAGACAAAAAGGGAAGTGAGAACGTAGTGGCGGATCACTTGTCTCGGATTCCGGTGGAAGGGATCGATGATGTAAGTGAAATCAATGAAAGTTTTCCCGACGAGCAATTACTAGCCGTTTCCACCTTTGTTGCACCGTGGTATGCTCACTATGTCAACTATTTAGCCACGGGTGCCATCCCAAGTCATTGGACCAAGAAGCGTCGACAACAATTTATGGTCCAAGTGAAGCAATACATTTGGGATGAACCGGATCTTTTCAAGATTGGACCGGATCAAGTCATACGAAGGTGTGTGCCCGAGACAGAAGTGTTGGAAATTTTGACCCATGCTCATTCGTCCGCATGTGGGGGTCATTTTAGTGGGCACAAAACAGGCTACCGGGTACTTTCATGTGGGTTTTATTGGCCCACAATTTTCAAGGATGCTTGTGAATTTGCTAGAAACTGCATAAATTGTCAAAAGATGGGAAGTATATCGAAGAGGGATGAGATGCCACTACAACCAATCTTGGTTGTAGAGATATTTGATGTATGGGGTATAGACTTTATGGGTCCTTTTCCGAATTCGAATGGCTTTCTATACATTTTGGTGGCGGTGGATTATGTCTCGAAGTGGATTGAAGCTATTGCAACACGAACAAACGACCATTCGGTTGTTTGTAAATTTGTTCAATCCAACATCTTTTCTCGTTTCGGCATTCCGCAGGTCATTATAAGCGATGGTGGTTCGCATTTCAAGAACTTCAACTTTGGGAAATTATTGAAGAGGTATAGCGTGAATCACCGAATTGCCACACCTTACCATCCGCAAACGAGTGGACAAGTCGAAGTGTCCAACCGTCAAATCAAAGAAATTCTCATGAAGACGGTAAGAACGGATAGGAAGGATTGGTCGAGTAAATTGGACGATGCATTGTGGGCATATCGAACGGCCTACAAGACTCCAATTGGCACAACGCCTTACCGGATGGTGTATGGAAAGGGTTGTCATTTGCCAATGGAGTTAGCGCATCGGGCATATTGGGCAATTAAGACGGTTAATGCGGATTATGACGAGGCGGGGAAGTTGAGGAAGTTGCAACTAAGCGAGATCGAAGAGATTCGAGATGAGGCATATGAATGTGCATCGGCGTATAAAGATAAACTCAAGAAGGTGCATGATGCAAAATTACGAAAGAAAACATTCGAAGTGGGTCAAAAAGTTTGGTTGTATAACTCAAGGCTAAAGATGTTCGCGGGCAAGCTCAAAAGTAAATGGATGGGTCTGTATGTCATTCGGAGAGTTGGTAGATTTGGTGACGTAGACATCCAAGACGAGCAAACATTGAAGCAACAAACAGTGAACGGTCACCGGTTAAAGCCGTACTTGGATGGGAACGACATAAACACTTTGGAGCTTGACAAAGCGGGCTACATCTTATGCCCGATCGATGAGGAACAACCATGAGAGGCCCAGGTTTGGTAGTGTAAATAGTAGTGTTTCATTTTGTTTGTTTTGTATAGTTGCACAATTACCGTATTTCTTCGAAACCCGTGTTTGAAACAAGTGTGGGGATATTCGGGTCACGAATTACTCTAACATTGTGTTGAGGACAACACGAAATTTTTGAGGGGGTAGGGTGATTTTACACGTTTTTGAAAACATAATTAAAAAAAAAAAGCAAAACTAAAAAATATAAAAAAGGAACCTTAAAAATTGCATTTTGCATGAATCAGGATCGCCCAATATCCACCGTAATTTACGGTGGTAAGGAAATGTGTTTGATCTTTACGTTGTAAATCTCCTGTATTACGGTAGAAATAGATTTTTAGGGTGTACCGTAATTTACGGTCTGACCGTAAATTACGGTGAGTGGAGAGAAAACTTGCGAGGTCTTTACGGTAAATCTCTACTGATTTACGGTGAGGGCTTATGTTCAGATCATACCGTAAATTATGGTATGACCGTAATTTACGGTACGCAGGTTATGTTAACATGTGGTCCGGTTCTTGTGTATATAAAAAAAAACAATATCTGATTTTGTAAATAACCCTAACCACACATATCCTTTTCACTTTCCATTCCATCTATCACCATCATCTTTCCCACAAGACCCACAAGCTTCCATAGTTCCTCAACCTTCAATCTTCCATAACCTTCTCAATTCTTGTCCAAACTAAGTGAAATAGGAGTCTATCTTGACTAATTTTTCACGTAGTTTCTGATTTTGGCAAGAGATTTACAAGAAATCACAGTTTGCGGGTCAGAAATTCGAACCCTAATTCGAAAAGTTTTGGGGGTTTTTGGAGCTTTTGTTTCACAAGCACTTTAGCATCTTCAAGTAAAGGTATGAAAGCTTATTTGTTGTATTTTGATGCTACATTATGAAAAGTAAGGTTATTTAGGTTGCTTGCCCATACCCACTTGCTTGTTCTTAGATATGATTATGAAATTGATTACTTGAACATGGTTATGGTTGTAGATGTAAGATTTGTGGTTAAAGTAGTGAACTTTTGGGGATCTCTACATTGTAGAGACACCATGCCCAATTTTTGGAAAATTTTTGATATACTTTTGGTTCACTAGCATCTACAACCATGATAACAAGCAAGTGTGGGGATGTTTTGGAAAAGGGGTTTAATTTTGTTCTTTGGTTGTGTTGTTTACTCTAATGTGTGTAGGGATGGCACGAACTAAAGAAAAGACGGGAGCTGGTTCGTCTTCGTCTTCAAAAGGAAAGGGTAAACAGCCGGAACAACAACCAAAGAAGAGACAATATTTGGGTAGAGTGGATGAAAGTGAAAGCGAAGAAGAGATGGAATTGGACCCGACAGAGAAACCGAAATGGGACTCGGGTCCTTTGGATGAACAACCAGAGGCATGGCAGCCAACGTTGTATAATGATTGCATGAACAAGTTGAAGAATAAGGCAGCGGCCTTTATTTGTGAAAGGGATGTTCGAGAAGCGGAGTTTGGGCAGTTTGGGGTATTTGATAAGTTCCGGGCTCTAGGTTGGGAGTCGGCACTTAGTTGCTTTGACAAAGATAAAAGCAACTTGTTTATCACCGAAATCCAAGAATGGATGGCAACGCTTAAGGTCAACACGTATGATAGGCCATCGAATATGAAGCTGACGGGTGTTGTGAATGGAGTTCCCGTGGAAATGTCTTTTGATACCTTGAAGAAGCTTGGAAAATATGACAGTTTGCCAGCCCACGATTATATGATACCAACTTTGGATGATCTTCTTGTGAAGCCGGAGAAACATCAGCGATGGAATGATATGTTGGCAGCATTGTTCTTACCCGGTAGATACAGTGGTATCCTATACCGGAAGAATTTGAAAATTGAAGCTAAACTGTTGCATACAATCTGTCTTCTCAATGTTATTCCAAGAAGGGGAGATAAAGAACAGGTGAGGTTTCCTGAAGTACCTGTTCTTTATTCGTTGATGCACGGGGGTCCGCGTTTTCCGATACGTTACCTTATTATGAACCACTTATGGATCTGTCGGAACAAGTATGGAAGAGACATCGTCCCGTACTGTCGGATAATTACGGGGTTGATGAAACAGCAGAAGGCAATAACTTCCGAAGATCGCGGAGCAACGAAAAGGCATCAGCCTTTTACATTGGATAAGTTGGGGAATGTTTGGACGTATACTCAGTCGGAGCGGTATCACAAGTTGAAATCGGAAGGGCAACGGTGGAGGGCACTAAAGTTGGGTGCACGAGATTTGTTACCGGGAGAGCCGGATGAGCCAGAGAGCGATGAAGAGGTAGTTCCGAGCGGAGATGAAGACTATGCGGACGAGCCGCATGTTGGTGAAAATATAGTTCAAGGTGGTTATGGTCAGGGTCATGGTGGGATGTTTTATGATTATACGCAGCAATCGTATATGCCGGGATGGGCCTATGAAGGCACAATGCAAGAAGTAATTGCAAATCAACGCCCTCCGGCATCCGTGTTTGATACGTGGTCGGGCTCGAAGAGGACGCTTTTTGATCAAAACACGAGAAATAGTGCAAGTATGGAGCGGGCCTTGAAACATAGCTTGGATCGTCAAGAGTTATGGAATCGCACTCATGCGTATTCCCGGGAAGTGGAAATAAATAACAATTATTTTGATGATCAAGAGAGGAGATTGCATGCGGATTATCATGCCGGGCGGCCGGTGGTTGTGGTCCACAACATGTGGATTATGCGTCATTACCACCATATGATGGTAGTATGTCGTATCCAACCCCGCCGATCCACCACTCGCAATGGATTGACCCGAGGCAACGAGAGGGAGCGCAACAACAAGAAGGAGGAAGTAGTAGCGGTTCGTTCGCGTTCGGTGAATGGAATGACGTGATGTCTTCCGTTTTTGGACCTCCGGGACCGCGCTATTATTAGTAAGGTTGTGTTTCTCCTTTTGTATATTTTTGTGCATATTTGATAGTTTGTTTGTTTAAGGATTGGGAGGTTGGGTGGTGTTTTGATATGTTGTGTTTGGGTTGGTGCTATGTGGTGGTGTTTTATGTTAAAAAGAAGAAAAACATAAAAAAAAAATTTATAAAATGAAAAATCCAAAAAGAAATTTGGGGTTTGAGTGAAGAAGCGTTTTTGTTGATGTTGAAAAAAAAAAATTTAGTGGTCAAAGCCTCCCAAAACCATACATTGGGGTCAATGTATCCCAAGTGTGGGGATGGGGGGAATTTTTTTGAAGATTTTGAAAAATTTTGAGCCAAGTGAAACGATGTGAAAATTTGAACACCCTAGATTAACCCCAAGTTGGTGCACCGGCAACCCTTGATACCTTTTTCATTCTTGGTGAGATTTGTAGACACAATTGTACATAAATAATGATTTTCTTTGATGAGTGTGGCTACGGGTGGGGGTGCATTAGAACTTGTGCTTGAATGCGATTTGAGTCCTTAGTTAGATATAAATGCAAAAAGGATAAGGGCATTTAGGTAGCCTCGTCGTTGGTGTGAGCGAGTGTGGGATTTGGGGGGTTAGACCTCATAAGTTATATATATGAGCATGGTAGTGAGAGGGGCGGGGGGGTTTGGACATTTAGTTGCCCATTTTGTGCCTTAAAAGCCTATCAATTGTTACCCCTAGCTACTTACTTAAAAATTTACCCAAATTTGACCCGGTCTTATAGTGTTGGTGATAGTATTAGTAGTTTTAGTAGTTTGAAGTAGATATGTTTGATGCGTTATTGTATTTTTGTTTGCTTGAAAAAAAAAAGAAAAAAGAAAAAAAAATCAGAAAAATTAGAAAAGAAAAAAAAGAGAAAAAGCAATGAAAAATGAAAAAAAAGAAGTGATGTTAGTTATCTTGTGTATAGTAGTTAAGTTTGATAGTTGTTTGTTTGTTTATTTGTGTAATAAAAGACCGGGTCAAGTTTTTGCTACTTCATATATATTCCATTTCCTACCCATACGCCTAGCCACGTTACAACCGTGAAAGTCCCTTTGATTTGCATTTATGTTTGACACATTTTAGGAGAATGATTGATTTAGGTACAAGCTTATGATTGTGCAACCACCCGTTTGCCTAGTGTGTGTCTAGCTCATCTTTGCTAGTTTTCACTTGTAACCGAGAGGAGAGATTTAGAGAGGGGTGTATTGGTTGGGTGTTAAAAAGGGGTTAGTAAAAAGATTGCATGTTTTGTTTGGTTTAATTTGATCACTTGTTTTGAAAGTAAATTGATGAGTTGCTTGGGACAAGCAACGGTTAAGTGTGGGGATGTGACGGGTGGTCCGTTGGACAACCCTTAATCATGTTAAAAGATGAAATAATCCTTCACTTAATTGTGTAATTATCTTGAATTAGATAACTACTGTTGCCTATGTTTCAGGTGCGGCTTGGGAGCTTTAAGATGGATTAAATACAGCTTTAGAGGGTTTGGAGATGAACGGGTCGAGTGTGGAACAAGAGACAAAACAAAGAAGAAATATCAGCCTACCACCGTAAATTACGGTCCTACCGTAATTTACGGTGGACCTGGAATTTGTCTGAAGCTCACCGTAAAGCAGTCTTTTATCACCGTAACATGTTGAAGTCCACCGTAAATTACGGTGGAGCCGTAATTTACGGTGGAGGCCGCGATCAGAATTGTAACTGCCCTCTTAAATCAGTTTTTATGATGTCTTTTCACATATCTCATCATTGGTCGGTTTTGGAACTCACTAGGGGCGAATTTTGGCTGCCTTGCTTGGTTTGGAACAATTTCTAACATTCGGTTTGTGTTTATGATTCCTATGAACATTAGATTTGTTAGTATGATGATTCACCAAACTATGTCCGGCTAAACTTTTCGGTGATCATCTTAGGTGAAGGTTTCTATTGAACTTTTGTGTGTTTATTTCCGAATTTCTAGAATGATAACTTGCGTTGCTTGAATATCATGGTGTATGTTTAATTGCTTGTAACTTGTTAATTGATATTGCAATTTCTAGTCTCAATCGTACGTTCTTGGTGCTGTTGGCAATCGAGATATCACGGGAAGGGTTAGGGTTGGTTATTGATTAATTGGTCATCGGGAAACAACCTCGCGTTTATATAATCCGAGTACTTTGTTCCCTTTTATCACTTCGATTATGCATGCACGAGTTATGTCTATGTAACTCTTTCTAGTTGGAATTACACACAATTATTTAAAGAAACTGGAACCTAGGATGGTCATTGTTCTCTCCTAATTTGTTTTACAACCAACATTTGATTTGCAATTAGTTTTAATTTAGTTTTCTAAAACAACAATCCAAATTCATTGATCTTAATTTTCTGCAAATTAGGTTAATTGTAGTTTAATCGCAAAGCTATAAAATCAACACACTTTCCACATACTCCCTGAGTTCGATACCCACTTACCGCTATCTATATAGTTGTTTTTGGGATTAAATTTGCGTGACCCACGACAATCACGTCAACCCTCACTACCGAAACACTGCAGGTTCACTATCGGCTGGGACGTCTCCGACCTAGAATCAACAGACCCCGATGCATCCAGGCAATCTGGAACCCAGACTTCATGCTCCTCCTCAACCCAAATACGATAAGATTTCATGTTCCATCTCAGTGTTACCGAATCAAGGATCCTACCGGCTTCTCCAACTAAAACTCCTATACTACAAACCGAAACATCCAGATCTTCTTCAACAAATTTAGGAGCATGCAAAACTTTGCCAAACAGTTCACCGATTTGGACCATAACATCCGGCTTAAACAAGTGAAGCGGGATGCCACTCATTCTAAGCCAAGCGACCCTCTCAAGAGGGAGCGATTGCCCGTTCCAGGGGACCAACCTAGGGAACCAAGGGCCCCAAACAACCTTCAAATCCAAGAACTTATTAGCCGAATCTACGTCATGGAAAGAGATAAGCAAAGACAAACCCCCTAGGTATTGAATGCTCGCCACAGAAATTTTGGCAATGTTAAGAAGCTTATCAAAGTCCACCAATGTCTCTAAGTCCACAGTCCTCCCCACTAATGCTACTCCGACCAGACTTTTAAACGCACACTTTCTATCCGGCACCACAATGTATTTACCCAGCTCCTGATTAGCTTCCGGATTCTTCATCTCCTGGCCCCTGAAAGAACCATTCCCACCAAAAGAATTGCCCACCACATCACTATAGCTCCTGACATCCCTGAGAACAAACGGTCTTCCTCCTAAAGCTTCACAAGCGGCTTTGCTTTTACTTATCTTGACCTCTGACAGACCCGCCACACCAGAATTTTCCACCGCAAATCTAGCAACATTGATATTCAACCTGTTCTCGCCCAACTTCACCCCCGAGAGACTCTTCACAAATTCCTTCCTGTCTTTAATGTCTTTGAAACTAACAAAACCGAATCTGCTACCGTGTTTATCTCTCTTCTTTGCAATGTAAGTTCCAGAAATAACCCCAAACCTTTCCAAACCTTTCCTTAATTCCCAAGGACTGCACCCTTCAGGAAGGTTTGATACGAACAACTTAGTGATATTACTGACAGGAAGATCCATGAAACCTACCGACACCTCCAAACCAAGGACACAACTTCAAAGGAGTGTTAATGGGATTCGAACCAGTCAAGCAGCGCTATACAGGATAGGAGCGACCGGTATCAGACCCACTAAGCCAACTCGAAGGAGATCCGGCAAGGAGATGAAAAGACGCCGCCGAAAATGAGAAAACAATCAAATACCCTTCCCGAGAAGCGAATGGAAGAACACTACGAAGGGTTAGGGAGAAAGGTCAAGCCGGAGAACGGCGACCTCACACTCTAACCCTAGCGTACTGCCGACGTCGAGCCTCCGGCGAAGCGGGAAACGAAACGGCGAAGCAACGAGAGAGAGAGAATATGCAAACATGTAATAATTTAATATTTTCATTATTTTAATAATTTAAAGTCATATTGCAAACGAAACGGCGAAGCAACGATTTGAATTTCCTAAAAACAAGCCCATAACCATAAACTCTGATTTAGCAAACATGTAATTTGGATTTGTATAAAAGGTTTAGTATTACATCACCATGTCATAATTTAATTTTAGTTTGGGATTGAACCCAAAACCTTCTTACTAAGAGAGTAACAGACAAAAGCCTCTATCAAGTGGGCTAGCCCCACATCGGTGAGACCATTTTTTATTAGTATCTCTTGAAAGTAAAAAAAGTTGAATAAATTTTGTTTATGTATATAAGTTACACATGTGTAAATCATATGTAGATTATATTTCCTGCTAATTTGATTTTTCTCGAAAGACTTTTGTTTGTTAACTTAAAAATACGAATTCGTTATGCTATTTTTCTTGACATTACAATGTGAATTTTGTTGAAAACGTAGTTATATTTGATGCAAATAATTTTTTTGGTGGTGTATCGGACCCATATCGACCAAACAACATCGATACAGTGGATTTATTTTTATCTACGTCTTAATATAAAATTACTCAAAACAGGGTTATAAATATTAATATACAAGTGATTGGAGCACGAATGTACATGTCATCAAAGTTACTTCAAGGATTATTTTTTATATTAAGTTACATCGTTTACCTTTTTCATTATTTTAATAATTTAATATAACTTTTTATAGAAATTCAAATCACTATTGCAACGTATTTAATTTTATTTACGTTTCCAAATAAGGTTCTACTTGATCCATACTTCGTGTTGTATTGACCATGATGCTCTTAATATAACATGGTAAATCCCTCTTATTACTTTTTATACCTCCTTTCATAAAATCACATTAAAACTTGTAATATTTACCTCCTATACAAATTATCATTCTAAAAAATATTTTTTTTGTTACAAAACAAATTCAAAAGTGTAAATAATGATTACAGACGTTTAAAAAAAAGATTTGGTTTTTAATTTTTATTTAAAAACATATATTTTTTTAAAAGTTCTCGGGTATTGTTTTTAAAGAAACTTTCTCAAATAGTATTTTGATTATGCTTTTTTATTGAACATCTTTACAAATAAATAATAACATTTTTTATAAAAATAATAAAAAAAGTTTTGAACTCTCTTTTTATTAAAAGTCTAGATTATGTTTTCCCTAGTCTAGTTTATATTTTAAAGGTCTTACTTTTATAATTTTTAATACTTTAAATGTGTTTATAAGATAATTAACAATTTTTATTTATTAAAAAATATAAAAGTTTTTCTTTCAAAATAGTGTCTATAGCCCTAGCGCATATTAATCATTCAACCCATCTATGTAAGTGAACAAATAAACAATAGGTACTAAAATAATTTTGTCAAACTATTAATTAACAATTAATATATGTTAATAAGGAAACTGAATGAACAGTTAATGAGGGCATTTTGGTAAATGAGGGCATTTTGATGAGGTGGAAGGTGAGTGTGAAAGCAGAGGGGCGGCCATTTCTCCTGGAGACGCGTGTCTCCAGATTTACAACTTACTCCTCTTTATGGTTTCACTTCATATGAACTGGAAGAGGGAAAAAGGGAGAGAGAAGAGAAAGGTGCGGTGACCGGAGGGTCACCGCCGTCGCACCACCACCACGGTCTCCATCGCCGTCGCGCCACCACCACGGTCACCATCTCCATGTTGTGGCGTAAAACCCTATATTCCCACACTGTTTTACCAAATTGCAAACCTCTCTCTCTCTAAAATGTTTGGCCTCTCACCTCTCTTTTTCTCTCTAAATTGCTTGGCAACTATACATCGCTGCCCGATCCGTACGGCGCAGATCTGTTGTTATCAATGATAGAAAGGGGAATGTGTGGTGTTAGAGAGAGAAATGGGGTAATGGGTATTGCACCACCGTTGCAGGAGGTTCCGGCTTCAAGTCGGTGTTTTGGTTTTTAGTTTTCTTTGCATTATGTGGTTTAATGTTGGGTTAGTCTGTGGTTTTGTTGTTAGCGCCACTGGTATTGTTGTCGTTTCACCGCCGACGATGATCGTGGCCTGCCTATTGGCGACACTGAGCCGTCAAGACGATGACGATCTATTAGATCTGAGTCCATTGGTTTAGTTATTTCTATTTTTTTATTGATGCTGGTGGTTGTTCTTCGTGGCAAGATGAAGGCGGTGATGATTATTTTTTTGTTGTCTGAGTAAATCGTTCAAAGTTGAGATTTGCCGCATCTTGGCGTGGCATTTTCTATTGGAAATTGAACGGATTTTTTTGGTTTCTGCCAAGAAGGATGCAGCCATGGCGGCTTAATTCCTCTTTGTTCTGATACATTTACTGATTTGAGCCTAATCTTTTAAATATTTTTTTTGAAAATGTTTATATATATATTGGCTTACATGTTTAGTTTTGAAGTTTGTAAAGTAGTATAGAAAGAGATTTGAAGTTGGTAAAGTAGTATAGAAAGAGAGAGATAACAGATTGGGAATTGATCCGTAAGTGTTTGGTGATGATGGCTTTTTTGTGGTGAGGACCATGTTGAGCAAATGAGTTAACCCGACCCCGGTTAAACCCGAACCGATCCAGACCTGAAACCATGAAAAAAAAACATAATCGAGAACCGGTTAAATGATTAACTTCGGATATTTTATGATACGGTTATTCGGGTTTGCAGATTAGAACCGAGACTCACAATTAGAGATGGCTTTAGCATGGAATTAAGACTATGGGGTGTGGAGGGGCTTGGGTTGGGGGCATTGCTCGACACGTGGCGAGGGTGGGATCCAGGAGGTAATACTAAAAAAGTAGGGGTGTGGCGTGGCTTAGCTTGGCGTAGCCAACCATGTGGATTTTTTTTGGTTTGGCAACGGTTACCCCCAACGGCTAGATCGAACCAGCCAACCAAAGCCAGCCATGTCATCCCCCCCGGTTCAATCTCCACGCCAAATGGCAACGCCATCCCCAACGCCAACCCGAGGTGAAGCAGCCGACGTTGAACCCAAACTGCCGCCCCAACCCACGCCACACACACCACAGTCTAAGTTTAGATATCTTCAAATCTTCCATGTCCTCTTGACTTTTCACCTGTTATGGTGGGAATGACTTAAAATCAAATAGCATGAAAGAAGATGAAAAGGTTTTGAAATTCAAAGATGGTTTTGGTCTTTTGCATATCACCTTGAAACCACTATAGAAAAATGATTAAAATACAAGATAAACATCTAGGTAATTTGAACATGTGGACACTGAAGAGACTTGGGCGAAATATGATGAGATGTCATTGTGTTTCTCTCTTTTACAGTTTACTCCTCTACTGACACAAAATTAAAGTTGTGGGAAGTATAATTTTTTAAACAACGAAGTTTCTATATAAAGTTGTTTAGTATTGACAGCTTTGCTATCATGGGAATGCAAATGAAGGAAAATCAAAGTGAAATAAGGTTTGAGGTTTGGAAACGTGGTGATGTCACTTGGAATATTCAAATAGAGAGATAATTTAGAGAAAGATTTAAAAGTGAAACCAAATAAATATTTATTTGTTTGCAACTACACAATTGTTGATATAATGTTTAATGTTAATGTAAAAAATCCATTATTATAAGTTGAAGTAATGGCTAAAGTACGATTAACGAGTCTACACATATATCATGTGTGTAACAAATTCATACGTTAATGACATCATCGTAGTGTGTGACACGAAGTTACAAACGCTATGTCGTGGGTAAAAGCCTAGTATATATAATTTCAAATTTAATTAGTGTAAGGAGTATGTTATAAGCAAGTTAAAACCAGTTTAAGACTTTCGATCGAAGTGAACACATTAAAAAAAATATGTTTCTTTAAATTAATATAAAAACAAACAAAAATTTTGAAATAAAACGTATACAATATTTTTTTACATTTTTGAATTTGTTTTGTAACACAAAGAATACTTAAAAAAAATGATAACATGTATAGGGGGTAAATATGATAAGTTTAAATGTAATTTTATAGAAAAGGGGTATGAAAAGTAACAATAGAGAGTACATTTAGCAACCCCCTAAATAAACTACTGGTATGCACTACCCCACTTTTGTAGGATTCGCATTGTTTAACTGGTGATCGCTGAAACCCACGTTTCCATATTTGTAGGGTTAAGTGAGATTTGAACTGTGATAGTGGGATGTGATTTTTTAGGAACCGTTAAGATTTTTAGCAATTTAAGCCGGTGGGTGTGGCTTAACGCCACCTCGCCACCATAGCGCCCCCGGGGCGCCATCGTCCATACCGCCAGAGTTAAAGGGGGCGCCATCCTTCTCTCGTCAGCACGTTAACGAGGCCATTTTGAGTTGATCGATGGAGAATTTGTCAAAGATGACCGTTGCTGCAACGTTCAAATTTAAAATAAAAAAAAGTTTTTTTAATTCAAATATATATATACAAACCTATCCCAAACTAAAACGCACACCAATCACAAACTAAAACACACATCAATCACAAAAACACAAAAATTCTTCCCAATCATTTTTAAGAATGTCATCTGATTCGTCGAGCTCTTCATCCGACGGTGTTCTTGACGATATGATTATCGCAATTGCGTAGGAGACAATTAATTAATTGCTAGAAGAAGTCCAATCCTCTACATCGCGTGCCAGACAACCGGCTATTGAACGAGATCAGTTAGGTGCTCATGAACGTTTAATGCAAGATTATTTTTGTGAAAATCCGTTGTACGGTGATATCCAGTTTAGGCGTAGGTTTTGTAAGAGCCGTCGTCTTTTCCTAAAAATTTCTAATGATCTTGCGGGCGAATTCCTTTTTTTCACACAAAGAGAAAGTACTAGTCGCAAACTTGGTTTCTCTGGAATACAAAAGTGTACTGCAGCAATTAGGCAACTTACGTACGACACAACGAGTGATGCGTGAGATGAATATTTAAGGATGTCGGGCAGAGTCTGTCGTGATTCTCTTGAAAATATATGTGAAGGTATTTTTTATTTATTGTTATTATTATTTTTTTTAATTTACAATTTATTATTATAACATTCGAGCTGATCTGACCGAGCACCTATGATTTTATCGTGAACAAGGAGGAGCGACGAAGACGACAAGTGACTTTGTATTTTTTTATTTAAATATATGACATTGTATTTTTTTATTTAAATTATGGCATTTTATTTTTATTATTATTATGAGTTATAATTTAATATATCAAAATTAAATAATGTTTAAATTTAAATAAAAAGAATAATTAGGTAATGATGATGGAGGCTTTATACTACACCCTACAAGGTAAAGGAATGGCTTTAAAGCCTCATGTGTGACGGGTCGTTGACGTGGCACTGAGTTGGCGTGATAAAGCCCCTAGGGGCTTTATACCACACCCTCCAGCCTTAGAAGAGATGGTCTGAACCGTCAATAACCGCCATTGCTACGGTTAATTTTTGGAGTTTACACGGCTATGATTTAATGTTGAAGGGATCTGACGGTACTTATTAATTTTGATAGCGGTTAGGTTTACGCCAACAATATAATATATAATTTGGCTTGCAAGACTACGTTTATTATACATTTATTTGCAAGACTATGTTTATTATACTTTTATTAAAGGGTTATTGGATTTTATCACCCTTAAATATTGGCTATTGGCCGCTTCCACCCCTAACTATCACTTTGACGCCCGCCACCTCCAACTCAACACTTAGGGGCTGTTTAGCAACATCTGAATGGTTAAGTGCTGAACCATTAAGTGTTGAACCAGTAAGAGGTTTGAACCATTAAGAGCCTTTATAATGCTTAACCATTTAGAGGCAAATGTCTGACCAATTCAGATTAGAGGTCTTAACCATTCAGACTCTGTATAAATCTTAGTCATTCAGAGGCAAATGTCTGAACTATTTAGACATCTGCTTGTGAAACAAACAGTCTTAACCATTAAGTGCTGAACCAATAAGAGGTCTGAACCATTAAGGGGCTGTTTGGTAGCCTCTGAATGGTCATTAAGAGGCTACCTCTTAATGGAACCATTAAGAATTTTACCAATGAGAAAGTAGAAGAGGTAAACAAACAACCCCTTAGTGTGTTCTGTCACCATGTCGTTAACTGATCACTAACTTTTGATCCTGTTACTATACTTTTGGGGTGTCCTAAGATCCCTGAAACCTTCCTAAGATCCCTATGACACCCCCAAAAGTATAGTAACAGGATTAAAAGTTAGTGATCAGTTAACGATGGGGTGACAGAACACACTAAGTGTTAAGTTGGGGGTGATGGGGGTCAAAGTAATAGTTGGGGGTGGTAGCGGCCAATAGCCAATAGTTGGGGGGGGGGGTGATAAAATCCAATAATCCTTTATTAAACCACTCAGCGTGGTCTCGCGCCCATGCCACCTCACAATGTATTCCCCATATCACACCCCGACCACGTAAAACAACGAAACGTGGTGGAAACGTCGGGGAGTGTTGTAACAGAATTAATTGTTTCACAACCATGGTAATTAAAGTTACGTTTTATTTATCAATAAAGAGAGTTACATTTTCTTAAACAAGAAACAAAGAGTACATAACATAATTTAACTAGTTCTTGCTTCATTTTAAGTCACTAAGGCACAGGTCCACCTAAGTGTGCCTCGATCATCCTATGCAACAGCTCCTGAAAACACATGTGAAAATAGGTACGTCAGCATAAAAATGCCTGTGAGATACATAGGTTTTGTGGAAATAGGATTCATGACTTGCGTTTAGAGAAACTGTTTAATAAAAAGTAGCCATGAATCTTGTTGAATGTTTCCGTTCATAAATCATTTGAAAAGTGATAAATATTCCAAATGATATATATGTATAAAAGAATAATGTATGGTTAAGTGAATAACCATGTAAAATGAGTTTGTATAAGTTAAGTTATTTGTAAAACGATGTTTATGTGAAGATTGTATTGTATATGTAATAGGTCTAAACTGAAATGGTTTAAATAACTCTACGATATGTAATACCATAAAAGCACTTATATATAGGAAGTACCAGCGGCGTATCCACCATGTTTTTATCGTATTACACGTCGCCTCGTTACTTAAATAACTTACCCAAAAAATCACCAACATGTAATGTTTAACAATTGTAGAAATGTTTATGTATGGTCAAATACGGTTCACACGGTTCAACAGTTACAAACGGTTCATATAATCAAATGGTTACAACGGTTCACATAGTCAAATAGTTACAACGGGTCACATAGTCAAATAGTTACAAACGGTTCAAAATGTAATATAATGTGTTCATATGCTGGATGAGCATATGCAACAAAATGCAATGTAAAACAATGTGTCCATATGTTGAGTAAACATATGCAACTAATGTAATGTAAATCAATGTGCTAGCATGCTCAGTCAACATACATAGCAGAAATGTAAAGTAAAACAATGTACTAAGTATGCTAAGTAAACATACATAGCGAAACAATGTAATGTAAATCACGTACTATAAATGTACTAATGAACATAGCAAGTATATGACGTGAAAACAGGAAAGCACGAAAGTAACAAGTAGGCACATGTGTTTCACCCCAAAATGTTTGGAAAATAGTAAAAATAGGGGTCTATGTACTCACTTGAGATTGCTTAGAAGTTTTAGGATAACCACCAAGCAAGCTAGAAGATCACGGAATCAAACGTCACCTAATATAGGTAACTATGTTAATAAACCGGACCTACATCGGAGGATCGGATAGAATGAGGGTTCGTAAACCAAATGAGTGTGGGAACTCATGTAATATGGTTTAACAAAGCCTACATACTAAAATGAAACCTAATCTAAGTGCTTACGACCCGTTTAGGTAGCTTATGCTACTTTAACGCGTCGTTCACGTAAAACGCGTTCGGAATGCCTAACTAGCCCTATGATAAGTAAAATATGCCTTAACATGTCTAATATTGTTGCTAAATCAGTTTAGATATAAAAAATTATGTTACATAGGCTTAAAATGAATTTTGGCATAAAAAGGGCATTTTGGTAATTTACCTAAGGCATATAAACTACCTATCATGCGACTAATCAAACCTAAGTGACCATAAGGTATAACCTCGGAAGATTATTACCTACGCTACTATGGTCACTTAACATGTTTGGTCGGATCCTAATGATCGACCAAACGGGTCGTGTTCGAAAGTCTAAGCGGGTGTTTAGTCCGCTTGACTTTCGGCTCCACACAAGCACTAATCTAAAAAAAATGACGAGCTAAACATGCTAGAACATGTTTAGTAAAGTTAGAAAACAGGTTTTGATATCAAAACAAACGGTTTTGATATCCTAGAGTAGTTTGGTTACAAAATACGTGAGAAAAGGCATTTTGGCCGAAACTACGACTCGTCACTGAGCCTAGATAACGTGGTAATCAGTAGGTATAGTCACTAGGGACTATAACCATCGTGATTACACTCATGTTATGAAGTTCAAACGAACTTCGCGTTGACCATAAACTGGTCAAAGCAGAAAGTCAAACGCAGTTTGACTTTAACGACAAAAACGAATGAAAAGAACGAAAGAATACTTACAGAAGGTCCCCGCAAGCTCTTGATCCGATTTACTCTCAGGTATGAAGCATAAACTTCAACTTAGAGAGCCAAAATCAGATTCAAGTGTGCTTTGGGAGGAAGTGAGGGTGGGTATTTATAGGAATTCAAGAACCGTTAAGATCGTTCATCGAAAACTGAGCTTTGATCTGGACCTTACATGTGTGCCCATGGTTTTCTAAAACCATGGGAGCCCCTTATATGGACTATGTTCATTGAATACCAGCCCATGGTTTTGCAAAACCATGGGTTAAAACCATCAACACTTCAAAATGGACTAGGTTCATTGAATCTGCCAGAAATTTCAAAAATGGTCCCTGCACTTGTAAAACTTGATTTTTTTTGTCACTTTTAATCCCCGTTAACCCCATTTCAAGGCTCTAAAATAAATTTAAAGTATAGGAAACTTAAAATATGCTCAAAAACATCTCGGATGTCGGTTCGTTTGGTCGTACGGTTGCGTTATTCGCTTAATTACGACGGAAGTCGTAACGAACGCAAAAACGATCCAAATTAAGAGACGAATGGAATTATATCATGCCAAACACTAAAATAAAATATTTTAATGCTTACATAAATTTTTGGAAGTCCGGATGTATTCAGATTGTAAGTTATGCGCGAAAATGCAAACTTGTTCACTTTTTGACGCTTTTAGTCCCTGAATGACCCAAAAATTTATTTTAGCACACCGAACCCTTCAAAGCCTATTTCTAAGCTATGTAAAGGATATTTATGTTATGTTTAACTTATGGTCATGTTCCGGAATGTCTGTTCTAGTACGAATCGTCATACTTTCGCAGTTTGTTGAATTTAGTCCCTGTAAGCGATTAAACTTGATTTTGCCATACCAAAGCCTTCAAAACTTATTTCTAAGTTATGTAGAGGTTATTTAAGGTATGTTAAGCATATGTTGATGTTCCGGAGTGTTTTTCGCATTAAACTGATTACGTTTACGCACCAGTTGGCGTATAACTCTCCAGAAAGCGATGTAGAGTTTGAAATTGAACAAAAATTGATATGTGCAAATGATACACATATTTTTACAGATCCCAAGTATGAAACACAATATCTCATTGGTTTGGTATTTGTTTGATGGTCGCAGTGAGACAGGTGTCACACCCCATTTCCTAGGCGCAGTGGAGGGGAGGGGGGCACTCTATCTGTTTAGCGAGCGCCAAAGGATTATGCACGTGGGGTCCGTTCATTCCCACCAATCAGATTTTCCTCTTTTTGATTTCCTTTTTTTTATATTGTTTAAAAGGGGCGTTATCCACACCATGCAAGTTAACGATAATGCTTCTCACTTATGTGGCGCATACTTTATACCACACCACCAGCCTTATATATATATATATTTTTTGAAACAACATTATACATTTATTTTATGAAAAAGAGATGTGGTTCAACAGGGCCGTCTTCGAAAATCACAAACAAAATTTTGGCCCTGTGCAATATAAAAAAAATTGGGCCCTATTCGAAAATTTCAATTTAATATATACTCATCAATCACTAAAATTTATGTGGATGCAATTTTTTTTTTTACCCACTAATATATAAATTTCATTCCAATCATCAGGGCAAATTATGTGGATGCAATTTATATAATTATTTTTAGCTAAGTTTAGGAAGTAATTTATTAATTAAATGGAAAAATCTAGTTGACAAAATTAAACATTTAATGCCACTAACAATTAAAGGGAAAAATCTAGTTGACAAAATTAAACATTAAATGCAACTAACAAAAAAATAAGCTAAAATAAAGAATTTGGAGATGGTTAGATTAGAACTCGGGCCTCTTTATTGTTTAAGCAAAGCAATAACTACTAGTACAAGTGTTCATTTATGTTATCTTTTGATTCGGTGCATATGTATTATATCTTTTACAGCGTAAATTCTATATAAAATTAAAACATTTGGGTCCTCGGAGGGTTTGGATCTTGTGCCATCGCCCACCTCACACCCCCTACGGTCCGGCCCGGTTCAAACTAAAAAGCATTACCGATCCGAGTTTAGGTTCATGCCAGCTCTTCCGGTCCCATCTTGACGCATTGCACAACCCTATTAGTAGAGGGTTTGCTATGCAGAACAACCGTTTCAACTGTCAAACCCGGTCCAAATCCAAACAGAACGCCCCAATCTAAACCTTCACCGGTCGTACTTTTTCCATCCTCCAAATATTTATTTCTCATCTCATTAATGATGAACAACACACAAGCACTAGTCATGTTTCCATATTCACTTAGAACATGTCTACTGGCCCTAAACTTCTGTTTGTCAAGGTTGAGTTTCAGCTCCACCTCGTCGAGTATGCGTCTACCACCAGGATGAACGATCCAAAACAACGAATTCCAGTCACTTAGACCGAGTGGACGAACCGCTTGCATTGATATATTCTCTATATTCTCAAAGATCATCTTGGGCACATCCTTGTCCAAATGTAGTTTGAGCCCATCCTCCCTCAAGTGCAAGTTTATCGCCGTCTCAGTGTCTGGTATAATAGTTTAACTTGTGGAAACAATCTCGAATATTGGATGCTCAACCGCCAAATCTGGATCCGAACCCACGATGATTGCAGCCGCTCCATCCCCAAAAAGTGCTTGGCCAACTAAAGAATCAATGTGGTTCTCACTAGGCCCATGAAAGATGGTAGCCATGATCTCTGAGCAGACAACAAGGACGCGTGAACCCTTGTTGTTTTCAACAATATCCTTGGCTAGACGAAGGACCATGCCCCCACCCGAGCAGCCTTGTTGGTACATCATGAGCCGGTTGACCGAAAGAGAGAGGCCGAGTAGCTTGGTGAGCTGATAGTCAGCACTAGGCATGTCGATGCCCGAGGTGGTGCAAAATATGAGATGGGTGATCTTGGATTTTTGGAGTCCCCACACCTCGATGGCTTTCGTAGCGGCTACCTTACCGAGCTTTGGGACTTGGGTGATCAACAAGTCTTGGCGAGTATTTAAAGAGGGACTCGTGTACTGGCACATGTTGGGGTTATCTTTCAGAAACTCTTCTGTGTGGAGCATGAATCGCTTCGTTATCATTGTGTTGTCACATGCAAAGTAAGTTCAACATTGTGTTATATCTATCATATATATGTGATGAAATTTATACAAATTAATACTTACATATGCACTTAAACTTGTTTTTAAGATTAACCATATGCTCACTATTTATAACGCGGAAATATAAATATGGATAATCTGCCTGCATAATATAATTGGAAGGATTTGCAGTGCCAATGGCAAGAATAGTGGCTAGACTAGGGATGAGCTCGGTACCGTATGAGGGATTAAATATATTATTGTTATAATATTTAATCTTGTAGCCATTATAATCTTTTAAATTATATAGATCAAAATATATTAATAACCTATTAATAATTAGTTGGTAATTGTTGATGGACCATATTACCCTTATTAACTAATTGGGTTTCCTCTTGGGTGTATATATAAGGAGATTATTTAGAGAGTTTAAGGGTTACACAGTTAGACAATTTACATAACCCTCATAACATCATTCTCGGCTCTCTCTCTCCCAACCGAAACCATCCCTTGTTTCGGTTCATCACCATCATAACTTTACACCCTAAGGAGGAACCAGATCATCCTGACAAGTATGTCAAACTCAATGGCTGCATCTCTGACTGGATTCTCTGCTGGCCTGTCTGCTGTAACAGGTATGTTATTCATGTTTTCCATTATGTTTAAACAGAACTGATCAACATGTGGTATCAGAGCATATGTTGATAAATCAGTTATGTTTTCGTATCCATTATTCTGGGATCATATTAAGGAAAACAGAAAAATTTTTAAAAGCCTTAAAATCACGGCTGTTTTCGGGTTACATTGAGCCGAAATCAGTGTTTTGAGAAAAGGGGTGATTAATCATGTCACCCGAAACTAATATGGGTTAATTTTATGTCCGAGACCCTTTTGAAATCATTAAAATTCAGGTTTCGGATCCCAGAATTATGTTTTAATTTTCTAGGGTTCATCTTTTGTTCTAAGGAAAACTCAAAAATTCCTTAAGTTTTGGAATATAATTTGGATTAGTGGGTGTTTTTACTGATTTTGATCTGAATTTTATCTTTTAAAACTTCGAAAACTGTTAATAGATTTTCAGTTATTATTTTCGAAATCTTTTGATAAGTTTAGATCAGCAATAAAACAGGAAACACTATCCCACAATCTCTCAAATTTCGAGTTTTCAGTTATCATCACAAAAACAGCTGTTAACAGTGACTCGAGACCATCAGATCTCGACTCGAGACCATCAGATCTCGACTCGAGACCACAAGGTCTCTACTCGAAATCATAAGGGTCATCAAATGTTTACAACTCGAGACAAAGGTCTCGACTCGAGACCATAAAGTCACAACTCGAGACCACTGAGATTTCGACTAAGGGCTTCAATCTTCACAACTCGAGACCGTGGTTGCGAATCGAGACCTCATTATGAGTCGAGATCTCATAAAATGCAGTAGTCGAGACCATGGTTCCGACTCGAAACAACAAGATTGCAACTCGAGACCTCATAATGACTTGAGATCTCATAACTCAGTCGAGACCTGACTCGAAACCTCATTATCCGCGCTAACAGGTGGTTTGCTATTAAATACTTGGTTTTGTAAACAATTAATTAACTAATCAGAATCTGATAACTTTTACAAAACCAAAATAGCTTAACTTGAATGAGCTTCTGATGTATCATTTTTGGCAAAAGCTAATTTAATACATCTATTTATTGTTCAAGTATTATAAAAGCTATGTTGAGTATGCATTACAAACGTGAAATGTCTTAATTCTGGCCAAAGCTGATTTAATTCATTTATGTTTAGCATGGTTGACAAGTGCATAACTAAAGTGATTGTCTCATTTCTGGCCAAAGCTGATTTGTCACGATTACTTTGCACACATACTTAAATGATTACACTTCTGGCCAAAGCTGATTTGTCTTCGTTTAAGTAGAATTTTACTAAGTCTATTATTTTGATGTTAGTAATAGACAATATCACAGCTTCATAATTAAAATGGTCATTATTTATGCATGCCTTAGTATAACATGCCCTTAGATCACATTAGGACTTCTTTCTTAGTATCATAACTTGCTCATCTTATTTCCACTATCAACACCCAATTGCGGGATTCCACCTTTGACTACTGATAACTTTGCTGAATGGAAGGATGCCCTCATGCTTACACTAGGATTGCTAGACTTCGATTATGCTTTAAGAGAGAATAAGCCAGCGGACCTTACTACTCAAAGTACTGCTGCTGAGCAGATAGTTCATGAAAAATGGACTAGGTGTAACCGCATGTCTCTCATGTTCATGAAGCAGTCCATTCATAATGCAATTAGAGGAGTTATTCCTGATTCTGAAGATGCTAAAACCTACCTGGCTTCTGTGGAGGCTCAATTCAAAGGAACATCAAAAGCACACGCTAGCACTCTTATCCTCAAGCTGGTGACGACTAAGTATGATGGGAGGAGCGGCATTCGCAAACACATCATGATGATGCATGACATGGCCAATAAGCTGAAAGGGCTAGAGATGGAAATCAGTGATGGTTTTCTTGTTCACTTCATCATCACTTCGCTTCCTTCGTCCTATGAAGCATTCAAGATCAATTACAACACTCAGAAGGACAAATGGATGATGAGTGAG
The DNA here is from genome assembly GCA_030545235.1 of Helianthus tuberosus. NCBI lineage: Eukaryota > Viridiplantae > Streptophyta > Magnoliopsida > Asterales > Asteraceae > Helianthus > Helianthus tuberosus. The sequence continues at coordinate 158,259,491 of CM060403.1, forward strand.
CTGGTCGCTATGTGCGTACAGGAGGAAGAGCGCATGAAGATGGATCGCACTACTGATGTTGCTAACTTCACCACCTCCAACTCTAAGAAGAGGAAGAACAACTATCAGAGAAAGGATGCTTCCAAAGTCCAAAAGCCAAATCCTAATACAAGTACACCTTCCAGCTCTAAGAGCTCCTTAGGCAAACCCTATTGCAAGTTCTGTAAGAAAACAGGACATAAGCAAAAGGAATGCCCTGACTTCAAGGAGTGGCTGACTAAGAAAGGTAACGATTTTTTCATGATACTTGAGTCCTTTAATTTAAATGTTCCTGCTAATTCTTGGTGGTTTGATTCTGGTTCTATGGTTCATGTAACTAACTCTACTCAGGGATTCCTTTCAATCCGGAAGTTGGGAAGAAACCAAAGAACACTTAAAGTTGGGGATGATCGAGAATTAGAAGTGAAGGCCATAGGAACATTACAATTATTTTTGAGAACTGGTTTATGTATTAAACTTTATGATACCTTATATGTTCCTGAGGTAACTCGGAACCTTGTATTAGGACCAAAGTTAGACATGGACGGTTTTATCGTTTCACATGGTCATCGCAAACTCTCTATTCTCTATGATTCCGTTGTTTATGGTACTGGCATTCTGGATGGTGGTCTCTATAGATTAGAACTAGTTGATAATTTTTCCAAATCTTTGTTGTCATATAATATTAATGAATCACTCATAAAGATGGAAAAGAAACGAGTCTTAGAGACCTCATCCATGTTGTGGCATCAACGTTTAGGCCACATCTCAAGAGAACGATTAAATCATCTCGTAAAGGATGAAGTCTTACCTCCTCTCTATTTCACTGATTTTGGAACATGTGTCAAATGTCTTAAAGGCAAAATGACATCAGCGAATAAGAAAGGTGCCACTAGGAGTTTTAATTTATTAGAACTCATTCACACTGACATTAGTGGTCCTTACCAAATCGCTGGCATAACAGGACATACTTCATTTATCACTTTCATTGATAATTATTCTCGTTACATGTACTTGTATCTTATTAAGGAAAAGTCTGAATCTCTTACAACTTTTAAAGATTATAAAGCTGAAGTTGAAAAGCAATTAGATCGTCAGATTAAAGTTGTGAGATCAGATAGAGGCGGTGAATATTATGGAAGACATACTGATGTGGCTCAAGCTCCTGGTCCATTTTATGAGTTTTGTAAGGGCCAGGGGATTGTGAACCAATACACCATGCCTAGTACACCTCAGCAGAACAGTGTCACTGAATGAAGAAATCGTACCCTTATAAACATGGTGCGCAATATGTTAGCCAACACTAATTTACCATTATTCCTCTGGACTGAAGCGTTAAAAGCAGCTGTTCATATAATCAATAGAGTTCCTTCTAAGTCTGTCCTTAAAACTCCTTATGAACTTTGGACAGGAAGGAAACCGAGTCTTAAATATATGAAAGTATGGGGCTGCATTGCATTGCTGAAGCAGAACTCTATAATCCTTTCCTAAGGAAACTTGACCCTAAAATAGTTACCTGTTTCTTTATCGGGTATCCTGATCATTCAAAGGGTTATCGTTTCTATTGTCCTTCCCATGTCACCCGTATTGTTGAAACCAAGCGTGCTGCGTTCCTGGAGGATTTCAAGGTCAGTGGGAGCAGTACTAACCCTTACGAAGAATTGCAATAAGTACAAGACGCGGGGGGAGAGACTCGTCGCTTACCATTACTCCGTTTAATCCTCTTGTACCCCATGCAACAACTGCACTCGAAGCCACTGCACAAAGTCCATCTCCACAATCAGAACCCATTATACCTCATAACGAAGGCACATCAAACACTCAAAACCAAGACAACGCTGAACCCGATAATCAACTCAGGAGGTCATCTAGGCAAAGAAGGCCTACTAATTGGGATGATTATGTTACCTACCTGACTGAAATGGATGCTGGAAAGCTCAATGATCCTATATCTTATAATGAAGCCATTAGCAGTGATCAGTCTTCTGAATGGAATAAAGCAATGATTGATGAGCTTGAATCCATGAAGAAAAATGACGTTTGGGATTTAGTAGAAGTACCCAACGGTGTCAAACCTGTAGGTTGTAAATGGGTGTTCAAAACAAAACTGGATCTGAATGGGAACGTTGAACGCTACAAAGCGAGATTGGTTGCAAAGGGCTACACTCAGAAAGAGGGAATTGACTATCAAGAGACGTTTTCACCTGTCTCTCGTAAAGATTCATTAAGGCTCGTTATGGCCCTAGTAGCTCATTTTGATTTAGAGCTGCATCAGATAGACGTCAAAACTGCTTTCCTTAACGGAGACTTAGATGAATATGTTTACATGAAACAACCTGAAGGCTTTAAACCTGAAGGTCAGGAGCATCTAGTCTGTAAGTTGAAGAAATCCATTTATGGGTTAAAACATGCATCACGTCAATGGTACCTTAAGTTTGATGAAGTCATGAGGAGACAAGGTTTTATGAAGAATCAAGTGGATCAATGCACCTACCTCAAGATGAGTGGGAGTAATTTTACTATACTTGTCCTTTAGGTAGATGATATTCTATTGGCAAGTAATAGTTTAGACATATTGCATGAGTCGAAGCGGTTACTGTAACGCCCCGCTTTTTCATACTTTCCATAATTAGAAAGCTCGCCTTGTAATGCTATTTTTGGAAACCTTGTATTCTTGTAATCATTCTTTCTTTGTAATCATTGTAAAACCGAGACTTGGATCATTAATAAAACTCGTATTTTGTTAATTACATGTTATACATACTTTATATATGCTCATACATCCAATTTCGTGGAACAATTTATGCTTATTCGTAATTCTTGGAAACTATGTGCTAAACTTGTAAATACATGAAACTTACGCGTAAAACGTGTTTTGATCATAAACCACACTTACATACGATCCACTTACGCATAATTATACTTGGTTTATACTCCTCATACTTAAATTTATCTCAAATTAGGCTTTTGTGGCAAATATAGTCCTCAAATGCCCTAAAACACTAAAATAACAACTTTGGGGGCTGAATTGTAATAAATGAAACTTTAAATCCGGAACATTAAGTTCAGGCAGCCCGCGACAAGGACCCCTGATCCTTTACGCGGCCCGCGTGGACCTCATATCTGCAGAAAACGTAATCAGCTGCAAATCTACGCGATTTTGCATGAAATCCCAAGTTCTAGCACTCCCCAATCACCTCTAATCCACCTCTAAACACCTCCAATCATCTCTAACCTCTTCCACTATAAATACACACCTCTTCCAAGCATTTTTACACTTTCACAACTCTCTACAACTCACAAATTCACTCTCAAATCAGTTACAAATCTGCATTTTCGGACAGATTCATACTCTTGCACTAAAGTGAGTATAACTTGCTCATTTCTCAACGAAATTACTTGATTCTTCTTCCTACTTGCTTGGATAATCATGGGGTTCGATTCCTTGACTTCTCCTTGGAGAAATCAGACCTGGAATTGCCCTGAAATGGTCCAAAAACTTTCTGTTTTGTTTTAAGTTCTTCAAAAGCTTGTTTAACCTTATCCAACTTGTGTCTAACACATCTCACACCTATGTCCTAATGCTTACAACCTCTCTTATGGTTGGTTAAGCTTAAAAACAAGGTTGAGACACTTGAAATCAGAGGATTAAACCTCATAATTTTCTGTTTTGTTTAGGGTATTTCACCCACAAGTCATGTTCAAGCTTAGTTCTTGATGTAAAGTGATTATGGAACAAATTGGGTTGTCCAAACATAAAATCCTCACATGATTTGATGATTTCTCTTAGTTTAGATTATTTACATACTTGTATTAATCCTAGTTCTTGACCCTCCTTGTTTGTCCTTACAACAAGTGTAGTGGTGAACGCATACGAGGTGCCTAAATGGAAGCTTGCTCTTCCTACCTCCTACATGACTTCTATGACACTTTTTGAGGTACCTAAATAAAGATATAATCTTCTACCTCATGCTTGAAATACATGTACTAAGGACTTATTAATATATATTACCTAACCTAAATAATATCTATGTACATTCGAACCTTTGATGTTGAATTCATGTTCATTTATCAAAGTAGTAGGACATCATCTAAGACCTAAACCTTGTTATGATTCTTATGAGTGTTCAACTCATGAAAACATTATTATAACCCTCGTGGTTACCAAGTGTCATACAAGTGTTATGTGTTGAAGATGATTATGTTGATATAATACTTTCATGTTGTTTTATTCCGAATCTCGACTCTAAGCCTACTTGAACTTTAACCCTTATACATTCAGACTCTAAATCTCTACTCGTCAACAATTGGATAATCGGAAAGCACATGCAATATTTTGAGTATACTCGCAACCCCCTTTTTTTATGTTTACCACGTTTTGGGGTGTAACATGTTACCTTATTAAAACTACACTTGAACTTATTCTTTATGCAATGCACAAAACAATCCTTATACATGAATGCTATGTTATGATACTTGATGCTTATGTGGACCATACTTATGTGATATGTTTTAGTCATTAGCTTTCACGAGCCTCCATTTGACATGTATAGCGCTATAGGAGTAACGCACCGCCCCTTTTATACTTAGGTCATGTTGAATTAATTAAACTTTCTTGCGTAAACAGAGGGTTGGCTAGAAATATTGCATGCCATGTTAGATCTTGTATAAACAAAGTTGCCATGTGGATTCGTTTTAAACTTTTATACTTATACATATTCATAAACTTGTATACCCGCCTTTGCTTTTGTATTGAATTGTATTTTAAACATGTTACAGGTTGAGGATAATGAGGCTATGAAATGAAGTAGCATTGATGCCTAGATACACATATAGACGTTATGTTTAATCGTTGTATAAACCTTTGATTATGTTGTATTATATTTCCCTTGAACTTGATGTTATTTGATTTCTTTGTAATGTTGACAAGTAAATTATGAAATGAAATCGGTTTATTAAATATTGTCGCAAATAGCGTTATATGTCTCTAGCAATCTTCACACTTCGTCTCATCCCGATGTTTCCGCCATTGGTTGGGGTGTGACAGATTGGTATCAGAGCCATAACTATAGGGAATTAGGTAGAATTGCCATGCTTTTTACCTAGTCTATAGTTCTAGAGCCTTATTCTTATGTTTTGCTTGAACCACTTGCATGATACATTATTTACTCCTTATTTATTTGCTTTTTGCCTTTTAAACATATATGTCACTTTTGTGTTAATACTTGCTTTGGTTGTTAATACTTGTTGCATTATTCCATCCTTTATGTGCTATCCTTGAAATGCCTTTTACGTATTATTTCTTGAAATACTTATTATGCTTATACTTGTTATTATTATTTTGAACATACGTCTTTTACTCGTTTATACTAAAATCAAAACCACTCATTATATACAAACGAGACGACTTCACCAAAATAGGCGTGAAACCCACAATTTGGTGAAAAAAAAACTCTCAATCTATCTACTTTTCTTTTTACATGAAATTCACCATCAAGTTAGGAGTGAAATCCTCACCTTGATGGAGAAATTCAAATTTCAAATTCTAGTGGACCCTCGTCAAGTGTTGAAATTAAATTTTGACCCAACGAGTACCAACCACACTTAGGATACGAAATCGTCAAGTTAGGGGTGAAACCCGCACCTTGTCGACTAGTTCCATTCTTTGATTTTCATAAATCCCGCCAAGTCTCGAAATTTCAATTGATTTGGGGACATGTAGCAACCGGAAGGGTAAATACCGTTAACCGACTTGTCGGCGAGAGTATTCCACCTATTAGGCCAAAGCATACTCCCCAAATTTGAAAGACTTTTCGACCACTTTGGTTAGTCAACAGTTCCGTTTTGGAACCATCCAAGTTTAAATCAAACATGCGTTTCTATTATTTATTTTATACGATGAAATCTTTCAAATTCGAATTTACTTTCGATATTTTCTTCTCACACACACATCATATTAAATCTTTTTCATACGCTTATACATATGCATGATTTCATATAATTTAAATCCATATTCCTTGTAACGATAAGTGGAGACATATTATCGAGATATGAGTGATTTCCTTACCTTGACGATTAACTCCACTCCCCTTTTCTTAAAACGACCTCACCAACGAGTTCGGAGTGATTCCCTTACCTAGGTGATCGTTACCAAAACGTCTCTTCAAAATATCTTATTATGCAAACTCGATCATGTTTTATACCTAAATTATTGATCATTATTCGAAATACATACGTGTACGATTTCAAAATATATTGCTTTATCAAGCGTATTTTCTATACTACAACCTATTTTCACCTAACTCATATACACGAGATTCTTAAACTTATCTTAAACGTTTTACTACACAAATTTCCAAACCTTACAAAATGCTACCTATCAACTTAATCGGTCCAAGGAATCTTTTGCCCATGAACTTCATATTCAACTTAATCACTAAAATATGCTCGCATTATATCGTCATTCTAGAGACTTCCATTCTTAATTGAAACCAAACCAACCTTTCTCAATTACATATAGGATCTTATAAATATTATAAGATCGTTTTAGCTAAGACTATTTTCAACAACAACAAATCATTTGATAAATTTTTAGGGTCGACGTTTTCACAAGAACCTCCAAAATTCAAAATTTCTTGTTTAGGTGCAAATGAAGCGAACTTATTATTTTCGAAAACTTTTCCACACCGCTTAAGTCGTCAATCAAATCTCAAAACACGTGGGCAAAAGAACTTCATGAAGACCGATAACCTTCAATATATGTAAACTCTTTTAAAACAAAAGTAGCATTTCCATTCATTACAAAATACATTATTCTTAACCAATGAGTACTTTATATCCTCTTACATATGAAAACTATATTCTACCTTTCAAACCAAACCCAATCTAATTTTGATTCGATGAACTCAATGTTTCATTTAAACAACTATACATGCATATCATCATACACGTTTTAGTCGTTGCATCGCGACACTTTCATTTATATCGTTCGTACTTACATACTCAACCTCTTGAGCACTTTTACTTGCTTAACTTTTGTTATGTTTCAATTAATACTATATACGCAATCATTATTATTCGTACTCACACTCACACTCACACTCATATTCATAACAATACATTTTATGCTTATACTTATAATCGTATTCATACTTATACTCATATGTTTCATGTTTTTACTTATACTCATACGTTGCATGCTTATACGTATACACGTACTACTCGTGCGTGTTATGTTGACACACATACTTGCGTGCTTATTCATACTTAAACTTATACTTATGCTCATACTTTCGTTCATACTCATGATCCATACATTCGTACCCGTACGCGAGCGGAATCCGAGTGGTTCGCTTACGTGGGTCATATACATACTTAAACATGGACTTGCTTACATACTTTATTCTTATACGCACACATTCTTATTTTTTGTGTACCTACCCAAATTCATACACAACTAGTACAAGCTATGCGGATCATGCGACGATCAATATAATCACGGGTGCACACGGGATTATAGTGATAGGCGTATGAGAACCATAGAGTGTACTACTGTGTATGGTAAGACACGGAACGTAACATGACACCAAATACGAAACGGACGTAATGCGGTCAAAACATGGTGGATACGCCGCTGGTACTTCCTATATATAAGTGTTTTCACCACATTACCAAACTTTCGTAAAACGTGTCATGAGAAATTCAGTGTTTTACAGACCTATTTAGACCTAATACAACTTTAGACAACTCACAAATGCATTATATCCGATTGTCCACGACGAGACTTCATCCTTAACACACTACATTCATCTATCCAACACTTATGCTATTCTTATACTTGCACTCTTTAAGAGTCATTCGTTCATTCCTATACTCGTATTATACTCCTATATCCTTTCTCTCATATGAACCTCGTTCACAATCAAGCTTGTTAAAACATTTGAATCCTAACTTATCTTATTACCTTAGAACCGATTTCCTATTCTTTATTCTTGTGTAAATGTATTTAATAGGTCGTTAGTACTTTATCTTACCAAACCTCCTCGTCCCACTCGAGAAGCAATTTCTATGAATATGTGGTTTTATACTATCTTTAAAACTTCCTACGCAATCTATTTTATTGATTTCAAACCATTGTATGAAGACCTCCTTCGTAAATACAATAAATTTGTGAAACAACTCCAATTTTAGCCATTCAAAATCGTTTTACCTATACACGTTTACCCCTGCTTATGCCTCAAGACCATTTTTAGCTAGACAAATCATTTTACAAACTTATTTTATTCTCCCAAAATTTTGTACCTTCAAAACATTTCAAAATTTCGATTCTTAAGTTTTTGCCAAAACTCTTCAAGTCTACCTCTTGAATAAATTTCGGGACGAAATTTCCTAAAGGAGGGGAGACTGTAACGCCCCGCTTTTTCATACTTTCCATAATTAGAAAGCTCGCCTTGTAATGCTATTTTTGGAAACCTTGTATTCTTGTAATCGTTCTTTCTTTGTAATCATTGTAAAACCGAGACTTGGATCATTAATAAAACTCGTATTTTGTTAATTACATGTTATACATACTTTATATATGCTCATACATCCAATTTCGTGGAACAATTTATGTTATTCGTAATTCTTGGAAACTATGTGCTACACTTGTAAATACATGAAACTTACACGTAAAACGTGTTTCGATCATAAACGACACTTACATACGATCCACGTACGCATAATTATACTTGGTTTATACTCCTCATACTTAAATTTATCTCAAATTAGGCTTTTGTGGCAAATATAGTCCTTAAATGCCCTAAAACACTAAAATAACAACTTTGGGGGCTGAATTGTAATAAATGAAACTTTAAATCTGGAACATTAAGTTCAGGCGGCCCGCGACAAGGACCCCTGATCCTTTACGCGGCCCGCGTGGACCTCATATCTACAGAAAACGTAATCAGCTGCAAATCTACGCGATTTTGCACGAAATCCCAAGTTCTAGCACTCCCCAATCACCTCTAATCCACCTCTAAACACCTCCAATCATCTCTAACCTCTTCCACTATAAAAAACACACCTCTTCCAAGCATTTTTACACTTTCACAACTCTCTACAACTCACAAATTCACTCTCAAATCCGTTGCAAATCTGCATTTTCGGACAGATTCATACTCTTGCACTAAAGTGAGTATAACTTGCTCGTTTCTCAACGAAATTACTTGATTCTTCTTCCTACTTGCTTGGATAATCATGGGGTTCGATTCCTTGACTTCTCCTTGGAGAAATCAGACCTGGAATTTCCCTGAAATGGTCCAAAAACTTTCTGTTTTGTTTTAAGTTCTTCAAAAGCTTGTTTAACCTTATCCAACTTGTGTCTAACACATCTCACACCTATGTCCTAATGCTTACAACCTCTCTTATGGTTGGTTAAGCTTAAAAACAAGGTTGAGACACTTGAAATCAGAGGATTAAACCTCATAATTTTCTGTTTTGTTTAGGGTATTTCACCCACAAGTCATGTTCAAGCTTAGTTCTTGATGTAGAGTGATTATGGAACAACTTGGGTTGTCCAAACATAAAATCCTCACATGATTTGATGATTTCTCTTAGTTTAGATTATTTACATACTTGTATTAATCCTAGTTCTTGACCCTCCTTGTTTGTCCTTACAACAAGTGTAGTGGTGAACGCATACGAGGTGCCTAAATGGAAGCTTGCTCTTCCTACCTCCTACATGACTTCTATGACACTTTTTGAGGTACCTAAATGAAGATATAATCTTCTACCTCATGCTTGAAATACATGTACTAAGGACTTATTAATATATACTACCTAACCTAAATAATATCTATGTACATTCGAACCTTTGATGTTGAATTCATGTTCATTTGTCAAAGTAGTAGGACATCATCTAAGACCTAAACCTTGTTATGATTCTTATAAGTGTTCAACTCATGAAAACATTATTATAACCCTCGTGGTTACCAAGTGTCATACAAGTGTTATGTGTTGAAGATGATTATGTTGATATAATACTTTCATGTTGTTTTATTCCGAATCTCGACTCTAAGGCTACTTGAACTTTAACCCTTATACATTCGGACTCTAAATCTCTACTCGTCAACAATTGGATAATCGGAAAGCACATGCAATATTGTGAGTATACTCGCAACCCCCTTTTTTTATGTTTACCACTTTTTGGGGTGTAACATGTTACCTTATTAAAACTACACTTGAACTTATTCTTTATGCAATGCACAAAACAATCCTTATACATGAATGCTATGTTATGATACTTGATGCTTATGTGGACCATACTTATGTGATATGTTTTAGTCATTAGCTTTCACGAGCCTCCATTTGATATGTATAGCGCTATAGGAGTAACGCACCGCCCCCTTTATACTTGGGTCATGTTGAATTAATTAAACTTTCTTGCGTACACAGAGGGTTGGCTAGAAATATTGCATGCCATGTTAGATCTTGTATAAACAAAGTTGCCATGTGGATTCGTTTTAAACTTTTATACTTATACATATTCATAAACTTGTATACTCGCCTTTGCTTTTGCATTGAATTGTATTTTAAACATGTTACAGGTTGAGGATAATGAGGCTATGAAATGAAGTAGCATTGATGCCTAGATACACATATAGACGTTAGGTTTAATCGTTGTATAAACCTTTGATTATGTTGCATTGTATTTCCCTTGAACTTGATGTTATTTGATTTCTTTGTAATGTTGACAAGTAAATTATGAAATGAAATCGGTTTATTAAATATTGTCGCAAATAGCGTTATGATGTCTCTAGCAATCTTCACACTTCGTCTCATCCCGATGTTCCCGCCATTGGTTGGGGTGTGACAGATTGGTATCAGAGCCATAACTATAGGGAATTAGGTAGAATTGCCATGCTTTTTACCTAGTCTATAGTTCTAGAGCCTTATTCTTATGTTTTGCTTGAACCACTTGCATGATACATTATTTACTCCTTATTTATTTGCTTTTTGCCTTTTAAACATATACGTCACTTTTGTGTTAATACTTGCTTTGGTTGTTAATACTTGTTGCATTATTCCATCCTTTATGTGCTATCCTTGAAATGCCTTTTACGTATTATTTCTTGAAATACTTATTATGCTTATACTTGTTATTATTATTTTGAACATACGTCTTTTACTCGTTTATACTAAAATCAAAACCACTCATTATATACAAACGCGACGACTTCACCAAAATAGGCGTGAAACCCACAATTTGGTGAAAAAAAAACTCTCAATCTATCTACTTTTCTTTTTACATGAAATTCACCATCAAGTTAGGAGTGAAATCCTCACCTTGATTGAGAAATTCAAATTTCAAATTCTAGTGGACCCTCGTCAAGTGTTGAAATTAAATTTTGACCCGACGAGTACCAACCACACTTAGGATACGAAATCGTCAAGTTAGGGGTGAAACCCGCACCTTGTCGACTAGTTCCATTCTTTGATTTTCATAAATCCCGCCAAGTCTCGAAATTTCAATTGATTTGGGGACATGTAGCAACCGGAAGGGTAAATACCGTTAACCGACTTGTCGGCGAGAGTATTCCACCTATTAGGCCAAAGCATACTCCCCAAATTTGAAAGACTTTTTGACCACTTTGGTTAGTCAAAAGTCCCATTTTGGAACCATCCAAGTTTAAATCAAACATGCGTTTCTATTATTTATTTTATACGATGAAATCTTTCAAATTCGAATTTACTTTCGATATTTTCTTCTCATACACACATCATACTAAATCTTTTTCATACACTTATACATATGCATGATTTCATATAATTTAAATCCATATTCCTTGTAACGATAAGTGGAGACATATTATCGAGATAGGAGTGATTTCCTTACCTTGACGATTAACTCCACTCCCCTTTTCTTAAAACGACCTCACCAACGAGTTCGGGGTGATTCCCTTACCTAGGTGATCGTTACCAAAACGTCTCTTCAAAATATCTTATTATGAAAACTCGATCATGTTTTATACCTAAATTATTGATCATTATTCGAAATACATACGTGTACGATTTCAAAATATATTGCTTTATCAAGCGTATTTTCTATACTACAACCTATTTTCACATGCAACAGTGAAAACAGTCCGTCGCTCCAGTAGTTAAGGGAGATGTTTTCGGTTCATTCCAGTGTCCGACAATAGAGGTTGAAAAGGAGCAAATGAGCCAGATACCTTATGCGTCAGTAGTCGGAAGCCTGATGTATGCTCAAGTCTGTACTCGCCCAGATATCGCTTATATTGCTGGAATGCTAGGCCGTTATCAGACTAATCCTGGCCTGGATCACTGGAAAGCAGCTAAGAAGGTCCTTAGATATCTGCAAGGGACGAAAGACTATAAACTGACTTATAGAAGAAGTGATCACTTAGAAGTGGTAGGTTATTCTGATTCTGACTTTGCCAAATGCAAAGATGACAAGAAATCCACTTCTGGCTACATCTTTATGTTAGCAGGCGGACCTATCTCATGGAAGAGTCATAAACAACAGTTAACTACAACTTCCACAATGATGGCAGAATACATTGCTGTTTACAACGCAACCTGTCATGGAATGTTGCTTAGAAATCTGATCACTGGACTCAAAATCGTTAATTCCATTTCTAGACCATTGAAGCTTTACTGTGATAACTCAGCTGCCGTTAGTTTCTCGAACAGTAACAGTTCGACTGGAGCTGGTTTTTATCTTGATACAAAATATTTGTTCGTACGTGAACGAGTTGAGGAAAATAATCTTTGTATTGAGTATATTAGTACTAAAGATATGCTTGCGGATCCGATGACTAAAGGTCTCCCACCTAAAGTTTTCGAAGAACATGTGTCGAATATGGGACTTACTAAAGACCTTATTTAATGACATATTGTACTAGCTTATGTTTTAATTAATAAAATTTCCTCAGTTTGATTTTGTATGTCTCTAACATATGTTCTGCCGGTGTAATGACATATAGACAAATATAAATACAAATCAGACGCTAAAGGGCTTATGCGTATTTTGATCATAACTGCTAGGTTTTAAATTGAGGCTATAGTATGACTAATGGGGGTCCTGAGTCGAATGATGATTCAACGACTGTATTTCTCTGCTATGGTTCTTGGTTTAAGGCTAAAATGAGTGTTAACTCCTGGCCAGGCTCTTCTAATACTCATGATAAATGATTACTCGGCTAAGTGGGAGAATGTGAGATTAAATATATTATTGTTATAATATTTAATCTTGTAGCCATTATAATCATTTATATTATATAGATCAAAATATATTAATAACCTATTAATAATTAGTTGGTAATTGTTGATGGACCATATTACCCTTATTAACTAATTGGGTTTCCTCTTGGGTGTATATATAAGGAGATTATTTAGAGAGTTTAAGGGTTACACAGTTAGACAATTTACACAACCCTTATAACATCATTCTCGGCTCTCTCTCCCAACCGAAACCATCCCTTGTTTGGGTTGATCACCATCATAACTTTACACCCTAAGGAGGAACCAGATCTTCCTGACAAGTATGTCGAACTCAATGGCTGCATCTCTGACTGGATTCTCTGTTGGCCTGTCTGCTGTAACAGGTATGTTATTCATGTTTTCCATTATGTTTAAACAGAACTGATCAACACCATCCGGTACCGAAAATCCTCAAAAGTGGGTGCCGGTACCGGTACCGAATATACCCGGTTCGGTACGTTTCGGTACCGGTACCAAACCGGTACCAAAAATGCTAAAAGTCGGTACCGAATCGGTACCGAAAAAGTACCCGGTTTGGTAAATTCGGTATCGGTACCGGGAACGATTTGCTCATCCCTAGGCTTGACCTTGAGTCCGTTGGTTCTCTTGAATTGTTTCAACCTTTTGAAATAGATTTGTTTTTCTAAGTTTGATGTATATTCAATAATTGTTAGCTTTTACTCCTACCAATGAATTAGATCGATCTATAAATAGATAGTTAACTTTTTAAAGAGTAAGTTGACAAAATGGTATTTGAGGTTTAATCACTTTTGTTATTTTAGTCTAAAACTCAAACCTTTTTAATATGGGTTCCTCTGATTTCAATTGTTTTGTCATTTTCACCCAAAATCAAATTCTGCTCAATTTTTTCAGTTAACATACAGTTTTTTTTTGTCTTTTTCCTCCATTCTAATGAAGGGTAAAATGGTCTTTTAACATTTTATTATAACAAAATTAAAAAAATCTGACCAATTTACCCTTCATTAAAAGGGACCCTTCATTAAAAGGGAGGAAAAAAAAAACAAAAAAACTGGATGTTAACTCAAAAATCTGACAAGATTTTGCTTTTGGATGAAAATGACAATAAAATTGAAACCATATGGACCTAGATTCAAAAAGTTTGAGTTTTGTACTAAAGTGGCAAAAGTGACCAAACTTAGGAACCATTTTGACAGTTTACTCTTTCTTAAAACTTGCTAGACTGATAGTATACAACTATTAAACACATACATTAATTAAACTGGTACATATGACTACGGGTATTACTTTCCCTGGAAAACAAAATGTGTATTTATTGGCTATGCAACTTTAAAGTAACTGTATATATTTTTACAGCATGTTACGTGACTATTTGAGTAACAATAACAACCGATGGGGTGGTTGTCTATTAACAAATGTAAAACCTTTAAACATTTTGCTTGAAATGTAGAGGTCTTAGGTTCAAGTCCTATAAATGACAAAAGTTAAAAGAAAATTTGTCGTTAAAAATGAGTAACAATAACGATAACCAGAGAAAATTTAACTTGTAAAAAATTTAAATTAATTTTATTTAAAGAATGCATCAGAACAATATTATTTAATTTAATCCTAACAAATATATGGCATCTAATATAATCTAGGGGTGTTTGTTTCTGTCAAAAAGGATGGCTAAAAAAACTGACAATATCTGTTCTCTCTCTATCTCTCAATATATACATATATAGGGTCGGGATTTAGAGAAAACAGTAGAAAGTGTGAGAACGGTGAGAACGCTTATGGATCGTCCGATTAAAACAATCTATGGACTAGATTGACGCGGTGGCTTTTTCGTAAATAACATCAATTTTATTACGTGGACGCGCCTCATTAAGGGTAAAAAGGTCTTTACACTTCTATACCAAAACGCCATACTAATGAATAAAACACCATTACGGACCAAAACATATCCCTTTATAAACAAAAACATCCCAGACACAAAAACACATCCCCCAGAACCTGAAACGCCATATTTTCTACTATATACCATTCATCTAACAAATGCCAAAATCCCCAAAACATCAAACATGTCACACCCTCAAATTCCACATGCGGAGTACCACCGCGAGGCGTGCGACTGACCAGGATCCAACCACTAATTATTTTGAACCGTTTGGCTATTATTATAAGTAATGGTATAATTAGCGACCAATTTAATTTTTTTTTCAAAACATAGTTTAAGTTTGCAGCGGAAAGGAAAAGAATACATATCGTAATTTAAAACCACAAGTTTATTAGCTATGAACTTACAAACCACGCACTCCAGCCGATTGCAATGTCCGTCCTAAACTGTATCGAGCAACCTGCAAAGCATGCAGTATGGTATCAACATAATGTTGGCGAGTTCACGAGTTGTCCAGTTTTAACTTTTCGAAAACGTAAGTTGTTTAGATAAAACATTTATAATCACGTCATGGGGAGCTACCCCATATGAAAGCTACTAAACTGGCGTTACCGAAACTATTGACGAGAAGATTTTGTGCCCCGAGTCAATGTCTATCGTTATTGACCAAGATGCAAGGTCTACTAGTTCACGCCCGATCTCCCCCGGTCACGGTGTGAGGTTGTCAAACCTAATAACGCTATCAACTAATAACCCGTTCGCCCCCGGCGATTAATCGGTACTGTAAGCAGGGACTTTATATGATATAGATTCGTTTAGTTTTGCTAGTTGTGATATATAAATAATATCCAAACGTATCTCCCCCGGAAATAGTAATTTAAAAGTACCCATTCGCATTTTCCCCCCGGAAATAGTAATTTAAAAGTATTCTTTAGTTTGTTCGTGTCCCTCCCTGGGACGCATGCTTTTAGTGTGTGAACTCACCTTTGTTTTGCTCGGCAGACAATTTACTCATGTTACATTGGTCAACGTTACCCTATTATAGTTATTAATATTCGTTAGGTTCGTATGCAAGTAGTGTCACGTATAGATTACACATATCTAACACATAGCACGGAAGTCATACTAGCATATACGGTATTGGGCCTATCCTAACATATGAACAGTCAAACAGTAACAATTAACACACAGCCCATATAACACACGAGCTTGCAGCCCATTAAACTAGTATGGCCCATAAAGCCCAATAGCAACATGGACCAGTCCAGTTGAAACCACTGATAAGTGGTCTCGAGTGTAAACCACTGTTAGGTGGTCTCGAGTTGAAACCACTGTTGAGCTATTAATGGAACCACTGTTTAGCGGTCTCGAGTCGAAACCACTGTTGTGGCCACTGATGATGGTCTCGAGTTGTGCACTTTTGAGTCGCAACCAAGCAGTGTTTCGACTCGGAACCACTGGTGAAACCACTGACGAGTGGTCTCGAGTCGCAACACTGATGACCAACTGCTGAGTCGAAACCACCGATGAAACAGCTGATGGGTGGTTCCGAGTCGAGAACGCTGATGAAACCCCTGTTCTCGACTCGCAACCACTGTGGAATCTTTCTAGAACCTTATCCACTTGTACGAGCCAATCATAATTCTTTAACATGTTTTATTATACCGTACAACTGTCAAATCGGATCAAGACGCAGAAACTTCAAATATTCATAACATCTCTAAATAGTTTATTATTTAGGGTTTTCATCATTTCATCCAACAGATTTATCCTAAACAAAACATTACAATACTAGCACTGTTTTAATAAATCAAAGCAACATAATTCAGAATCATATGTTGTCAGAGACCCCAACTCAATTAAATCAACAATCACATGATCAGATCTTAAATAAACAGTTTGTTCTAGTAACATTAATAGAAACCCTATCCTTATTATGATCATCATATATGTGGAATGAAACTCATTCTATACATTATACATTTCATCTTCTTTTCCGATCTTTATTCAAAACAATATATGCTCAACATTATTCACATAACAGCTTATGCACATATTCTTATTAAACCTCTATCATCACAAATGATACAATTAATAGTTATATACCAGTCAAGAATTACCAAAAATGCAGATTACCTACACATTCTACCCATTCCTTTATTCAAACAGTTCACCACTACCAAATTATACTAAAACAAATTGCAATTTATAACAACTCCCATTTATGGTCATCTTTATTTTTAAAACCTGCTTTAACAGTTTGTTATGGAACAGTAGCTAGCATCATTTATGTCCAAATTCCAAAATTAAGCAATTAAACCACACCAAAGTGCAGATGTATCCAAACAGCTAGTTCAACACACACTTAGCTAAAACAAAAACATAGAGATTTCAAGGAAGTCGGGATAGTTACGAACTGACCGAAATATTTCACGAGACCAAAGGGGTGAGTTGTGCTGCCATCGCTTCCTGTTCTGAGCCGATATCCGCACCACTACCTCCGCCGCTAGCCGGAGCCCCACCTGGGCTTAAAACGCCGCCACTGCCCGACACCGTTGCAGCGTCACTGCTCAGTTTCATCACCCTCTTCAATCATCTCAGAAGACGGCCGGAACAGGGTATCACGGGGCGGTCGCCGAAGAAGCAAACGACGTCGCTCTCTTCCTCTCTCGTCTCTCTCTCTCCATTCCCTCTCTGCTTGTTGTCACCGGTGATACAGGGGGTGTAGGGGGTGCGGCTGAATACAAAGAGGGTGTGTGGTATAGAAAGGTGAGGGTGTAAGCCGATACAAGGAGGGGATTTAGTGCGACGCCGGAATTCGGTCGGAGATCGTATCTCCGGTGATCGGAGTTTTTGAGGGGAGGGAGCTGAATGTTGATGTGCGACTGATTATGATAGAATAAGGTTTTAGGTTTGTGCAAAATGAGGGAGGTGGGGGTTTAAGTTTATATTTAAAGGGTAGGGTTTTTAGGTTAGTTGGGTTGGGCTTTGGGCTCGTGTGAAAGGATCCACATACTTATGCATCTAACTTAATCCAAATGCTCGGTTTAAATCGCGAATGATTATAGCGGTTCAACTCGTTTATCGTCACGGGTTGATAATGATAATAATAATAATAATAAAAACAATAATAATAATCATAGGCTCGTTTCTCGACGATCAGGATCGAGGGTTCGAGTTGTCACATTCTCCCCATGTTACAGGAATTTCGTCCTCGAAATTTAAGCAAAGGTCATACGTTACGCTCTATATGTATACATAGACTCCATTACCATATGTAGATACAAGCAGTTTCACAAAAGTCCATAGAACGAACATGTAAGCCACATAGCACATACGGTCACATAGCACGAAAAAAAATCACGTTGCATAGGATTCACAGAGTTTGCACGTATCTCACACAGTACAAATTTTTACAAACTTAACTATAACATCCAAGAAACGTACAGGAAAAACCCGAAGTGTCACATTATTCCCAAGTTCAAGAAATTTCGTCCCGAAATTTAGCACGCAGCCACTGACAAGCTAGTGTGCTTAAACGTTTTCGTGGGGTGTCACATCACCCCTTGTTGGTTTGAAATTTCTTCCCGAAATTTAGTGGTAGCCTCAGTGCTGGAAGTAATGTTTGTAAACAACTAGGGATACATGTACATCATCTGGTTTTCCTGTTCCCAGGTAAGCTCTAGGCCACAGCGCGAGACCCAACGAACTCGGCCTGTTGGTTACACTATGTTCGTGGGTTTTGATTTCTTGATCCTTGATCTCAACCGGTTCCTCAACGAAGCGTAGTTTGTTGCTGATCACAAGTACCTAAAAAGGAACAACGAATATTTTATCTGACCGACACTTTTTCAGATTAGGCACGTGAAAGATGTTGTGTACCGCACTCAGCTCTTCAGACAGATTTAGTCTGCAAAGCTACCTTACCGATCCTTTTGGTAACTTCAAATGGTCCAACTTATCGTGGATTAAGCTTGCCCTGTTTTCCAAAACGTACCACCCCCTTCCAGGGTGAAACTTTTAGTAGAACCCAGTCTCCGACTAGGAATTCTGACGGTCACGAGCTGCCGCCATGCGTTGTCTGATATGGGCAATCTTATCCGTTGTGTCAAGTACAAGTCTCGGGCCGGAAATTTGGCTTCCACCAACTTCCGCCCAATACAGAGGTGTCCGGCATTTGCATCTGTGCAATGCCCTAAATGGTGCTGCCTGAATGCTAGTGTGGTAACTGTTGCTGGAAGAGGTTTCTACAAAAGGGAAGTGTAACTCGTTTTCCATAGTCGATAACACATGCTCTCAGCATGCCTTTAAGGGTTTCGGAGAGTGCGTTCGGTCTAACCATCAGATTGCGGGTGATAAATGAGGCTCATGCCTAACTGTGAGCCAAAGGAATTATGCATAGCCTGCCACAACTCGGAAGTAAAATGCGGGTCTCGATCAAGGATTTCAGAGGTTGGCTCCCCGTGCCTAGTAATAGCGTCCCACAGGTAGGCTACTGCAAGCTTCGAAAACCTGCCATTTTCCTTGCTCCCAAGGAAGTGCGCAAACTTGGTTAAATGATTTATGATCCCCCAGATGGGCCTTGAGGTCGTGATACATCTTGTTAGAGTCGGGATGTACCATGTAGACTTGTGTGCTTCACCCAACTCAAGCTCTCAGAGATTCCCGCAATATGGAACCCATGTGCATTCCATAAAGCAGTGAGCGCAGTTGCCCTTGAGTTCGAGCGACTTTTTCATGTCACGCACGGACTCAGCCAAAGAATTTTTCACTTTCAGAGTTTCTACTAGAGCGTTTCAATTTTGATCGGGAGGTTCGAAGGAATAGTAAATTGTAACACACTTACATGCTTAGGTTTAGTCTCTTGTTAGCCCAGTTCGGATGATGCCTAATCGCGCATTCGTGATCGTTTTGGGGTTCGACCCCGTCGGTGCTGTCGCGTGTTCAAAGACTGTGCTGGAGACTCTCATGATCGGTATAAATCGTGCAGTTAGTACCGTACGAGTAATGTCTCCATATTTTGAGCGCAAGGACTACAGATCCCATTCCTGAAACATGCATAGAGTAGCCCCCTTTTGGGAACCTTGAGTTGTCGAGAGGCGCAAGCGATCGAGAAAAGCGGGCCTTGCTACGTCAAAAGTCGTGCGTTGAAAACTTAGCGCAAAGCGGTTTGGGTCGTAGAAGTACCAGGGTAAAGCGGAGGAGTCGTTCGGACTACCTCGGGTTTTTCGGAGTAGGTTCAGATGTCGTCGAAAGGAACAAGTGTTGAATTTTGACAGGATGGAATAAATTCGAGTGTCGTAACTAGATGTTGATCGAATCGAGTCCAAGGGACAGTGGCTACGATACCTTTAACCTTCGGGCATCCTTGGCTCGTTGCTTCAACGAGTAACCGTTTGTAAAAAGTAATTCGTCCAACAGAGATTTGCAAAGAATAACATAAGATAAGGATCATAAGATTTGTGAAACGTAGCACCATGAACACGAAAATATGAAAGGGGAAATCGAAATCGAGGCGTTCACTTGAGACAAAACATAAAGGCTTTGGGATCGGCAACAGGGATTTATCTGATGTTGGTGAGGTAGCTGGTCATACACAAACTATGGGCGTTTAGAATAAAGAACGTTGCTTGCAGATAAGGGGTGTTACGTCGATGTGATTGGCGCGAAATGAAGTAGCTAGGGAGGGATGGTCGTTGTGCGGTTCTGTAGGTTTCAGGGTCTACTGAGGCGACTGGCAGGATGTGATTTCTCAGGTCGGTAGAAAATCAAGTTCGAGTGGGTTGTCGTGCGAATGAGTTTGAAGTAGCGTTTGCGTTGTCGAGGGATTTCAATGTGAAACTACGAAAACAGGTTTTCGAGGAACTACGATTGAAGTAACTCGTTGCTAAATTTCAAGGGCTAAAAAGTTTGTTGCCAAAGGTCGAGTTTGTTGAATTCACCAAACTAAAGAGAGATCTAGTCAAGGTTTCTATACGAGGAAACATGGACGTCGTGATAAAGAAGCAATAAACGTGGATTCGTACGAAAGCTAGCGAAAGGATTCTAGGAGTCAGAAAAGTCTTCAAAGAATTACGGCTCTGGCAAATGAAGGATAAGGTAAGCGTCTAGGTCACCGTGCTCGTCGGTGGGTTGCATGGTCCACATCTCCGTCATGTCATGCTTTTCAAATACACCGATTGGTAAGAAAGATATCGATTTGCTGGGTTTTAGAGTATGCTAAGGTATAAGGTCAGACTGGAATAGCGTTTTACCATGTAACGAGGAATTAGGGGAAATAACTTCGTGGTCGATGGAAAGGTGATACGATTGCTGGCACTACAATGAGAAAAGTACACCACGCATGTTTTTCGTGTTCGAGACGTGCAAACAGAAACCCGAAAAGTGTAGACTTACTAGAACGCTTCAAGAATCCAGGTGATCGGTCGGATGAGGGAATGAGTCTCACCACTTAAGTCGGGAAAAGAAATACGTAAGTAAAAAGGATGCGAATGACGTCGTCGTTCCTTCTAATATCCCATGATATAGGGGTGGCTCCCCTTCGTCGATTCGTTCTCGTAACTTCTCTATGTGCTTCGTAGCAGGCCTTTCCTGTAAGCATGTATATCGTGTGAACGTTTCCCGCGTCGATTCGTCATAGCCCAGGGATGACGTCAAGAAATATGTGGGCGAGGACTTGGAATAACTGGTTCCTCGCCCTAAGAGTGTCATGGTTTTGAATCAAGGTTAGGAGAATCCACCCCTGCTAGCGTACATCAGGTTTGCGTAGTTTTCGTATAATTCGCAGTGTTGAATACTAAATATACAGCTACATATTTATGCTCACATGCTACGTATATACATACATATTTACACATATACGTGTGCACAAGTAAATGCCGACGACCATAATTACCATGTGAGTACCTGAATCTGACGAACCTTGCAATCCGGAGTGTGATGTCGTTGTGGTTTTCATTAAAGAACGGTTATAGTCTGGTTTTCATATAAAAATATTTTTATTTCCAAAACCCAAATATTTTATATTTAAAACCTAGTTCACTATAACCAATGGCTGTGATACCAATCTGTCACACCCTCAAATTCCACATGCGGAGTACCACCATGAGGCGTGCGACTGACCAGGATCCAGCCACTAATTATTTTGAACCGTTTGGTTATTATTATAAGTAATGGTATAATTAGCGACCAATTTAATTTTTTTTCAAAACATAGTTTAAGTTTGCAGCGGAAAGGAAAAGAATACATATCGTAATTTAAAACCACAAGTTTATTAGCTATGAACTTACAAACCACGCACTCCAGCCGATTGCAATGTCCGTCCTAAACTGTATCGAGCAACCTGCAAAGCATGCAATAGGGCATCAACATAATGTTGGCGAGTTCACGAGTTGTCCAGTTTTAACTTTTCGAAAACGTAAGTTGTTTAGATAAAAAATTTATAATCACGTCATGGGGAGCTACCCCATATGAAAGCTACTAAACTGGCGTTACCGAAACTATTGACGAGAAGATTTTGTGCCCCGAGTCAATGTCTATCGTCATTGACCAAGATGCAAGGTCTACTAGTTCACGCCCGATCTCCCCCGGTCACGGTGTGAGGTTGTCAAACCTAATAGCGCTATCAACTAATAACCCGTTCGCCCCCGGCGATTAATCGGTACTGTAAGCAGGGACATTATATGATAGAGATTCGTTTAGTTTTGCTAGTTGTGATATATAAATAATATCCAAACGTATCTCCCCCGGAAATAGTAATTTAAAAGTACCCATTCGCATTTTTCCCCCGGAAATAGTAATTTAAAAGTATTCTTTAGTTTGTTCGTGTCCCTCCCTGGGACGCATGCTTTTAGTGTGTGAACTCACCTTTGCTTTGCTCGGCAGACAATTTACTCATGTTACATTGGTCAACGTTACCCTATTATAGTTATTAATATTCGTTAGGTTCGTATGCAAGTAGTGTCACGTATAGATTACACATATCTAACACATAGCACGGAAGTCATACTAGCATATACGGTATTGGGCCTATCCTAACATATGAACAGTCAAACAGTAACAATTAACACATAGCCCATATAACACACGAGCTTGCAGCCCATTAAACTAGTATGGCCCATAAAGCCCAATAGCAACATGGACCAGTCCAGTCGAAACCACTGATAAGTGGTCTCGAGTGTAAACCACTGTTAGGTGGTCTCGAGTCGAAACCACTGTTGTGGCCACTGATGATGGTCTCGAGTTGTTCACTTTTGAGTCGCAACCAAGCAGTGTTTCGACTCGTAACCACTGGTGAAACCACTGACGAGTGGTCTCGAGTCGCAACACTGATGACCAACTGCTGAGTCGAAACCACCGATGAAACAGCTGATGGGTGGTTCCGAGTCGAGAACGCTGATGAAACCCCTGCTCTCGACTCGCAACCACTCTGGAATCTTTCTAGAACCTTATCCACTTGTACGAGCCAATCATAATTCTTTAACATGTTTTATTATACCGTACAACTGTCAAATCGGATCAAGACGCAGAAACTTCAAATATTCATAACATCTCTAAATAGTTTATCATTTAGGGTTTTCATCATTTCATCCAACATATTCATCCTAAACAAAACATTACAATACTAGCACTGTTTTAATAAATCAAAGCAACATAATTCAGAATCATATGTTGTCAGGGACCCCAACTCAATTAAATCAACAATCACATGATCAGATCTTAAATAAACAGTTTGTTCTAGTAACATTAATAGAAACCCTATCCTTATTATGAACATCGTATATGTGGAATGAAACTCATTCTATACATTATACATTTCATCTTCTTTTCCGATCTTTATTCAAAACAATATATGCTCAACATTATTCACATAACAGCTTATGCACATATTCTTATTAAACCTCAATCATCACAAATGATACAATTAATAGTTATATACCAGTCAAGAATTACCAAAAATGCAGATTACCTACACATTCTACCCATTCCTTTATTCAAATAGTTCACCACTACCAAATTATACTAAAATAAATTGCAATTTATAACAACTCCCATTTATGGTCATCTTTATTTTTAAAACCTGCTTTAACAGTTTGTTATGGAACAGTAGCTAGCATCATTTATGTCCAAATTCCAAAATCAAGCAATTAAATCACACCAAAGTGCAGATGTATCCAAACAGCTAGTTCAACACACAGTTAGCTAAAACAAAAACATAGAGATTTCAAGGAAGTCGGGATAGTTACGAACCGACCGAAAGATTTCACGAGACCAAAGGGGTGAGTTGTGCTGCCATCGCTTCCTGTTCTGAGCCGATATCCGCACCACTACCTCCGCCGCTAGCCGGAGCCCCACCTGGGCTTAAAATGCCGCCACTGCCCGACACCGTTGCACCGTCACTGCTCAGTTTCATCACCCTCTTCAATTATCTCAGAAGACGGCCGGAACAGGGTATCACGGGGCGGTCGCCATAGAAGCAAACGACGTCGCTCTCTTCCTCTCCCGTCTCTCTCTCTCCATTCCTTCTCTGCTTGTTGTCACCGGTGATACATGGGGGTGTAGGGGGTGCGGCTGAATACAAAGAGGGTGTGTGGTATAGAAAGGTGAGGGTGTAAGCCGATACAAGGAGGGGATTTAGTGCGACGCTGGAATTCGGTCGGAGATCGTATCTCCGGTGATCGGAGTGTTTGAGGGGAGGGAGCTGAATGTTGATGTGCAGCTGATTATGATAGAATAGGGTTTTAGGTTTGTGCAAAATGAGGGAGGTGGGGGTTTAAGTTTATATTTAAAGGGTAGGGTTTTTAGGTTAGTTGGGTTGGGCTTTGGGCTCGTGTGAAAGGATCCACATACTTATGCATCTAACTTAATCCAAATGCTCGGTTTAAATCGCGAATGATTATAGCGGTTCAACTCGTTTATCGTCGCGGGTTGATAATGATAATAATAATAATAAAAACAATAATAATAATCATAGGCTCGTTTCTCGACGATCAGGATCGAGGGTTCGAGTTGTCACAAAACACACCTACTCAAAAACCCCATATTTTCTACTATATACCATTCATCTTAGAAAACGCCAAAACACTCAAACATCAAAGATCTCAAAAAATCGACGGTTCTTTCAGATACATTATTTCCTCAGTAAAACGCCAAACATGGCAAATATCATTTCTTGTATATTCAAATATTGTTCTACGCAAAAGTTTCGGAGAATGCATTTTTCCCTGAGTTGCTGTGACTCAAATAACATTTTGCTGCATGAGATGGACAAATCATAAACAAAAAGTTGTTGGTGTCAGACTTAAGTCATTTTTTGTGTTTTAGTATTGATGAATATTATAATGGCATAAAAAGACGAATGACACTCATGAGTTGTTTGAAGATACAAATTCAAACAAAGAACTCATGTCATTTTGTCTTTCCAAACGGCCACAAAAACACAAGCATGGCTAAGCCAAACCGCCAACGAACATGACTCAAAGAAGAAAAGAGACTGGTGACAGTGAAGATTTGGAAGATGAATTGTTTCTATTTTTATTTTTTTTAATTTTCTTTATCTATTGTTTGTTATGTATTTTCAACTTAGAATAAAAAAAACATTATATTAATAAAACGCCAAACAGTCATAATGCATGTGAAATGCCATAATGCAGTAAAAACGCAAAAAACTCCCAAACTATAATGAAAGTAGTTTGCAGAAGTATTAATAAAAGCTAAAAATGAAAAAAAAAAACGTCAAAACCTACTTAAAGCCATTAAAAACGTCAAACTTGGGAGATGGAAAGTCTTTGACCCTAAAAACTCATAAAAAGCTGAACAAAAAACAGTAAAAATACACAGTAACTGAAAAGACGGCTACTTTATTAATATCATTTATTATAAATAAAATCCAGCCTAAACTGCGCGCCAAAAACATATTATAAGAGAGACGTCTCTGCATAATAAACTAATCAAAAACAAAAAACAAATGCCATATTCCCTAGAAACCATTCACTTTAAAACGCCAAAAATAATAGTTAAAAAAGCCACAGATGCAGAACCTCGATTCTTCTATATTGAGTATTGATCTGAATGAAGTTTCATTGAATGGATTCTTCTCTGAGATGGATATCTCTATAATCTTTTGCTGAATGAGATGGACAAATATTCAAGAAAAAGAGACTGATGTCATTGATATGACATCAGGTCACTTTGTTCTTCATGGATATATTGATGGCATGAAGGGATCAATACATTAGAGCAGGTGTTGGTCTTCAACATGTCATCAAACAAGTATATATCCACCCACAATAAAGGATGCCACAAAAAATAAGCATCTTCTAAAGACGGTCGTTATGTAGGAAAATAAGGATCTACATAAGGTATTCAAAAACAGGTTCAAAACGCCAAAAAAGTTAAAGTAGAAGAGGCTGATCACAGTGAAGATTTGGATGAGAAATTAGATTATAATTTTTATTTTTTTTCATTTTCTATTGTTTGTTATCTAATTCTCTGTTGTTTATTATCTAATTCTCTGTTGTTTATTATCTAATTCTCTACTAATTTAAAAAAATTGAGTATAAAACGCCAAAAACTACAAATACCAAAACGCCTGATAGTGTGAAAAACTGTGAGAACGGATGCTAACGAAGCACGATGTTGCTATATAAAAATGCCAAAAAACGCAAACAAAGTATTACTGGAAAAATCAACACTAATTGACAGATGAAAATTGAAATAAACAGTAATTGCTAAACCAGTAAAATGAAGAGACGAAATCATTATTGCGAAACATTTATTATAATAAAAGTCACTACATGGAAAACTGAATTTATTAGCTTTTCAAAACGCCATAATTGTCTGTCACATTATAGGTCTGTATCCTACATGGCACAACACTTGATATAATAAAATCAAGAAAATTACTAATGTTTTTACATTAAATGACTGCATCCTGATCTAAAAAACAATAAAAACGCCAAAACAATACTTAAAACGCCAAAAAAAAAACCTAAACCCCCCCCCCAAAAAAAAAACCTAACCCCCCAAGCTAAAATGCTAAAAACTAAACCCCCAAAAAACCTAAAAAATCTAAAAAAAATCTAAAAAAATCTAAAAAAATCTAATTTTTTTAATATTTTTTATGCTCAAATCGCTACTTTTAGTGGCCAAATTTTTTTTTATTTTTTTTTTGCTTCGAAAAGTAGCGATTTTTATATAAAAAATATTAAATTTTTTTTTTGTGTGATTTGTAGCTATTTTTAGGCATTTTTGGTTGTGTTCACATTGGTTCTCGCGGTTCTCGCAATAAGAGGTGGTTCTCGCATGATCTTCTCCCTATATATATATATATATATATATATGGTCAGGATTTAGAGAGAACGGTGAAAAGTGTGAGAACTGTGAGTACGATTTTGGTGGTGACATGTGACATTGACGCTAAATTAACTAAGGGGAATATTGTCAAAAAAACCCACTCACGTGAACTGGATGTTCAAATGAAACGCTATAAAAACACCCAATTCAGGAAAACACCATGAAAATACCTAGTTAAAAACGCCATAAAACACCTGGTTTAGAAAAACGCCATGACAAAACTCAGTTGAAAACGCCATAAAACACTCGGTTCAGATAAACGCCATGAAAATACCTAGTTAAAACGCCATAAAAACACCTAGTTTACAAAAACGTCATGAAAATACATAGTCTAAAACGCCATAAAACACACAGTTCAGAAATACCCCATAAAACCCAGTTAATTTTTTTCGAAATATATATCAATAGTATAAACGTTGGAAAGATAAAAAACACTGAGTTTTATGGTGTAATTTTTTTCGAAAAATAATCAAGTATAAAAAAGTTATTGTCGTTTAAACATGATGGGGAAAATGGCATGTGATTAGCATGTGCACCTTTGTTTGGATCTTCATATTTTACCCATTCTGGTAGTTCCAAGGCCCCTATTATTTACAAAAATGCCACCGCATCAATCTCAGCCACAAACCACTAAGATCTTGTGGCTGAGAATCGTTCTCACACTTTGAGGCGTTCTCTCCTGATCCTGTTCCTATATATGTATGTATGTATGTATGTATATATGGAAATGGTAAAATGAGAACCACCTTGAATGGTGAGAATTATTAGAACTAGACCTTCCAAAAGATTTTTCTAAAAAAATCTCAAAAATCCTAAAAAAATCACTTGTTTCAGTGGAAAAAATGTTGTATGCAAAACGTTTTGGAATGTTTAGTTCTCATGGTTCTTAGAACTAAATGTGATTCTCATTTTACTCTTTCTCTATATATACATAAGATAGAGTTAGGCTGCAAAGTGTGTTTTTTTTTTCTTTCTAAGAAGGGTAATTAAGAAGCATTATGCACAGGGCCGACCCTTAGAATTCGTGTATCCTGTTTGAGCTCGAAAAAACATGTCGTTAGGCTTTAACGAAATTAGGTATTGGGGCTCACTAGAGGTCTAAACCTAATGCCAATGGACTAATAACTAGTCTAAACGATAAGAATAGTTTTGTAAGTGGACCTATTATAACAACCCTCCTAAATTTTTCGACACCCTAAGAATATTTAATGTATCCCTATATGTCCTAAAATACACCTCGTATGCAAAAACGGGCCCCGAGTACATTTATTTTATTAGTCTGTGGCGGGCTGCGAAGACCTAGGCTTGGTCTTACGCGGGCCGCGAGCGATAGGACAAGAGGCGCAGCTCGGAGCTGCCACGTGTCGTAAGCGTGTCGAGCCTATAAGTGATGACTGGTCATAGCTAGGCCCTACAAACCTACGTCGCGGGCCGCGTAGCCCTTGGCTACATCCTTCGCGGGCCGCGAGAGACTCGAAGTCAGGCACTATAAATAGAGGGCATCGGCTGTTCATTCGAAATTGTTCAACAAACTTTCTCTCTTGAAATTCTGTATAGTAAACATAATTTCCGGGTATAATAGCCCCCTAAATAACGAAGTTCTGCCTCGTTGTAAGTATCATAACCCCGGTTACGTATTAGATACGCTGCCCAATTGATCCAGGGTTCCGAAACGGCCGTCGAGGTTCTGCCCGACGTAGTCGTTGGAATGCTGTCTCGGGGAGGGTATTACTAATGTAAATATTGGGTTATTATACTAACGCGTATGCATTTGTGTATTTAATAGATAATCACCAGAAAATCCTTAAAGAAAACCCTAAGACAACAAAGTGAGTAATCTCCTTTTTGCAAACTGTTTTTACAAAACCTCAAATGATTACATTATATTAAACAGCGATTGAGTACTTTTATTCTACAATTATCGTCGGTATGTTGGGGTTTTGTATACAAAATTTGTTACTACATTGTGAGTAGTAACATGACCACAAGTCGGGTTGATAGTACCGTGGGTGGTAATTAAAGTAGATGGAAACAAATGTAATTGCGCGACCGCCCTCAATACTGTACAATGGTTTTACTTAACTTGATTAAACTAAGTTTCCCTCACCAGTATTTCCCACTGAAAAAATGTTTTTAAACGCGTTTCAGGTAACAAAATGTGAAAGCCAAATAGAAGCCATCTGGACAGTACTGAAGGCTTGGAAAAGTGGCTATAAAGTTACCTAAAACAAAGAGATGTTTTTATTAAATAAAATAGGGTTTATCCCTATGAAAATGTGTGTACTTAAAACTTGGGATTTTCCCACGTGTTTAATATTATAAAAGTGTGGTATTTTACTCTGATAAAATATTTCCTAACTACTGTCCTGATGTAATTTCCGCTGCCAAAATGTTAAACACCGATACCACCGAAACTGGTCGCGGCCGCCCATTCCCAGGCAGATAGGGGACTAGGGTTGCGACAGAAGGTGGTATCAGAGCTAAGCCACTGATTCAGCCACAAAAGTGTTCTGCTGACACCAAGATACTATTCAAAATTTTTGGAAATTATCTACGGAACTATGTGCATATTTGTATATTATTATTGTGTGTTATTTGACTATTTGTTAGTTTACAGTATGAGCGACCAAGGAACTTCAGACGCTTACCGTCAGTTGTCCAGCTCACCTAGGAGCGAAGGCACCTCTTGACACCCTACCCTCTCAGGGTATTTAGCTGAAAATGAAGATGAGATATTCGTGTTTAAGGCTCAGTCTGAAGAGCCATCCCCTCCTAAGAAGAGAGGATGGTTCAGTAGAGGAGCTCATGAACGTAGGAAAAGGATGAAAAAAATACAATAGCAACGTGTTTTAGCAGCCGCTAAGAGAGAAATAGATGCTCATGCCCAGGATATGCTCAATAGGAGTCTAGCAAAATTTCATATATTGGCAACTACAGCCGCAGACCCTAACCTGGAGCAACTCATAGCACCCCAGCCCTTACCCATGTTTCCCACACAACCAATGGAGATTGAAGCCAACCCTGAAAACCAAATCCAAATGCATGATTTTGACCCAACGGAGATACCTAGAGTACCAGCACCCAATCCCTTAGACCCAAACTACGACCCGTGGTTTGACGACCATAGGGATTTCCAGCAACACTACCCAATACCCGAAGAACCTATGCCAACCTAGCAGCCTACCCAAACTTGGACCTTCTAGATCCCTATTATGATAATGACCAATTAATCAGGGAAATCTTAGAGAATCCTTACCCTTACCAAAAACCCATGCCCCAGTTCCCAAACACAGTGCCAGCACCTGCACCCCCAATGAGTGCAGAAAATGTGCAAGAACTCCGAACCTTTGGTGAGGAGATTCTAGAAGGTAGTGAAAGGATGAGGCAAATAGGGGAACGACTCGTCTGGAAATATGACGAGCGTAATATGGACTTTTGGATGAACCCCTACCCTTAATAATAATAGTAATATATATATATATATATATATATATATATAATATGTATGTATGTTTGAAAAAAATATCTAGACAATAGATATGGATGCCTAATAGTATTGTAATTTCAATTCCAGTTGTATTGTAATATATATGGATGCATACTATATAAGAAAGAGTAAGTCGCAATGTTCGACGATTTTGATCAATATGCGTGTTATGTGATTGTTAGCATTAAATATTATTTTGTGATATTAATAATTGGTAAATGTTTAAAATTCAGATGGACAACGAAGTGAACCAGGAAAACCAGAATAACGATAACCAGAATAACAACGATAACCCGAACAACAATAATAATGGAAACCTAGTGGATAATAGTGCCATCCAACACATAGTAGCACAAGAGATTATAGACGCAATGCCATATATTATTCAAATGGTTAAAGAAGCTGATAATAAAAGTAATAATGGCAGTAAGCGACCCACTAAACCAGAACACAGCGTGAACAATGGACCCATACTTCAAGTGCCCATTCCCAAAAGAAGAAGCACCATGTCTTATGGTTGTTCTTACAAGGAATTCTGGTCCTGCAAACCAATAGAATTCTCAGGCAATGAAGGACCCATTGCAACTCTACGCTGGATAGAAAAGACTCAGGCTGTCTTAAAAATAAGCAAATGTGCGGAAGAGGATAAGATAATGTTTGCTTCCAATCTGTTTAAGAACTCAACCTTAGAATGGTGGAACACTATGCTCCAGTCTAGGGGAAGTGACAGGGTTTACAATATGGAATGGGAGGAATTTAAGAATATGGTAGAAAGGAAATTCTGCCTTCCCAATGAAAAGGAACAGATAGCAAATAAGTTCATAAACCTTAGAATGACTGGAGTAGATAGTAAGGGTTACACTACTACTTTCTTTGAATATGCTAGAATAGTGCCAACCCTTGCATCACCAGAACCAGTATTAATCTCCCATTACATTTGGGAATTAATCGGTGAGATTAGGCATGTAGTCAAGGCAGCTAGACCCCAAACTATAGAAGAAGCTGTAGAACTAGCAAACACCTTGAGTGATGAATTAGTTTGTACATGAGAAGAGGACCAGAGGAGGAACCTAGCACAAAATCTTACCCAGGAATTCCGTTCTAGAAATTCCAACCGTGGGAAAAATGTAGGTTCTACCTCTGCACCTTACTGTAAGGCCTGCAAGAAAAAGCATTCAGGAAGATGCTCCACCTACTGCAATTTCTGCAAGATACCAGGAGATAAAGAAGAAGACTGTATGAAGAAACCTAATAATGGAATGTGCTTCAACTGTGGAGAAAAAGGTCATATCAAGCTAAACTGTCCGAAACTAGCTCCAACCATTAACAACAAGACTACTAAAAATGCTAGAGCATTTGTGCCGACTGCAGAAGAATCAAAGATGATCCCGGACGTGATTGCCGGTACGTTTTTAGTTAATGATGTTTTTGCTAAAGTATTATTTGACTCTGGTGCAAACCAAAGTTTTATTAATACTTCATTTTGCAAATTTCTCAATCAACCATTAACTAAACTCCCACAAGAATGTCTAGTAGAGACAACAAATGGGGAAACCATTAAGATTTTTGAAATCTTGCAGGGAGCAAGAATAGAATTTTTAAATCAAAAGTTTATTGCAAAGCTTTACCCAATGAATCTGGCAGGATTTGATGTTGTATTAGCAATGGATTGGTTAATAGCCAATAAAGCCAGTATTTTATGTGATTAAAAGTCAATCCATGTAAATTCACCCAAGGGTGAAAAGATCACAATTAAAGGAGACAAACCATCTAGATCCATAAAATTCATCTCTGTAATGAAAACAACTAGTTATATAAGAAAGGGATCATTAATGTATTTGATTTCTATAATCACTAACACTAAAGGAAAAGAACTTAAGGATATTCTAGTGGTATCCCAGTTTCCAGAAGAATTACCAGGGTTACCGCCGGACAGAGAAGTTGAATTTCGAATTCATCTGCTACCAGGAACAACACCTATTGCCAAAGCACCAAACCGTTTGGCACCAGCAGCAATGCAAGAGTTAAAGAAGAAATTAGACAAATTATTGCAGAAAGGATTCATACAGCCGAGTTCATCACCATGGGGAGCACCGATATTGTTCGTTAAAAATAAAGACGGGTCAATGCGAATGTGCATTGATTACCGTGAAATGAACAAAGTCACGATTAAGAATCGGTACCCATTACCAAGAATCAATAATTTGTTTGATCAACTGTAGGGAGCTCGATTTTTCTCGAAAATCGATTTATGATCAGGGTATCATCAATTAAAGGTACAGGAAGAGGACATTCCTAAGACCGTTTTCAGAAAAATGTATGGCCATTATGAATTTACTGTCATGCCATTTGGTCTAACCAATGCCCCAGTCGCATTTATGGACATGATGAACCGAATATGTAAGCCATATTTGGATAAATTCATAATTGTTTTCATAGATGATATTCTCATTTATTCTAAGAGTAAAGAGGAACACGCAAAGCATTTGCACACACTTCTAAGTTTATTGAGAAAGGAAAAGCTTTATGCAAAGTTTTTAAAGTGCGAGTTTTGGTTAGAACAAGTACAGTTTCTTGGACATTTAGTTAATCGTGAAGGAATTCATGTGGAACCTACCAAGATCGAGGCAATTACCAAATGGAAAACCCCTAGCTCTTTCATCACTTGTCATTCTGTACGAACAAACCAGTGTGAGCTCAGGCTGAGGGGGAGTTTGTAAACATGCATGCATTATAATTGAAGTTTATAAGAAATATAATCATTCGATTTCATGTTAAACATGTGTGTTGAAAGCAAATCTTCCATTTGATTGTGTTGAAAGTTTATTCCATTTAATTCCGCTGCAAATTGTTTATCATTCATTCTCATTTTAGTTAAACAAACACAATCATAAGAAACTCAGATCCTAACAATTGATATCAGAGCTAGGACAGTCAAATTTGATCTAATAATCATTTTGACGTAAAAGTTCAGCTCACAATCGTTGATACTTATAATTGTTCGTTTTGTTGAAAAACAGGGTAAGGTTTAATCACGAGCAAAGTTGATAAATCAGTACTTGTAAAACAACCAGGATGACGTCACAATCACAAGATGTTAATAATAGCATCGGTTCAATATTCAAACCACCCATGTTGAAGCGAAATGAGTACAACATCTGGCAGAGAAGGATGGGTCACATCCTTGTTCAACAGAATATCGGATGTTGGAAGTCGGTTATCTTTGGACCACATGTTCCAATGGTGCCGAGTGCTGAGGATCTAAAGGTTCTTGTTCCTAAGTAATTAGAGAACTACACAGATCAGGATTTTCAAAAACTTGAACTAGATGCCAAGGCATTTAGCATAGTTGCATCTGCTCTACCAAATGAGATCTATGCTGGACTGTTACATTGTAACAGTGCTGTAACACCCCAAAAACGAGTTTGGTAATCAAACTCCGTTAATACTGAAAGACGGGTGAAATACCGTTAGTGGTAAATTTAACCCGGTGAATATTAGGACTTAAATAAATAATCCTAATATTAACTAAAACGTGAATAAAAGCTTCTAATGAAATAAAATTTATAAGAGGCCGAGTAACGGGATTTAAAATAAACTTAGTCATAGATTCCCCGAGCCCACTAATTTAACTAGGAACGTTTAACCTAGTTAATAAGTGGGGAATAATGTTAGAAATAAGTAGGTTGTGGCCTACTTAATAACGAACCAAACACGAGGGGTTAAAATGGGATAACTTAACAAAGTTATTTAATAAAAGAAAATCAAAACAAAACACACTGTGTTCTGGATCGACACCAGGGAGTTCCCATGGAGCAAAACCCTAGTTTCATCAAAAACTACCAAATTGAAGGTCAATCCAAGACCCAAATCGATGCATGAACGCGTAGAAACGATCACCAAGTCATGGGGATCACAAGGTATGTCACAAAACCTAGATTGGTTGAAGTTGAAATTCGAGACAAGTAGGTTACGTGCAAATAAATTGATGGATTATGATCCAAGGATGAAATTAGGAATGATTTATGTCTAGGAGTAAACCCTAGTCATTTATTTGTTGAATTGAGGTTCACAATTTTGAATTTCATGATTATCCATTTATGTGTTAAATGGGTTTTGTAGAAGTAAGATGAACCCTAGAATTATGACTATTAAAATGGTGTTAACTGATTTCCATGAGATGAATCTGAGAATAGTATGCATGCTAGACATAATAGAATTGAAATTTTGTTTATGTTTAGTAGAAATAACTAGTTATGAACTAGTTATGAACTAGTTGTAAAGTGTGTAAAAATTTATGCACATTAGGTGTTCGTTAAAATGCCTAAATGAGAACTAAAGTGTTGAAATTAGAGTGAAAATGTGTATTTGAATGATATAGCAATTACGCGTAATATGGAGTGATAAGGGTTCTAAATATTATGTTGATTTAGACTTAATGTTGTAACCCATGTGATCAAGAAGTAGTTAACTTTAGATAAGCTAAGTTAACTAATCATGAAGTCGAATAGTAGTTTCGGCATAGAAAATAAGTGAGGTGGAATAGTCGTGATTTTTATGACTAATTTAACCACCTTGTAAATGATTGAAAATAGTTTGACGCCTAACGAGCTAGGTGGAGGCTTGGGAAAGGAAGCGGGTCAAACAAATCAAGAATGGAGGAAAAGCGTAATTCGGATGCAAGGTAAGTATATCTTACACTAGTCTTATATTTTAGAATATTCATCGTCGTATTAATTACGGAAAAGACAAATACCTAATTGAGATATGGTGTTCCGGCGTGTAGCCGTATGGAACAAGATAATCAAATATGATAAGAAAACATAATGATGGCTAAAAATGAGTTAAATCGGTAATTCGATCATATTATGACGAATGAAACATGTACTTTTAATGTTTACCATATAAGGTAAATCATAATAACCAATAAGGGCAAAATGAATTTATAAGTAAAATGACCGCACGGTGTAAACCGGAGCGAGTCATATATACGAGGTGGTAATAAATGTCATCTCGCTAGTATAATCGGTCATTTAGACCAAACTAGTCAAAAGGTGAAATTATCACCCTTGACTATATCGACTAATGGGTTGTCGAGTTGTATGATTTTAGGAAATAAATAGCACATGGATGTTTACATCGTTATTACTTAGCAGCCTCTAAAGCAAGGTATTGAAACGGGTCAATATATTGACCCGAGCCAGGTATGTATAATGATACAACTCATCATGTAGAATTTGGAGTTCTATAACAGTTAGACAAGGTTAAAATAAGATATTCGGTTATCTTTTAGGTAAAGCGAATAAATTGAGTTATGATTATGGTGTTTTAGAAACATATTGGTTTCTAAACAAGAATATGGTTAAAAGGTCTGATTTTGGGTTCAAACAAGTACTAAAAGTCCTTCGTCGTAAAGGAATGACTAAAATTGACTAAAACGCCCTTGTAAGCGAAATTAAGCAAACGAACCATAAAGGTTGTTTGGAAATAAGTGATAGGATGAAATAAATACTTTGAATAAGTATGAAAAGCGAAAGATGTAAAATATTGGTCAAATGACTCTATAAAGAGTCTTTGCCGTAAAATAATAATTTGAAGGGTAAAATTTGGAATATATAAATCACCACATTGAATCCACCACAATTATAGTTGTGGTGGGAGGTCATTTGATAAGAAATGTGGACATATGTATTTAGAAACGAATGAAAGCGATTGGTGCTTAAAATATGCTTAAGTACCCTTAACGGGTCAAAATAAGCATATGAGTGAAAATGGGTTTAAGAAGGTATATGAACCTGTAATTGGAACCTAATATGTTAAACATCATTGAATTTAACAGGTTTATGAGAAATAAGGGTCAAACAAACTTGTTTGTTTGATAAAAATCGAACGGGTCAAAATTTGGTAAAAAGGGTAATAAGCTGAAGACTTAAAAGTCTGAAATTTTGTTAAACTGAATGTTGGATTTTAACTCCATAAGGTGGAGAATCATATTACAATTACGTAGGAAGAAACGGTAGGTCAAACGGAGAAGCGGATTGAAAGATACGAAAGTTTTCGTGTCAAAAACGGCAAAAATGGAAAGGGCTGATACAGGGACCACCGTAACTTACGGTGCCCACCGTAAGTTACGGTGGGGCTAATATCATTACGGTAGTTACCTACTGAGTTACGGTGGAAGATTTAACATTCAGGGGCTACCGTAATTTACGGTAGCCACCGTAATTTACGGTAGACCTTGAAATAAAATATATTTTAATCAGTTTCGCTTCCCGGACTCGTTTAGACACGTTGTTAAGCCCATATGACTAAAGCATTTCCTGTTTATGAAATGTAGGTACTTTTGGATGCCGGAAGACGATCAAGCTCAACGAAGAACCGAACACGATAAAGATACATGCTTCCGCACTTTGCCTCGTTGTAAATTTTAAACGACGAATTCGATTACGTTATGTTGATTAACTTATGATTTGTAAAAAAATTTTAATAAACCCGTATTTTTATAGTATGTGTAGTCTTAACTACACATCTAATTGTGGTATTTATATGTAAAACCGTTAATTGGTAATTGGGGTCTTACAAGTTGGTATCAGAGCCTTGGTTTAAGAGATTCAAGTATGGTGGGGAAAACCATGCTTGGACTTAAACCTTATGCTTTTGACAAAGATTGGTGTTCGGTTCGAGGCTTGATCGCAAATCCAGTAAGTGCATGTATGTTAATGGTTTAGCGTATTAAGGTGTTGTAAACAACACATAGGGTTATCCTGTAATACACGTTACCCCAATTAAATGATAGATAAAACTAACAAAAATTATGTGCCTTTACACATATAGTAGAAAAGCCTTGTATTATGATGCGGGCGTTTAGTAAAGTTGACATTACTAACTTTTGTGAATGTCTTAATTTAAGGACACTTGCATTTAAGGATGACAAAGGTTAAACAAATTACGGATATGATAGAAGAACGGCCCGAAGTATGACAAGAGGAGCATGCTCACCAAGGACTAAATCGCGTAACGACCGCGAACAAGGTTAATGGCAAGAAACGCCCGTCGGGGAAAGCATTACCAGGTGCGTGCTTTTAAATATAATCGCACAAATAACAATATGCAACAAACATGTAGAGAATGATTGTTGCATATGTAAATTAGAAACTTGGGAAACCTGAATAGAATACCTGTCCAGGATACTATTTCCAAGAAAACTAAATAGAGGTGTTACTTACATAGGGCGTGATGTGAAAACTATAAAAAGGTCATGTGTGTCATGTGTTAATCGCTTACTCTGGCCAAGTAAGTAGTGGCATATGATACCATGAACTTCTTATGACGGACACATCTACATCCGATGTAGTAAGGACGTGATGAATGGGACGAATCGAAAAGGT
The DNA here is from genome assembly GCA_030545235.1 of Helianthus tuberosus. Classification (NCBI taxonomy): domain Eukaryota; kingdom Viridiplantae; phylum Streptophyta; class Magnoliopsida; order Asterales; family Asteraceae; genus Helianthus; species Helianthus tuberosus. The sequence continues at coordinate 158,297,859 of CM060403.1, forward strand.
ACCCAAAACGGATCAAATAAGTAAAATATTTAATAATAAACGTAAACGCAAGCCTGAAGACGGAAGCGTATTACGTTAGTATAATGAGCCCAATGGAAGGGACAATAATCAAGTAAATGAAAATACAAACCGTCCACTAAGAATGCTAAGGCATAGAGGATAAAGTTGACCATCAAAAGTGGTGAAACTCACACGAACAAGTTAAACATGTTAGATAAAACGTAATATTGGAAAGGATAATGAGCCCGGTAATGGGATGAGATTGAATACAAATATAGGCGCAAACCGAATAAAAGAAAGCGCGAGATATTAATGAACCCATGTAATGGGTCGGAATTAATTATGAAATGATTGCAGTCACGAATCACTGTCGGAGTGAACGAAATTTTGATGCGAAAACAAATGATTTTCGAACATAAAAAGGACGATCTACGAGATCATTATAACCTTCGGGTTATAAACAGTGTAAAGGTCTACGGGACTAAACTGACCCACGGGTCCTGAATAAAAAGGAAAAGGATCATAAAGGCAACGCCCTAAAGAGGTGAAAGCCTAAAGAAATAGCCTACGGGGCTGAGTGAAAGAATCTACGGGTTACTTAGACAAGCGAGGGAACCAGTAGAGAATTCCCGCATAAAACTAAGACTGTAAAAGAATAAATTATGGACTATCAATATCCTGGTACGGATAATTGACGAAAGATAAAGAGAAGATCCTAAATTAAAACTTCAGTTTTAGTAAGAAATAACGTTTTTACAAATATAAATTATGATAGGAATTTAAATAGTAAGCATGAAAGATACAAGTCTTGATACTGATAGGCGCAAGACGATATATTCGAAAAGTGATATTTTCGAAAATGAAAGGTTGATATAAATTAAACATGATGTGACACGATCACGGTCAAGAAATGCAATGTGAAGTAGAATCACATTATAACCAAGCAAGCGGTAAAAAGTAACTGGACTAATAAGTCGAGTTAGTGAGACCGGTTAAGGTCATTTAAATAAATTTGGTTGCTTGTAAGCGGTGGATTCGGTGTAACTGAACCGAATAAATGAATTTGAACACAAAAGAAATAGTTGCTAAAAGTGAAAGATTTCACTAAAGACCTTTAAAACGGATCAAAGTAACGGATTCATAAAGAGATCGATAATATATAAAAGCGATGGATATCGCTAAGTTAACTAAACTAGTAGAGATAACGAAATTACGTTATTTCAAGTTGCATTATGTCGTATGAGGTACGTAGATGTTTTGTAACCAAAAAGATATGGCCATATTTTTCTGGTAATACTAACATTTGGTTAAAGTATGAGTAATGCTTAAAAGATTACTCAGGTCAAATGCATTGAGTTTAAAACTCGATGAACTATGTAAGAAAGGTTTCGAGGACGAAACCTCTTTAAGAGGGGTAGACTTGTAACACCCCGAAAACGGGTTTGGTAATCAAACTCCGTTAATACTGAAAGATGGGTGAAATAACGTTAGTGGTAAATTTAACCCGGTGAATCTTAGGACTTAAATAAATAATCCTAATATTAACTAAAACGTGAATAAAAGCTTCTAATGAAATAAAATTTATAAGAGGCCGAGTAACGGTATTTAAAATAAACTTAGTCATAGATTCCCCGAGCCCACTAATTTAACTAGGAACGTTTAACCTAGTTAATAAGTGGGGAATATTGTTAGAAATAAGTAGGTTGTGGCCTACTTAATAACGAACCAAACACGAGGGGTTAAAATGGGATAACTTAACAAAGTTATTTAATAAAAGAAAATCAAAACAAAACACACACTTGAAGTGTGTGTTCTGGATCGACACCAGGGAGCTCCCATGGAGCAAAACCCTAGTTTCATAAAAAACTACCAAATTGAAGGTCAATCCAAGACCCAAATCGATGCATGAACGCGTAGAAACGATCACCAAGTCATGGGGATCACAAGGTATGTCACAAAACCTAGATTGGTTGAAGTTGAAATTCGAGACAAGTAGGTTACTTGCAAATAAATTGATGGATTATGATCCAAGGATGAAATTAGGAATGATTTTATGTCTAGGAGTAAACCCTAGTCATTTACTTGTTGAATTGAGGTTCACAATTGTGAATTTCATGATTATCCATTTATGTGTTAAATGGGTTTTGTAGAAGTAAGATGAACCCTAGAATTATGACTATTAAAATGGTGTTAACTGATTTCCATGAGATGAATCTGAGAATAGTATGCATGCTAGACATAATAGAATTGAAATTTTGTTTATGTTTAGTAGAAATAACTAGTTATGAACTAGTTGTAAAGTGTGTAAAAATTTATGCACATTAGGTGTTCGTTAAAATGCCTAAATGAGAACTAAAGTGTTGAAATTAGAGTGAAAATGTGTATTTGAATGATATAGCAATTACGCGTAATATGGAGTGATAAGGGTTCTAAATATTATGTTGATTTAGACTTAATGTTGTAACCCATGTGATCAAGAAGTAGTTAACTTTAGATAAGCTAAGTTAACTAATCATGAAGTCGAATAGTAGTTTCGACATAGAAAATAAGTGAGGTGGAATAGTCGTGATTTTTATGACTAATTTAACCACCTTGTAAATGATTGAAAATAGTTTGACGCCTAACGAGCTAGGTGGAGGCTTGGGAAAGGAAGCGGGTCAAACAAATCAAGAATGGAGGAAAAGCGTAATTCGGATGCAAGGTAAGTATATCTTACACTAGTCTTATATTTTAGAATATTCATCGTCGTATTAATTACAAAAAAGACAAATACCTAATTGAGATATGGTGTTCCGGCGTGTAGCCGTACGGAACAAGATAATCAAATATGATAAGAAAACATAGTGATGGCTAAAAATGAGTTAAATCGGTAATTCGATCATATTATGACGAATGAAACATGTACTTTTAATGTTTACCATATAAGGTAAATCATAATAACCAATAAGGGCAAAATGAATTTATAAGTAAAATGACCGCACGGTGTAAACCGGAGCGAGTCATATATACGAGGTGGTAATAAATGTCATCTCGCTAGTATAATCGGTCATTTAGACCAAACTGGTCAAAAGGTGAAATTATCACCCTTGACTATATCGACTAATGGGTTGTCGAGTTGTATGATTTTAGGAAATAAATAGCACATGGATGTTTACATCGCTATTACTTAGCAGCCTGTAAAGCAAGGTATTGAAACGGGTCAATATATTGACCCGAGCCAGGTATGTATAATGATACAACTCATCATGTAGAATTTGGAGTTCTATAACAGTTAGACAAGGTTAAAATAAGATATTCGGTTATCTTTTAGGTAAAGCGAATAAATTGAGTTATGATTATGGTGTTTTAGAAACATATTGGTTTCTAGACAAGAATATGGTTAAAAGGTCGGATTTTGGGTTCAAACAAGTACTAAAAGTCCTTCGTCGTAAAGGAATGACTAAAATTGAGTAAAACGCCCTTGTAAGCGAAATTAAGCAAACAAACCATAAAGGTTGTTTGGAAATAAGTGATAGGATGAAATAAATACTTTGAATAAGTATGAAAAGCGAAAGATGTAAAATATTGGTCAAATGACTCTATAAAGAGTCTTTGCCGTAAAATAATAATTTGAAGGGTAAAATTTGGAATATATAAATCACCACATTGAATCCACCACAATTATAGTTGTGGTGGGAGGTCATTTGATAAGAAATGTGGACATATGTATTTAGAAACGAATGAAAGCGATTGGTGCTTAAAATATGCTTAAATACCCTTAACGGGTCAAAATAAGCATATGAGTGAAAATGGGTTTAAGAAGGTATATGAACCTGTAATTGGAACCTAATATGTTAAACATCATTGAATTTAATAGGTTTATGAGAAATAAGGGTCAAACAAACTTGTTTGTTTGATAAAAATCGAACGGGTCAAAATTTGGTAAAAAGGGTAATAAGCCGAAGACTTAAAAGTCTGAAATTTTGTTAAACCGAATGTTGGATTTTAACTCCATAAGATGGAGAATCATATTACAATTACGTAGGAAGAAACGGTAGGTCAAACGGAGAAGCGGATTGAAAGATACGAAAGTTTTCGTGTCAAAAACGGCAAAAATGGAAAGGGCTGATACAGGGACCACCGTAACTTACGGTGCCCACTGTAAGTTACGGTGGGGCTGATATCATTACGGTAGTTACCTACTGAGTTACGGTGGAAGATTTAACATTCAGGGGCTACCGTAAATTACTGTAGCCACTGTAATTTACGGTAGACCTTGAAATAAAATATATTTTAATCAGTTTCGCTTCTCGGACTCGTTTAGACACGTTGTTAACCCCATATGACTAAAGCATTTCATGTTTATGAAATGTAGGTACTTTTGGATGCCGGAAGACGATCAAGCTCAACGAAGAACCGACCACGATAAAGATACATGCTTCCGCACTTTGCCTCGTCGTAAATTTTAAATGACGAATTAGATTACTTTATGTTGATTAACTTATGATTTGTAAAAAAATTTAATAAACCCGTATTTTTATATTATGTGTAGTCTTAACTACACATCTAATTGTGGTATTTATATGTAAAACCGTTAATTGGTAATTGGGGTCTTACAAGTGCCAAAGAATTGTGGGATGCACTTAAGGAACAGTTTGGGGGGACTGAAGAAGTAATTGAAAACAACAGGGAAATTTTGAACCAACAGTATGAAACCTTTTGTCACATTAAGGGTGAAACATTAACACAACAGTTTGAGCGATTCAGTTGTCTCATTAGTGAGCTAAGACTTGTTAATGTTGAATTTGCCAATTCAACACAAAATAGCAGGTTTCTTAGATCACTGCCTGAAAAATGGGATACAATTGCTTTTGTAACCAGAAATTCTGTCGAGTTCAAAGATCTGACCCTGACCCAACTTCATGGTAGACTCCTGACCTATGAAAGGGAGTTAAACCAGAAAAAGAAATTGCAAGAGTCTGGCAAAGTTGCAGATGACTACTCATTTGGCAACACAGCTCTTCTGGGTCAGGAAGAGTCTGGCAGCAGTAAGGATCAGAGTTATGATCACTTTATTGACATAACTGCTGGTGGAAATTTCAACTCTGATCCTCACTCATCCAATTTTGCTTTTACAGTAAATGGAGAAAGCCAGAACTATGATAATCTATGCTTTGAACTCAATGACCTTCAGCATTTTGATCCAACTGACTTAGAGGAAATGGACATATTACACCAATTGGCTTTGCTGAGTGTAAGAACCAGCAAATTTTACAAAAGGACTAGGAGAAAATTCCCAGGGTTGCATGGGAATCTAAAGGTAGGGTTGGATAAGTCTAAAATCAAATGCTACAAGTGCAATAGGTTAGGTCACTTTGCTAGGGAATGTAGGAGTCAAACCAATGGACCTATTATCACTCACCCTAGTCCAAGACCACAAAATAACCAAGGCACTGTGCAGTATTCCCATTATACCTCTGCTGCCCATGTAAATACTGCTCATTATGCAAACCCTGAAACCCATGTTCCTGTGCAGTATGTCCAAACCACTATTCCTCAAATTCAGTATGTCCAAGCCCCTGTCCCTCAGGTTTAAGTGCAACCAGTTGCACCTCAACAAGCTACACCAGCAGTGGTTCAATCAGATCAGCAAAGCTTTTTCACCCAAGGCTTTGTTGACTGGAGTAGTTTACCTGATGAGCTAGGTGATGAAAATTTTGCACTCTATGCTACTAATGATGCTTCTAATAATGAATACTGTTTTATGGCATTAGAGTCAATACCAGAAGGGCTGGAAACTGAAGAAGGAAAGTCAAATGCTAAAATAGTGGATGAAATTGCTAAAGCAGTGGTTACTGCTGTTGCTGGTGAAATACTGTTGGGAGAAAGTTCAGAACCCCTGGTATGAAGAAGAAGTGAAGAAACATGGTGAAAAGGAAGAGAGGGTGGCTGATGAAGAAGAGCGTGTTTGTGATTGTGCCATGATGGCTGCAGCTAAGGTATCATCTCAGGTTCTTAAAAATCTGTGTTCAGACAAATGCATCATAGCATTTGCTAACATCAAAGAGGTGAATGAAAACCTTAGGGATAGAGTGCTTAATGATGAAGTTCAATTTGAAAAGTCATTAAAAGAACTAAAAATCAAATTGGCTGAAAAAGATAATGAAATCTGCAGTCTTAAACATGAGCATAGCATAACCAAGGACCAACTCCAGACTATGATAGAAAAATATCAAGCCTGCAAAAAGGAGTTGGAAGCCACTCAAATCACTTGTGAAAAATGGGTGGAATACTTCAAAGGTTATGAAATTATGCTTGAAAAACAGCTTGAAAATAATGTAAAATTTGGCATAGGGTTTAGAAAAAATGACCAAGTTGAAAACACTGCTGCAAATCAAGTTGGTTCTGTTGAAATCATACCAACCAACAAGAATGGCCAAGAAGTTAAAATAACTGACAAACTTGGTAACAAAATCACTTTGGAAAGATCTGTGGGATCCTCAACTTTTGAGGAGATTGAGAAATACCAATTAAAACCCACATGGTCTGATGAGTGTGACATTCTTGAAAATTTGAAACCAATGGACTACACAACCGTTGATGGTGTAAAAGCTCCTAAGGCCAAGGTCATTCCTCTTAAGGACATCCCAACAGTGGTTCAAAACTCTGTTGCAAAGGAGTCTGAAAAAAGGAAGAAAAAAGAAAAGATTAAAAACTTGTTTTGTGACTTTTGTGAAAAGAAAAATCATTTGACCAAAGATTGTTTTCATTTAAAAGCATATGATCTAAACAAAACAAGTACTGCTGTGCCTTCAAAGAGCTGCCCCATCTGTGGAAAATCAAATCATTCCACTCAGTAGTGTGTGTACCTGAAATCCTTTGAGGTCAAAAAGGAAGAGTACATGTCAAAAACACCAATGAGTTCATCAAAATCACAAGTTAAACAACAACCACTGTTTGTGCTAGTTCAAACAGCTGTTACAAAACAGCTGAACCAAACCTCTGTTAAAAGAGAAGTTCAGGTGACTGATGCACCCCCTGCTAACCAATACCTAAGAGGTAAAGGTCAACCACTATACCCTAGGGTCCTACATGTTTATGAGGCCTACAAAAGGCCTTCTAAACTAAGAGTGGAAAGGAATCCCTTTGGGTACCAGCAGCTGATAGGGCAGGACCCCCAGCAATGGTTAGAGAAAAACAGTTCCAAAACTGTCTAACCACTGTCCATCCACCTGAACTTAACACAGACACCTTTGAGACCCCTTCCCAAGCTTTATTGGCTTTGGAGACCCTAATGAACTAACCTTTTACTTAATGTGCATGGAGCTTCTGCATGCTTAGATAGTCTTTGGTATGTAGATAGTGGAGGCTCCAGGCACATGACTGGATGTAGAGCCCTTCTCAAAGATTTCAAAACTCATGGAGGGGGTGATATATCCTTTGGTAATAATAGTAAAGGGAAGGTTATGGGGTCTGGTACAGTTCAGTCTGGTAATGTTAAGTTTGAAAATGTCAATCTAATAGACAATCTAAAATTCAACCTCCTTAGTGTCTCACAAATGAGTGATAAGGGCTATGGCTCATTCTTCACTAAGGATTGTTGTAGGATTGTTGGACTAGAAATGGTTAAAAAGATTGAAGAAATAATAAAAAATGGAAAAACACAACTTGTTGCTCAAAAGAGTGGCAATGTCTATGTAGTTGATTAGTCAAAAGAGAGCCCCAGGACTGATGTTTGTCTGTTCTCAGCTGCCTCTAACAAAGAGACAGAATTATGGCACCGGAGATTGGGTGTCACACCCCCAAAATCCACACGCGGAGTATCACCGCTTGGAGGCGTGACTGACCAGGATCAAGCCACCAATCATATCAAACATAATAAGTATTAAATGTAATTTAAACCAAACGATATGAAAGGTGTTCAAACAAAACATGTTAAGTGTATAGCGGAAGCAAAAAAAAATGTAAACCCAATCTAAGTAGTAAGTTCAAATGTTTAAATGTGTTATCATAAGTTCCACAATCCGTGCCCACAACGACCGCATCTCCCGTCCAAGCTCCAAATGTACCTATGGTCCTGCAAGGCATGTAATAGAGAGTCAACAACTAGTTGAGCGAGTTCACAGTTGGTTATTCAGTTATAGTGTTCGTATTGTAATTCGTAAGCTCGTTTAGTAATCATGTAATGTATGTAATGGTATCGCGGCCCTCCAGGCATGTTTGCGAAGTTTAGTGGGGGTTTCCCATGTTTTCTAGACTAGGTATATTTGTATCGCGGCCACCCGGCATGTTTACGAAGATTAAAGTATAGTTCGCGGCCATTCTAGGCATGTTTGCGAAGGTTGTTCTAGTATCGCGGCCAATCCCGGCGTGTTTGCGAAGAGAGAGTATATGTATCACTAGTCTAGCAGTATCTACTAATAACCTTCCCCTCCCAAGGAATAATTCCATTAATCATGTAAGTATAAGAATCATTCAACCCATTCCCAACCCCGGGAATCCCATGCCTTGGTAAGAGTGTGAACTCACCTTGGTTTGCTCGGTATGCTAAGTATGTGCTCAAAGTAAATCAATCACGTCCTAAAGTACGCACGTATACATAATCAGTTTGTATTCACGAAGTTCACGTATAAGCACATAGCGCGTATTAAAAATCATGCAAGTCATGCATAGCATCTAACAGCAGTTAGTTAACTCAGTTAAGTCTTAACAGGATCAAATTACCAAACAGTTTAATCATCCGATTCAACATTCAGAGATATATATATCATTCAGTCGTGCCATCATCATCATTAAATAATCTGATACAATTCTATTGAATGCAATGGCATGATTGGGTCATCTAAAGGTCTGATTACATGCCCACAAAGTTAATGAAATTGATCCTTTTTAAATTCGATGCACACTGACAATCATATGATTACTTGAAAACTATTGGACCTCACCTATTACTACATACAAATCGGTTCAATCACATGCTCACAATCATTGACAAGCTATGCAACCATCAATATTATCCATCATCACAATAACAGTAAACTACAACCCTAATCATATGAGCCACCAAATCACTAAATATTCAATGGCACATGACAAGTTGTCAGACCCTCATTATTATCATGCCAAACAAAAATATCAAAATTGAAAACAAATGAACAAACATATCCTTTCTGACTTTCACATGCAATATGAGTACATCTAGATCCTATCGACTACCCTTTTCAAGACATAAGCACATGCATATTAACTTCACATATCAATCAATATTAATCATTATATCACATCAAACCTAATACTCTAATAATATCCTGATTCGCATGAAAGGTTGATCATATGTAACACTTTCAAGAACATAACCAACAACACAGCCATATGTTTTAAAACTGAAATCAACTAAACATAAAATCCACTAACCGAACTAAGGATGATCGAATCAGGGAATCGACTTCGAATGGGATAAGGGCAGCCGTCGAGTTTAAAGCAAAACGAGAGAGAAAGAGAGATGGGAATGCGATTAGGGTTTGCTGAACTAACTCACACGTAAAGGTTGAAGTAGATATTATAGTTAAAAGATCATCACTGGGCCCAAAAGCCCATCTTCGATTTCGGCAGCCTCAAGAAGACGAAAACCCTATTACACATTAGTGTTTTCGTGAGTGGTTGAGTTCACATAGGGGTTTTCGGCTAAGGAATTTTGTTGTTTATTAAAATTCACAAACCCAACACAATACACTATTATTTACACACATTAGCATACATGTTTCATACTGCACAACAATATGTTAAACACACTTATAATACACCACATATAACATATCAATCATAATAAAGCTTAACGTATTACAAACGTGTCCAGTCGTGTAAACAAACAACTAAACAATTAATCGTGCAGTTAATGCGAGAATGGAATCTTGGAAACTCGAGTTGTCACATTGGGGCACACAAATCTCAAGACAATCACTGCATTGTCAAAACAGGGGTTAGTAAGAGGCCTTCCTAAAAAACTATACACTTTTCATGAGCATTATGTTTCCTGCTTAAAAGGAAAGCAACATAAAAGCTCATTTAAGTCCATTGAAGAGTCCAAAACAACCAAGTTCTTGCAAATGCTGCACATGGATTTGTTTGGCCCAGTTAAAGTCATGAGTCTGAAAAAGAAAATATATTGTTTGGTTATTGTAGATGACTTTTCTAGGGTTACATGGACTTGTTTCTTACATTCCAAAGATGAGACTGCAAGCATTCTACAATACTTTGTTAAACAAGTTGAAAAGCAGTTTGATTTGCCAGTAAAAGTCTTCAGGAGTGACAATGGCACAGAGTTTAGAAATAGGGAGTTGGATGAGTTTTGTGTGTCAAAAGGAATTATAAGGCAGTACAACATTCCTAGGTCACTAGAACAAAATGGGGTTGTTGAAAGAAAGAACAGGACATTGATTGAGGCTGCCAGAACCATCCTTGCAGATTCAGGTTTGCCATTAACTTTCTGGGCAGAGGCAGTAAACACTGCTTGCTATGTCCAAAACAGAGTTTTAATCAATCCCAGGCATCAAAAGACTGCCTATGAACTGCTGTATAAAATCAAACCACTGATCTCATACTTTAAAGTATTTGGCTGCCCATGCTTTATTTTGAATTTAAAAGACTCAATTTCAAAATTCGCAGCCAAAGTAGACAGTGGATATCATTTGGGATACTAAACCACTGCTAAGGCCTACAAAGTGTTCAACACAAGGACCAAAACAGTGGAAGAGATTTTGAATGTAAAGTTCAATGAACTTTATTCAATGAAAATCCCTGCAAATCCTGCAGAATTGTTTGATCTTGATAAATTTACTTTTGAAAATATTGTTGTCAAGACTAACAGTGCAGGTACATCATAAACTCCTCCATCAGACAATGGGTATGAAGTGATTATTCCACAACAAACCTTCAAATCCATTGCCAGAGCAGCAAATGTTCAAAACAGTTGTCAAAGCTCAACCACTGCTACCTCAACAATTGTTGACCAAAGTAGCCCATTAACCCCTGCTTCCACATCATCAAACACTGTTGATAAAATTCCTCAAACAGTGGATAAAAGTCAGCATGTTTTCACACCAATTCCACCTATTCCTCCACCTCCATTTCAAGACACTGTTGGATCATCAAAGTCACCAACAGTTGTTAGCTCAGATGATTCACATCTGCAGCCCTAACCATTAAATGCCATTGTTCCATACCAAGGAGATTTAATCTTCTTGAAGTCTCATCCACCTGACCAAATCATTGGCAACATCAATGAAGGGGTTCTCACAAGAAGTCAATCCCAAAACATTTTTCTTTTTACTGGTTTTCTATCTCTCCATCAGCCAGTCAAGTACCAAGAGGCACTGAAAGACAACAGCTGGGTAGAGGCCATGCAAGAGGAGCTCCAACAGTTTAGAAGACAACAAGTATGGGAGCTTGTACCACTGCCAGAGGATGTAAGTCCTATTGGCACAAAGTGGGTCTTAAAAAATAAAACTGATGAAAGGGGCATTGTTGTCAAGAATAAAACAAGGCTAGTGGTTCAAGGTTACAGACAGGAAGAGGGCATTGACTATGATGAAACTTTTGGCCCTGTAGCTACATTGGAAGCTATTAGACTGTTCTTGGCCTTTGCTGTCAACCGCAACATAAAGGTGTTTCAAATGGATATCAAATGTACATTCCTCTATGGTAAGATTCAAGAAGAGGTATATGTTTGTCAACCTCCTGGTTTTGAGGATCCATTTTATCCAGATCATGTCTACAAGCTAAATATAGCTTTGTAAGGCTTGAAACAAGCACCTAGAGCCTGGTATGAAACTTTTGCCACCTTTCTTCTTTCCATTGGCTTCACAAGAGGTAAAATAGACAAAACACTGTTTTTAAAATAGAGAGGGAAAGACTTGATGATTGTCCAGATTTATGTGGATGACATCATTTTTGGAAGCACATGTACTAAAATGTGTGAAGAGTTCAGACAACTCATGACAGCTGAGTTTGAGATGAGTGCAATGGGTGAACTACAGTGTTTCCTTGGTCTCCAAGTGAAACAATTGCAAAATGGAACATTCATTCATCAAAGCAAATATGCTAAAGAACTTTTAAACAAATTTGAGATGAATGATTGTAAACAATGTAGTACACCCATGGCAACCACAAAAATAGTCATGTCTAATGAAAAGGATGATTTGGTCGATCAAACTCTTTATAGAAGCATGATTGGGTCTTTATTGTACCTAACTGCATCTAGGCCAGACATTATGTTTGCAACATGTGTTTGTGCAAGATCCCAATCAGCCCCTAGAAAGTCAAATCTTATTGCTATAAAAAGGATATTCAGATACCTAAAAGGTGCTCCCACACTTGGTATCTGGTATCCAGCTGATGGAAATATCAAGCTTTCAGGTTTCTCAGATAGTGACTTTGCTGGATGCAACACAACAAGGAAGTCCACTTCAGGAGGGTGCCAATTCCTACGCAATTGCTTAGTGTCTTGGCAAAGCAAAAAGTAAGCAACTGTTTCAACATCCACTGCTGAGGCAGAGTATATAGCTGCTGCAAGCTGTACAACCCAACTGCTATGGCTTCAAAATCAATTGCTGGATTTTGGTATCACTGCCCTAAAGACACCTCTCATGTTGGACAGCCAGGCAGCATAAAATATCATTAAAAATCCAGTATCTCATTCAACCACCAAGCACATTAATATCATACATCACTTTGTGAATGATTGCTATGAAAAAGATTTGATTTCTCTGCATCATGTTCATACCAAGGATCAGCTGGCAGACGTGCTAACAAAAGCATTAGACACATCCACCTTTGAAAGCTTGATCTCTAGGATTGGTATGCTAAACATGGAATAATAGGCAAAATCATGTTTTTCTATGAATAAAAGCATTAAAATGTTTTCAGAAAATCAAAAAATCCATCCTTAAAAATAGCTAAAAATGAAATTTTCATTAATCCTTAAAAGTCTGCCATAACCACTGTTTTTGGTTTAAACATCTGGTCTGTTAAAAGCTGTCCACTACTGAAAGTCAACCCCTGTTCTCTCATTCCCTTGGTAATCACTGTTGATCAAACATCAGTGTTTTCAATCCACTGATAGGCTATCTACTGATAGTTTGAAAGTCACCCACTTTTTCAATATAACCGTTGCAACCACTGATATTGCTTCATCAGTGGTTTCCACAAACAACTGTCTTCCACTTCTCATCAGGGGTTGGCATGTGGACAGTACATAGCGTTCAGATCTTTGTAACCACTGCCATGTCAGCATTCACTTTTTCACCTTATAAAACCCTGATCAAAACCCCACACAGGGTTTTCACTGTCGAATCGAATTCAAAATTCCTTTCTCAAAGCAGTTACCATCCATTTCTCTCAAATCCTTCATTGCCTTCTTCCTCTCGCAATCACTTTCAAATCACCATGACTCTTCCATTCAAAACTCCTCACAACTACTTGGGTCTACTTGAAAAACCCAGTCATACCGAAACCTTCAACTCCATCATTGATGCTTTGTCGTCTTCAAAGTACAGAACTTTGTTGACCTGTGATGCTCCGATCTTCCTGGATACCCAGCAAGAATTCTGGAAAAATGCTAAATTGGAAACTAAGGATAAAAAGCCCTTAGCCATCAATTCTTCTATAAAGGGTGTTCCAGTCAAAATTACACCTCAAACCATCTTTGAGGTATTTGAACTCGATGATCTTCAAGGTAAAACATATTTCCCTAAAACAGAGTATCAAACTAATTTTCTTGAGAGAGGGTATGAAGAGGAAATGAAAAAAGACACTTTACAAAAAGGCAGTTTTCCTCCTGCCATGAGGTTTTTGTTTCATACCCTTCTCATGTGTGTTTCAAATAAAACAACTGCCTTCAATGAGATCCCATTGAAGATTCAATACCTGGGCTATGCTATTTTACAAAAAGAAAATTTCAACTATTCCCAGGAGATCTTCAATTATCTTGTTACAAATGTTAATAAAAAGGCATTTTTGTTATTTCCAAGGTTTTTAAGTTACTATTTTAATAAGAAATTTTCCAAGGATAATGCTCATGTGTTAATCCAAGGAAATCCTTTTCAAATGAGCAGCCTAACTTCTGAAACCTTTACAAGGCTGTCAAAAATTTCAAAAACACAAACAGAGGTTCCTGAGCAGAATTTAGCAGCTACCAGCCTACCACTGCTCCTCAGGTATCTGCTGTTGAGCCCACTGCTCAAGGTGATCCCATCAACAAAACAACTGCTGTGAAACCCACACCTAAACCTACCAAAAGACCAAAACAGAAAAAATCTCAAAAGCCCCCCAAACCCAAAACAAAGGTAACTCTGGAAGATGAGATTCCAGAGATTATACCAGTGACAACACCAAAGTCACCAATAACCACTGCTGCTACTTCCTCACAGCAGTTGGTTGAAAGATCTCAACCTGAGCCTCAAACTCCTCTTGCTTCTTCTAAAAAAGAACAGGTTGTAAGAACAGGGACACCAAATTATGATGCTCTGGAATCACTTGATTCCATCATCCATAGCCCATTGCCCGGGGCAAATTCTCTTTCCACCCCTATCATCACTTCACAAATTCCACCTACCATGTTACCTCTATTGGATGCAGTTGATCTGGCCCAGACACAAATCAGTTCTTCTTAATCACCTATTAATGAGAATATGCCATAGAAAGTGACTGAGTCTGGTGTTCCAATCACTGTTAGCCCACCAATAGTTGAGGAGGTTACACTGCAGGAAGTACAAGTACTTCCTGTCAGTAGTTCAAGTGGAGCAGCTACTACAAGTGTTGAACCCACTGGTTTACACTCGGGCAATAGTTTCATAAGTGAGACTCCCTTGAAGGCAATTTCTTCTTTTTGAACCAGGGTGTTTCCAGCTTTCACTGGTTCACTAAAACTGGTCACCCATACTGAAGAAAGAAGTCCCCAGTACCAAGAAAAAGGGGCATTAGTGGATGACTTTTGGGATACTTTCCCTAAGTCAACTGCTGATACAACCACTGCCAGTGGGAAATCAGATGATCCCATTAACTTTGGTGATGGTTTAATGTACAAGGAATTGACGGAGAGGGTTGAAAAATTGGACACATCTGTTGCAGACATCAAGTCAATGCTGCAACAGTTGTTATAAGCACAAAAGGCAACACCCACTGCTTCACCAGCTGCAACATCTGCTCCATCATCTGCTCCTACTCCCACTGAGCTTTGGAGTTTATTTCAACCTCTGCTTCACCAACAAAAAAGAATATGCTAATCAGCAACATGAGATTCAAGTTCAAAAGATCAGACATTTGATGGAAGCAAGGTTCAAAGATACACAAGCAGACATCAAGGCAATCAAGGCCCATTTGTTGCAAACCACTGGCACTGCTCCTCCTACCATAATATTTGTTGATAATCCTCCACCCAATGATGCCAAAAAGGGGGAGAAAATGAGGCAGTTAAAGAAAAAGGGATATGAAGATGGTCTGTACATTGCACCAGATAATTCCAGTACGCTTACAGACATCCCTA
This sequence comes from Helianthus tuberosus, assembly GCA_030545235.1. Classification (NCBI taxonomy): domain Eukaryota; kingdom Viridiplantae; phylum Streptophyta; class Magnoliopsida; order Asterales; family Asteraceae; genus Helianthus; species Helianthus tuberosus. Next base: position 158,313,379 of record CM060403.1, read on the forward strand.
AGCCAGATGGTTCCAAAAAGGTTGACGTAACCTTAAATGCTATTGCTGATGCAAAAAGCAAATGTGAAAAAGGATATGGAGGCAAAGGGTAAATCAAAGTTTGAGCAGGAGAAGAAAGTTTATATGGAGATGGAAGTCCAGGGTGTTTCTGAGCCCAAGGATGAGGAAAGTCCTAAGCCCAAAAGAAAACAGCCCACTAGAAAAGTGAGGCAACCCAAATCCATACCTTCCAGACTCGCAAAACACACTCCCTAAACTCCTAAAAACTCCTCACATCAAACCTCCAAACCAAGAGCTGTTAGCCAAACAACTGCCACCACTACTTCAACACACACTCAATCCACTGCCATACCTAAAATCACAACATCACCAAAAACATCTTCATTACCACCAACACCTCCTGCCAAAAAGCAGAAGACATTAGGTGACACATCATCTCTTGTAATGACAATAGTGGTTGAAACACCAGTTGTTTCAACAGCTGTTAGTCAGCCACCAACCACTCAAATCACCACCTCTCAATCCACCAAAACACCACCAACCTCTCCTAAACCCAAAAGGAGAAGGGTAATATTCAATGATGACTCTTCACCACCTCCAACATCTTCACAACCACTGACACTTGTTACCATTCCAAACCATGTTCCACTCTCTTCAGCACAAGCCTTTAATCCAAACACTGCCATTACTCCTACAGGTGTCCAGTATCCATTAAAGCTTATAGCAGTCAGAGAGGAAATCAAATCCTTCTACTCTGAAGATGACCCTGCTAAAAGGAGTTTGCCATCTCTTCAAGGATATCCCAGGCCTAACAACATAGAAGAATATTTGAAGCTAAAGGCTCAACAAGCAGATGATATCTCTAAAAGAAATTCACAGGGAAAATCTGGCAAGGATATTATCAATACCTGCTCACTCAAGTCAGCACTTTGGAAAGGTTCTCAAAAGATCTTTGTCAGAAATTATCAGAAAGAGATGATGAAAGCCTGAGAAAAGATTACATTGAACACATTATGGCATTCAAGAAATACAAGGCAGATAAGGCTCAATATAAAGAATGGGCCCTTGGTGAGCTCAAAGAGGAGTTAGAAAGAGTTGAAAAAATGAACAAAGACAAAGTAAAACACATTCCTCCTGTTTGGTCAAAGTACAAGAAAAATGTACCAGATAAGGTGTTAAAGCTGAAGAGGATGAAGGAAGAACTCATTACTGCTGATTTTGGGTCAAGGAATCAGGTGACAAGGTGGAAAGAAGAAAAAGTCATGGCCAGTTACAAAAAAGTTGGAAGAATTGAGAAAGAAAAATACAAATGTTCCTCAAAAGCCTGACTATCCTAAAGCAGTGGTTCCAGTTAAACCACAAAAGCTACAAATCCACTGCTCCACCTACTGCCATCCTTTATCAAATAAGGAAACAAAAGCAGATGGATGAAGAAACAGAAGCAGACAAAGCACAAAGTGATTACATTATAAAAATGGTCCTTCAGCAGATGATGATAGAAAATTCTGATTTGGCAACAGCCTCAAACACTGCTCAGCCAGTCATCACAAGGCCACAATCTCCAAACTCATCTGCAATAAAAGCTCTCCCAAGAAACCCACTGGATTCAAATATACTAAAGTTGAAATCTGACAAACAGACCCACGTATTGACTTTGCTCAAATCCAGTGGTGAAGTGAAGAACATATCAAGGGAACAAGCACTGGGCCTAAGTGTTGAAGATCTGCAAGATCTCCTTGATCTTACACTGTGCAGGGATGAGGATGATACAAATTCCATGAACTTTGAATTACAATTCAAAGGGCAAGTCAGGGAACTGTTGATGAGGCAATAAAAATCCACAATAATGAAGGGTTTTGGCATCATCTGTTCCAGGGGGAGATTGTTGGGATTGAACCCTACCAAAGGAACAATTGATAAAGCCAAAACTGGATCAGATCAGTGGATTCAGAATAAGCAGATGTTTGTATTCAATCTTTCCTCTTGGAATAACTGATGACCTCCAGCCATTGATCCTCTACAACAACTGCTCTTCTTCAACAACTGCTTAAGACTGATAAAGACTGTTGAAGGCAATCACTGATGCTCAATCTACTGTCATGTTTCAAGTACTGCTGATGAAGACAAAGCACTGCTAGGAGTATAATAGTGGAATGGGAAGTAGTATTTTAGTCTATCCTTTGTTTGTATTGTAATCAGTAGTTTGTAATAGCAGTAGCTGTATTAGATCATTAGTTACAGGTTGTTAGGAGGTTAGATGTCACTTTCATGATGACGTCAGCAAAGATGTGTAACACCATAGTTATTAATTTGAAGGTTATCTTATAAATATCGATAACAACCATATAATTACTATTAAGTAATCTTAGAAAATACGAGTAATTTAAAAATTTTACAAAAGTTATCCGAATAGTTTAATGTAAACAACTTCGCCATTTAAAAGTGGCGATATAATCATGTGCGGAAGCTTGTGTTTTGAGGGTGTTCGGTTCCTCATCGAGCTTGATCTTCATCCGGGCACTCTTGGCAATCACCTATGATCAAAACCAACTTAAAAGTTAGTTTTGATAGTCAAATATGAAGTTCAAACAAGTATGGGGGTTAAATATGACAAAAATAACAAATTTTCCGAGTTTGGGGCGTCACGCGACGCGACGGGGGCTCGCGCTACGCGAGGCCCCTGTTTTCACAGAATGTCTTGTTGCTGGTGCTGCAGATTCCCAGCACGTCCTGATTTCACGGAAACGGCCATAACTTCTTCGTTATTGGTCCGTTTTACCCGATTCTTTTTCCTACGCGTCCGTAATTTAATTCTCCATCTTATGGAGTTAAAATCCAACATCTTTCATAATAAAATTTCAGAGTTTAACTCTTCGGCTTATTACCCTTTTTACCATCTTTTGACCCGTTTGTGATTTCATCTAACAAACTTGCTTGTAGCCCTTGCTTCTTTTGTAAATGTATTGTTATGATTACTTCTTATTATATAAGATTCAAATCACGGATTATTACACATTTTTAACCCGTTTCGCTAATAATTCTATTTTTGACCCGTTAAGGGTATTTGAGCGCTTTCGAGCCTAAAATCGCTTTCGATTACTTCTAGCATTTCATCACCACATTTCTTATCCTATAATCTCCCACCACAACTGTATTTATGGTGGGCTTAATGTGGTGATCTATATAAACCAAATTTTACCTCTCGAATCATTATTTTACGGCAAAACTCAAAAAGTGCCATTTGACTAATATAATACATCTTTCAGTTTCTATACTTATTCTAAGTATTTGCTTAATCATAAAACTTGTTTCCAAACAATCTTTAAAGGTTGTTTGTTCGAATTAGCTAACAAGGGCGTTTTGGTCACAATTAATCCTTCATTTTTACGATAAAGGACTTCCATTAATATTTGACCAAATTGCACTTCTTACTACAACTTATTTGTGCGTACCTGGCTCGGATCAACGTATAGACCCGTTTATACCTCGCATTTATTAACCAATATTCTATAGCGTCGCAATTATCCCAGAATTGCTAATCGTTCCTGTTTACATATGACTTGACAACCAAGATTAGTCATTATTGTCAAATGGTGTCATCATCACCATTTGACCCGTTTGGCTCATATGACCAAACATTTATATATGTAGTAAAACGAGGTTTTAAATTTCAAATTTACACATCCGGCCCATGTCGGATGTTACCACTTGACCCCTCCTTTTCTCTTTAACTCATTTCTTACAAATTTGACCCGTTCGGCTTACGCCATGGGTGCCCTTTTTATTGTCAATTTACATTAGTCGACAATTGACTAAATTTCCATTTTTACCCCTTTTTTTCAATATTAGATTACACTACGTGGTAATCTTATCAAAACTCATAATCTCTTAGTCATTACATGACCGATTTACCGATTTATCATATTTACCATAAACCATGGTTTTTATCATCTTTATATGTTCCGACTCGTACCAATCACGTCGGAAACCATATTTTCATTATTATCGTTATCGCATTTATTACTTGTAAAGTAAACAAGTATTCTACAAAATGTGTAAGTTTCACTTACTTTTCATCCGAATTACGCTTTCCTTTTCATTCTTGATTCGTTCGACCCGCTTTCTCCTCAAGCTTCACCTAGCTTGTTAAGTGCCAACTATCATTCATTATTCACAAGGTTGTTAGATTAGTCATTCCAAATCATGACTTTCACACCTTATGATTCTTTGACTACTTTTCTTATTAAACTCAATCATAAATCATTGAGTTTAATTCTTGTATCAAGACTCACTTCTAAACAATTATGAACTCTTAACAAAATCCTTATTTTGTTCAAGTAGTTCATTCGTACGAGTTACTACGGTGTTTATAAACATCCATACAACATTAATTTCATCAAATCAACTAAACCCATTTCATGGCAATTATGATCATATACTCAAACTTACAATTTGTTCAAGTATTTTTCTTCTACTATCAACTATGATGATTTTAAACATGTGTATATCATCATCTTCACTATATAATAAAAACCCACTTGTCTAAAAGTGGTAAATCACCAAATTACTCAAATCCTAGCAATTTTACTTCAAATTTCTACTTAGGGTTTGTTCCTAAGCAATCATACTTCATTAATTTGGCCATAGCCTCTATGATTCTTGCATAAATCGCATCATGCAAATTTAACAAATTTTCACAACTTCATGAATGTTAGAAATTCGACATACCTTACGATCCCCACGACTAGGTGATCGTTTCTATGTATTAAATTCCGAATTTGGCCTTCATTTGATCTTCCAATTTGAAGATTTTGTTGAAGACCTAGGGTTTGCTCCATGGAGCTCCCTCCTGGCTTCTCACGCACGCACACACACATATGTGTGTGTGTTTGTTTTATTTTTAAGTTTATAAAACCATTTGTAAGTTACCCGGCTTTGGTCCCTCGTGTTTGGTTAGTTATTAATTAGGTCACAACCTAATTATTTTCAACAATACTCTCACTTATTAACTAGGTTTAATATTCCTAGTTAACTTAGCGGGTTCGGGAATATTTATGACTAAGTTTATTTTAGGTCCCGTTAACTCGGGCCTTTTGTCCATTTTATTTCTTTAAAGCTTTTATTCATTTTTATTTATTATTAGGATTAATTATTTAAATCCTAATATTCCACCGGGTAAATTTACCACTAACGGTACTTTACCCGTCTTTTAGTATTAACGGGGGTTTAATTACCAAACCCGTTTTCGGGGTGTTAAAAGTCTACCCACCTTAAAGAGGTTTCGTCCTCGAAACCTTTTCTTACATAATTCATTGAGTTTAAACTCAATGTATTTGAGCCGAGAGGTCTTTTAAACATTACCTATACTTCTTAACCAATCGTTAGTATTACCCGAAAAGTACGGTAACATCTTTTTGGTTACTAATTGTCTTCATATCTCATACGACATAGTGTAACTTCGAAATAACATAATTCCGTTATTTCTACTAGTTTAGTTAACTTAGCGATTTCCATCGCTTTTATATATTATTGAATTCTTTATGAATCCGTTACTTTGACCCGTTTAAAGGTCTTTAGTGAAATATTTCACTTTTAGCAACAACTTCTTTTGTTTTCAGATTTATTTATTCAGTTCATTTATACCGAATCCACCGCTTACAAGCAAACCAATTTTTATGGATTTGAATTACTGGCATTAACCGGTCTCACTAACTAGACTTATTAGTCCCGTTACTTTTCATCGCTCGCTTAGTTATAACGTGATTTTACTTCACATTACTTTTCCTAACCCTACGGGGTAGAGGTAAGGCTGTCTACATCTTACCCTCCTCAGACCCTACCTTTGCTTTGCTATTGGTGGGATTTACTGAGTATGATGATGATGATGATGATTACTTTTCCTAACCGTGATCGTGTCACATCGTGTTTAGTTTGTATCACCCATTTATTTTCGAAAATATCACTTTTCGAATATATCGTCTTGCGCCTAACAGTGTCAAGACTTGTATCTTTCATGCTTACTATATAAATTCCTATCAGAATTTATGTTTGTAAAAACGTTATCTCTTACTAAAACCGAAGTTTTAGTTGTAGGATCTTTTCTTTAACTTTTGTCAATTATCTATACCATGATATTGACAATCCATAATTTATTCTTTTACAGTCTTAGTTTTATGCGGGGATTCTCAACCGATTCCCTCGCTTTATTTAATTAACCCGTAGGTTCCTTCACTTAACCTCGTAGGCTATTTCCATAAGCTTTTGCCTCTTTAAGCCGAGGCCCTTATGAACCCTTTGCTTCAATTCATGACCCGTGGGTCATTCAGGCCTCGTAGACCTTTACACTAATTGATATCCCGTAGGTTATGATGATCCCGTAGATCATCTTTTATTCGAGTCTTTATTCAATTGTGTATATGTTTATATATACGCATATGGCGTTAAGACACCCCTTTTATGTTTAGAATCATTCACCTTTACTTTTTGGATTTCGTTCGACCTTGACCGTAGTCTAAGGCTACATCGTTTTCTTTCGAACAATTCTCCGACTTTATGACTTCTCACGTCATTTATGCATCGGTTTATCTTATGCTCACCATTATCTAGTTTACATACATTCGTATTTGATTATGTCCCATTACCGGGCTCATTATCCTTTTGCTTTTTTTTTTACGCTACTAGTATCCCGCTTGCGTTTACTCATGTTGTCCGGCATGATATTACATTCGACCCGTTTAACTTTAAAATAGTTGAACACTATTTTTTTTTAAAATTTCTATTTACATTATCTTGTTGTCTTTTAGTTATGACTCAAAACCCGAGTCTTTTAACTTTTCATCCGAGTTCCCGTTTCTCGGTTTACGCATGTGTTTAATCCATGCCCGTCAACCGGGTGTTTTACCGAAGTCATTATTATTGCAACCCTCCCGGTATGCATTAAGACTTCGCTTCACTTTTATATTCCTACTTTGCCCTTAAGTTTGACGTTTTACCAAAAACGACCCGTTAAGGGACATATTTGCATTTTCCGGGTTCGAGTGTAAGTACACTCCCTCCCAATACTTGTCTATATCATTTTTCATGCTTGCGTTTTCTGGGTTCGAGTGTAGGTACACCCCCTCCCAATACTCGTCTATATCATTTTTCATGCTTGCGTTTTCTGGGTTCGAGTGTAAGTACACTCCCTCCCAATACTTGTCTATATCATTTTTCATGCTTGCGTTTTCTGGGTTCGAGTGTAAGTACACTCCCTCCCAATACTTGTCTATATCATTTTTCATGCTTCTTTGTCCCTTCACTCGGGCTCATTATCCTAATGTAATACGCTTCCGTCACTCGGTTGTGCGTTTACATTATTATCAAATATTTTGCTTATCTGATTCATTTGGGTACTTTTTAATTAGTCCCATTCACCCTGCCCTTACTACATCGGATGTAAACGTGTCCGCCATAAGAAGTTCATGGTATCATATGCCACTACTTATTTGGCCAGAGTAAGCGGTTAACACATGACACACATGACCTTTTTATAGTTTTCACATCACGCCCTATGTAAGTAACGCCTCTATTTGTTTCTCTTGGAAACAATATCCCGAATAAATTTTCTATTCGGGTTTTTCCAAGTTTTTAATCTACATATGCAACTTTCAATTTCTACTTATTGGTTGCATATTACTATTCGTGCGATTATTTAAAATGTGCACCTGGTAATGTTTGCCCCGACGGGCGTTCCTTGCCATTAACCTTGTTCGCGCTCGTTACGCGATTTAGTCCTCGGTGAGCATGCTCCTCTTGTCATGCTTCGGACCGTTCCATCATCGTATCCACAATTCCTTTGACTCTCGTCGTCTTCAAACGCGAGTGTCCTTCAATTAAGACATTCACAAAAGTTAGTAACGTCAACCTCAATAATCGCCCGTATTATAATACAAGGCTTTTTCTACTATACGCGTCAACGCGCGTATTTTCGTCAACTATTTCAATCATTTTAATTGGGGTAACGTGTATCACACGATAGCCCTATGTGTTGTTTACAACACTTTAGCATGCTAAACTATTAACATACATGTACTTACCGGATTTGCGATCAAGCCTCGAACCGAACACCAATCTTTATTAAGAGCATAAGGTTTAAGTCCAAGCATAGTTTTCCCACCATACTTGAATCTCTTAAACCAAGGCTCTGATACCAACTTGTAACACCATAGTTATTAATTTGAAGGTTATCTTATAAATATCGATAACAACCATATAATTACTATTAAGTAATCTTAGAAAATACGAGTAATTTAAAAATTTTACAAAAGTTATCCGAATAGTTTAATGTAAACAACTTCGCCATTTAAAAGTGGCGATATAATCATGTGCGGAAGCTTGTGTTTTGAGCGTGTTCGGTTCCTCATCGAGCTTGATCTTCATCCGGGCACTCTTGGCAATCACCTATGATCAAAACCAACTTAAAAGTTAGTTTTGATAGTCAAATATGAAGTTCAAACAAGTATGGGGGTTAAATATGACAAAAATAACAAATTTTCCGAGTTTGGGGCGTCGCGCTACGCGACGGGGGCTCGCGCTACGCGAGGCCCCTGTTTTCACAGAATGTCTTGTTGCTGGTGCTGCAGATTCCCAGCACGTCCTGATTTCACGGAAACGGCCATAACTTCTTCGTTATTGGTCCGTTTTACCCGATTCTTTTTCCTACGCGTCCGTAATTTAATTCTCCATCTTATGGAGTTAAAATCCAACATCTTTCATAATAAAATTTTAGAGTTTAACTCTTCGGCTTATTACCCTTTTTACCATCTTTTGACCCGTTTGTGATTTCATCTAACAAACTTGCTTGTAGCCCTTGCTTCTTTTGTAAACGTATTGTTATGATTACTTCTTATTATATAAGATTCAAATCATGGATTATTACACATTTTTAACCCGTTTCGCTAATAATTCTATTTTTGACCCGTTAAGGGTATTTGAGCGCTTTCGAGCCTAAAATCGCTTTCGATTACTTCTAGCATTTCATCACCACATTTCTTATCCTATAATCTCCCACCACAACTGTATTTATGGTGGGCTTAATGTGGTGATCTATATAAACCAAATTTTACCTCTCGAAACATTATTTTACGGCAAAACTCAAAAAGTGCCATTTGACTAATATAATACATCTTTCAGTTTCTATACTTATTCTAAGTATTTGCTTAATCATAAAACTTGTTTCCAAACAATCTTTAAAGGTTGTTTGTTCGAATTAGCTAACAAGGGCGTTTTGGTCACAATTAATCCTTCATTTTTACGATAAAGGACTTCCATTAATATTTGACCAAATTGCACTTCTTACTACAACTGATTTGTGCGTACCTGGCTCGGATCAACGTATAGACCCGTTTATACCTCGCATTTATTAACCAATATTCTATAGCGTCGCAATTATCCCAGAATTGCTAATCGTTCCTGTTTACATATGACTTGACAACCAAGATTAGTCATTATTGTCAAATGGTGTCATCATCACCATTTGACCCGTTTGGCTCATATGACCAAACATTTATATATGTAGTAAAACGAGGTTTTAAATTTCAAATTTACACATCCGGCCCATGTCATCATCACCATTTGACCCTCCTTTTCTCTTTAACTCATTTCTTACAAATTTGACCCGTTCGGCTTATGCCATGGGTGCCCTTTTTATTGTCAATTTACATTAGTCGACACTTGACTAAATTTCCATTTTTACCCCTTTTTTTCAATATTAGATTACACTACGTGGTAATCTTATCAAAACTCATAATCTCTTAGTCATTACATGACCGATTTACCGATTTATCATATTTACCATAAACCATGGTTTTTATCATCTTTATATGTTCCGACTCGTACCAATCACGTCGGAAACCATATTTTCATTATTATCGTTATCGCATTTATTACTTGTAAAGTAAACAAGTATTCTACAAAATGTGTAAGTTTCACTTACTTTTCATCCGAATTACGCTTTCCTTTTCATTCTTGATTCGTTCGACCCGCTTTCTCCTCAAGCTTCACCTGGCTTGTTAAGTGCCAACTATCATTCATTATTCACAAGGTTGTTAGATTAGTCATTCCAAATCATGACTTTCACACCTTATGATTCTTTGACTACTTTTCTTATTAAACTCAATCATAAATCATTGAGTTTAATTCTTGTATCAAGACTCACTTCTAAACAATTATGAACTCTTAACAAAATCCTTATTTTGTTCAAGTAGTTCATTCGTACGAGTTACTACGGTGTTTATAAACATCCATACAACATTAATTTCATCAAATCAACTAAACCCATTTCATGGCAATTATGATCATATACTCAAACTTACAATTTGTTCAAGTATTTTGCTTCTACTATCAACTATGATGATTTTAAACATGTGTATATCATCATCTTCACTATATAATAAAAACCCACTTGTCTAAAAGTGGTAAATCACCAAATTACTCAAATCCTAGCAATTTTACTTCAAATTTCTACTTAGGGTTTGTTCCTAAGCAATCATACTTCATTAATTTGGCCATAGCCTCTATGATTCTTGCATAAATCGCATCATGCAAATTTAACAAATTTTCACAACTTCATGAATGTTAGATATTCGACATACCTTACGATCCCCACGACTAGGTGATCGTTTCTATGTATTAAATTCCGAATTTGGCCTTCATTTGATCTTCCAATTTGAAGATTTTGTTGAAGAACTAGGGTTTGCTCCATGGAGCTCCCTCCTGGCTTCTCACGCACGCACACACATGTGTGTGTGTGTTTGTTTTATTTTTAAGTTTATAAAACCATTTGTAAGTTACCCGGCTTTGGTCCCTCGTGTTTGGTTAGTTATTAATTAGGTCACAACCTAATTATTTTCAACAATACTCTCACTTATTAACTAGGTTTAATATTCCTAGTTAACTTAGCGGGTTCGGGAATATTTATGACTAAGTTTATTTTAGGTCCCGTTAACTCGAGCCTTTTGTCCATTTTATTTCTTTAAAGCTTTTTTTCATTTTTATTTATTATTAGGATTAATTATTTAAATCCTAATATTCCACCGGGTAAATTTACCACTAACGGTACTTTACCCGTCTTTTAGTATTAACGGGGGTTTAATTACCAAACCCGTTTTCGGGGTGTTACAAGATGCCACAGTGGTTTGCTTCGTACTATAAATAGAACAGTACCCTGTACTGTTCTATTAGCTCTTTCATCACTTGTCATTCTGTACGAACAAACCAGTGTGAGCTCAGGCTGAGGGGGAGTTTGTAATACATGCATGCATTGTAATTGAAGTTTATAAGAAATATAATCATTCGATTTCATGTTAAACATGTGTGTTGAAAACAAATCTTCCATTTGATTGTGTTGAAAGTTTATTCCATTTAATTCCGCTGCAAATTGTTTATCATTCATTCTCATTTTAGTTAAACAAACACAATCATAAGAAACTCAGATCCTAACAAAGCTAACCTGTAAATCTGTTAAGTTTGAATGGGGACAAAAACAAGAAGAAGCCTTTAGAATTCTTAAGCAAAGACTAACCCATGCACCCATACTAGCGTTACCAGAAGGAATTGAAGACTTTGTAGTCTATTGTGACGCTTCTAAGTTAGGTTAATGCAACATCAAAAGGTTATAGCCTATGCGTCTAGACAACTTAAGAATCATGAAGAGAATTATTCAACCCATGATTTGGAACTAGGAGCCATAATTTTTGCCCTTAAGATTTGGAGACATTACCTTTACGATAGTAAGTTTACCATTTTCACCGATCATAAAAGTTTAAGGTACGTTTTCGGGCAAAAGGAGTTGAATATGAGACAAAGGCGTTGGATGGAAATTCTTAGTGATTATGATTGCAATATTCAGTATCATGCAGGAAAGGCTAATGTCGTAGCAGATGCGATAAGTCGAAAGTAACATGAAAAGACAAAAAGAGTACGTTATCTTAAATTAAATCTACAAGTAGATTTAAATGCACAGATTAAAGAAGCACAAGAATCAGTAATCAAGGATGATACTGAAAAGTTAAAAGGAATGATTAAGGAATTAGAGCAAGGAACATATGGAATTTGGAGATTCCATAAGAAAAGAATGTGGATACCTAAATTAGGAAACCTACGTCACCGTATATTAGAAGAAGCCCATAAGTCTAAGTATATGATGCATCCTGGAAGTGATAAGATGTATCAGGATTTAAGAAAGAAATTTTGGTGGATAGGAATGAAAAAGGATATAGCAGCTTATGTTTCCAAGTGTTTAACATGTTCGTAAGTCAAAGCTGAACATCAGAAACCCTCAGGTTTGTTGCAGCAATTAGAAATGCCAATTTGGAAATGGGAATTGAAAACAATGGATTTTGTTACCAAATTACCTAAGACAAGAAAAGGTAATGATACCATCTGGGTGATTGTAGATAGGCTAACTGTGACAACTGTGTTCTGTAATCGATGTATAATGTAAAACAATGATGATTATTAACAAAATAATGTGCTTTAGTGTTATTATATGTGTATTTGTGTTTGGTGATTTTACGATTTGATTCGATTCCGATTTCAAGCTTTAAATCGCTTTCTGGAAGGTTATACGCAAACTGATGCCTAAAAGTAATCAGTTTAATGCGACAAACACTCCGGAATAGTGACATAGGCTTAACATACCTTAAATAACCTCCACGTAACTTAGAAATAAGTTTTGGATGGTTTGGTGTGTTGAAATCAAGTTTGTTCGATCGAAGAGACTATTTGTGTCAAATTGGGAAACTATACCGATTTGTATAGTAACGAACATTCCGGAACTTGATCATAAGTTAAACATACCCTAATTATCCTTTATATAGCTTATAAATAGGCTTAGAAGGGTTCGGTATGCTAAAATAAACTTTATTGATCAATAGGGACTAAAAGCATTAAAAAGTGCATAAGTTTGCATTTTCGCGCATATCTTACGTTCTGAATATATCCGGACATCCAAAAATTTATGTAATCATTAAAATATTTTATTTTAGTGATTGGCATGATAAAATTCCATTCGTCGCGTAATTTGAATCGTTTTTGCGTTCGTTACGACTTCCGTCGTAATTAACCGAATAACGCAACCGTACGACCAAACGAACCGACATCCGAGATGTTTTTGAGCATTTTTTGAGTTCCCTATACTTTAACATCATTTTAGAGCCTTGAAATGAGGTTAACGGGGCTTAAACGTGTCAAAAATGCATCAAAATGCAAGATTCTCAAGTGCAAGGACCATTTTTGAAATTTCTGGCAGATACATTGAACTTGGTCCATTTTTGAGGATTTGATGGTTTTAACCCAAGGTTTTGCACTCTATAGGCTGGAATTTTATGGTTTTAAGTATTCCCATTGTTTTGAAAACCATGTGCCCACATGTAAGGTTTAGATCAAGGCACGTTTTGCGAGGAACGATCCTAACGGTTCTCCAAAATCTATAAATACCCACGCTTTCATTCACTTCAACTCACACTTGATTCATTTTGCTCTAAGTTGAGGTTTAAATACTTCACACCTGAGCAAAATTGGATCAAACTTCCTAGCGTTGACCCTTTTTAAGTATTCTTTCGTGTTTTTATGCGTTTTTAGCACGAGAGTCAAACAGTGTTTGACTTTCTGCTTTGACCACGAGTTGGTCAACACGAAGTTCGTTGAACTTCACAACGTGAGCATAATCACGATGGTTATAGTCCCGTGTGACTATACCTACTGATTACCACGTTGACTAGGCGTAGTGACGAGTCGTAGTTTCGGCCAAAATGCGTATTCATGCGTATTTTGCAACCAAACTACTCTTGGGTATCAAAACACTTTGTTTTGATATCAAAACCTGTTTTCTAACATAACTAAACATGTTTTAACATGTTTAGCTTGTCACTTTTAGTTTAGTGCTTGTGTAGAGTCGTAAGTCAAGCGGTCTAAACAACCGCTTAGACTTTCGAACTAGACCCATTTGGTCGATCATTAGGATCCGACCAAGAATGTTTAGTGACCATAGTTGTATAGGGAATAACCTTCCAAGGTTATACCTTATGGTCACTTAGTTTAAGTAGTTATATGATAGGTAGTTTATATGCCTTAGGTAAAATGACCAAAACGCCCTTTTCATGCATAATTGAATTTTAAGCATATGTAACATAAAATTTGGTCACTTAATTGATTATGCAACATGTTTAGGCATAAAATACTTGTCATAGGACTAGTTAGACGTCTCGAACGCATGTTTGCGCGAACGACGCGTTAAAGTAGCGTAAGCTACCTTAATGGGTCGTAACGGGTCGTAAGCACTTAGGTTAGGTTCCGATTTAGAATGTAGGTTTTGTTAAACCATAACACATGAGTTCCAACACTCATTTGGTTTACAAGACCTCATTGTGTCCGATCTTCCGATTTAGGTGTAGATTATTTATCTAGTGATTCGATTACTAGGTGCTGCTTGATTTCTCTGGTTTGCTTGAGTTTGTTGAAGTTCTTTTGATTGAGGATACTTTGCACTTCATGTGAGTACATAGTTCCCCTATTTCACTGTTTTCGATTGTTTTGGGGTGATTCATATGTGTTAAATGTTTTCGATGTTCTAACGATGTTTTCAAAAACGATTAAAATGGTTTAAGTTAAATTAATAATGATTTCGATAAAGTGAACAAACTTGTTGGTTGTAATTACATAATGAATGACATTCATTAACATTGATCAAGCCGACCAGTATTAGGTTATGGTACCATAGGATCTGACAAATCTCGTTATCAGACTGCACCCATGGTTATGTGTCGGGGTTGTGAGTAACGACTGAATCTGATGATTGTTAACTTACCCTTTGGTGGTTTGTTAATGCGAGAAGTGAGATAGTCGAGTCACGAAGGTTTGGATGTTATTAGCGAGACGACCAAAAAGTAGTTTCACAATTAAAACGAGTTAATCGATTTTGGGGCGAGTTAAACGATTTGAAACGACTTAAACGAGATAAACGATTTGATTAAACAATTAGTTTTGGGTTGTGATTAGATAATGGGACGGGTGTAGCATGATAAAAGCATGGTAGATACGCCGCTGGTACATCTTATATATAAGTGCTCTTATCATATTACATTTTGTGTCATTATTTAGTTCACTGGGGAAATGATTTTAAAACGAAGTCACACAACGAGGTTTTCGAAATAATATAAACCATACGAGTTTTATTAACGAGTTTTTACGAGATGTTTTACAATTTGATTTAATCAAATAAATGTTTTGGGGTTAAGAATCATGGCTACGAGATTTTGCAAATTATAACCAATTTGATTTGAGTTGGTTAATTATGTCGCAATACTATACTTTTCAAAACAAGGTTTTTAATTAAGTATTGCTACATGTAAACTAGCCACGAATCCGACACTCTCATAAACCTATGTGCCCGTCATCATTTGTTTGCTGACTTTGTTTTTACATATGTTTCAGGTGATGTTGCTTGACGTTGACTGCTAGGATGTATGAGTCACATAGGATCTGGACGAGGCCTTAGTGACATAATAACAATGATAGACGATATGTAACATGTTTGTTTTGTGTTAAGACAATGTAAATTACCTAATGAATCAATAAAACGAAGCTTTTTGTATCCATGGTTGCGAAACAATAATTCTGCCACGACACTCCCCGACGTTTCCGCCGCGGTTTTGTTGTTTTAACGCGGTCGGGGTGTGACAGAAGAATTGGTATCAGAGCCAATGGTTACAGGGAATTAGGTTATTAGTAATGCTTGGACCTAGACTATAACTTTCTAGGATCCTAACGCGAGTTTCTTGCGTTTAGATTTTTAAAACAATACCGTCGCCTATCCTTAGGTGATAACCACAACGTGAACACAAATTTCGAATCCGCTTTGAAAACTAATCACTTCTTCATAAATGATTTGTTATAAGGTTTTGAACCCTCTAAGTTTTCAAAATCTCGTCAAAGTTTGGGTCTAAATAGTGTGAACACGTGCAAACTTGAAGGGTGAATGCCTATACCCTGAGTTTTCTGTCTAAGGCTATAATATTCGTACAAATCCACATAATCGGACCAGTCACTCTTACCTGGGAACTCTTGGGGTGAGTGTTCACTTATAGGCGAGCATGTCTTCGCGATGCATTATTTTGACCCATTTACTTTGATTAGTCACTGCGTGTCATTTGTTTGTTCGAGGTAACAAACGAATGATCACCTTCCTTGTTTTTTGTCGATGTTTTCAATACCTCTTGTGTTTTTCTAATTATTGACCTCACTCATTTCTCATGTCTCTTTGTCCTTTTTAGACAATGCCTCCTCGACGTGATGCACAACCTGTAACCAATGAAGAAGTCGCAGCCCTTGTTGCTCAACAAATGGCTGCAGTGCTTCCAGGCGTAGTAACCCAGATCCATGAGTTATACAACAATAATAACAACAATAATGCTCAATGTAGTTTCAAGAATTTTAATTCTGCTAAGCCGTTGAAGTTTTCTGGGTCTCAAGGAGCAACTGCGCTCCTGCAGTGGTTTGAGAGTATCGAGAGCACATTCAGACATGTGCAATGTCCGAATGAGCGTAAGGTTGAGTTTGCATCAAGTATATTCGAGAAGCGTGCTCTTACGTGGTGGAACGAAGTGATGCGTTATAGGGGTGCCGATGTGGCATTGGCACAAACATGGGAAGAGCTTCGAGCTCTCATGATGAAAGAGTTTTGTCCCTGTCACGAGATTCTAGCATTGGAACGAGAATTCGATGATCTGAAACAAGATGGGGGAGAACACCGTGCGTATACGGATCGTTATGAAGAGTTGAGTTTGTTGTGTCCCACTATGGTTACCCCATTGGAGAAGGCAATTGAGAGGTATATTGATGGTTTACCCGATTCTGTGTAAGACATTGTGACTGGCAGTAATCCTACTATTGTTCGTCAAGCGATCGAGTTGTCTGCTACCCTGACTGAGTCTCAAGTCAGGAAGGGTAAACTTACCTGCAAGGGGGACAAGAAGAAGTCGGCCGATTCTTTTAAATATAAGGGTAAGGGTAAGAAGAAGGGTGAGTCTTCGAAGAAGTCGAGGAAGCGCAAGGCTTCCCAGAACTTTGAAGTTACTACTCAGAACCCGCCAGCACTACCTCCTGCAAAGAAGCAATATGCTGGTACCGCACCTCACTGCACTCGATGTAATGGTCATCATGCTACCCAATAGGCATGTAAGAAGTGTACTACGTGTGGTAAACTTGGGCATCTGGCCAACATCTGTCGTTTGGGTCAGAATCAAGCTGCTCAGGTTCAAGCTCCAGTTCAGGGGAATGCTGCTAGATTCCCACCGGGTTCGTGTTACAATTGCGGAGAGTTTGGTCACTTCCACAACAACTGTCCAAGGTTGGTGAACGCGAATGCGAATGCAAACGCGAATGTGAATCCCGCTCATGGACGAGCATATAATCTGAATGCTAACGAAGTGAGGGCTGACAACGAGGTTGTCAATGGTATGTTCCTTGTTAACAATCGACCTGCATCTGTTCTTTTTTATTCTGGTGCCGATAGAAGTTTTGTTTCGTTATCATTTGAGCCTTTTCTTGCGATACCTAGAACTAAACTGAGGAAACCCTTATCTGTCGAAGTTGCTACTGGTAAACCTCTTGTTCTCGATTCTGTTATTCGTGATTGTCAGTTGAACCTTGATAACCATCTTTTTCCTATTGACCTCACGCCGATGCAACTTTGGAGTTTCGACATTATCGTGGGGATGGATTGGTTGACCAAACACCATGTTGAGGTGGTTTGTTTCGATAAGATTGTTCGTATTCCTCTTTCGTCTGGCGATATTCTGGAAGTTCGTGGCGAGAAACCGTCTGGTGGATTGAAACTTATGTCGTGTACGAAAGCCCGAAGTTGTTTATGAAAAGGATATGTTGCTTTTCTGGCACATGTCACCGAGGAGAAAAGCAAGAGCAAGAGTATTCAGGATATTCCGATTGTTCGGGGTTATCTAGAGGTGTTTCCTGATGAACTGCCTGGTTTGCCTCCAGTTCATCAAGTCGAGTTTCATATTGATCTTGTACCCAATGCCAACCCGATTGCGAAAGCACCTTATCATCTTGCACCGTCTGAGATGCAAGAGTTATCAAAATAACTTCAAGAGTTATCAGATAAAGGATTCATCCGACCGAGCTTTTCGCCCTGGGGGAGCTCCTGTCCTCTTTGTGAAGAAGAAAGATGGATCTTTTCGAATGTGTATCGATTATCGTGAGCTTAACAAGCTTACCATCAAGAATTGATATCCCCTACCTCGAATCGATGATCTCTTTGATCAGCTACAAGGTGCTACCTGTTTTTCCAAGATCGATCTGCGTTCTGGGTATCATCAACTTCGTGTTCTCGAAGAAGATATTCCCAAAACTGCTTTCCGCACAAGATATGGGCACTATGAGTTCACAATCATGCCTTTTGGTTTGACGAATGCCCCAGCTATCTTCATGGACTTAATGAATAGGGTCTGTAAACCTTATTTAGACAAGTTCAGCATTGTGTTCATCGATGATATTCTTGTTTATTCAAAGTCTCGAGCCGTTCACGAGCAACACCTTCGTTTGACATTGGAACTCCTGAAGAAAGAACAACTTTTTGCTAAATTCTCCAAGTGTGAATTTTGGCTTAAAGAAATTCTATTTTTGGGTCATATAGTCAACGAACAGGGTATTCATGTGGATCCCTCTAAAATTGCAGTAATTAAGGATTGGAATACACCAACGACGCCTACAGAAATCCGATCTTTTCTCGGTCTCGCTGGTTATTATCGACGGTTTATTTCGAACTTCTCGAAGATTGCGGTTCCACTCACTGCTTTAACTCAGAAGAATAAGCCTTTTGAGTGGGGACCTAAGCAAGAACAAGCGTTCCAAAAGCTGAAACAGAAGCTCTGTGATGCTCCTGTTCTATCTTTGCCCGAGGGAAACGATGATTTCGTTGTCTATTGTGATGCGTCGAATCTTGGCCTTGGTTGTGTTCTTATGCAACGAGGTAAAGTGATAGCTTATGCGTCTAGACAACTGAAAGTTCACGAGAAAAACTACACAACTCACGATCTTGAGTTAGGTGCTGTGGTTTTTGCTCTTAAAATCTGGAGACATTACCTTTATGGAACAAAGTGTGTGGTTTTCACAGACCACAAAAGTCTCCAGCATATTCTTAATCAAAAGGAGCTGAACATGAGGCAACGACGTTGGGTTGAGCTCCTAAGTGATTACGATTGTGAGATTCGCTACCATCCTGGTAAGGCGAATGTCGTAGCTAATGCGCTTAGTTGAAAGGAGCGAGTCAAGCTTCATTCTGTTCGAACTCTAACTGATCTTAAAACTCGTGTTTTTCAAGCTCAGCAATTTTGTGTTTCACAAAATTTGATGGGTAAGGAATTACCACATCAGCTTGAGCTTAAGCTCGAAGCAAAAGACGATGGTTTGCTCTATTTCAAGGATCGTTTGTGGATTCCGAAACAAGACGATCTTCGCACCTTGGTAATGGACGAATCTCACAAGTCTCGATATTCTATCCATCCTGGTGCTGACAAAATGTACAAGGATCTTCGTACTCAGTATTGGTGGCCTGGTATGAAGAAGGATATTGCCTTGTATGTATCAAAATTCCTAACTTGTCTCAAATTCAAGGTTGAACATCAAAGACCATCTGGTTTGCTTGTAAACCAGAGATACCAGTTTGGAAGTGGGAGAACATTGCTATGGATCTCATCACTAAATTACCGCATACACCTAAAGGTCACGATGCTATATAGGTTGTTATAGATCGATTAACGAAGTCAGCTCATTTTATTCCGATTCGCGAGGATCTATCTGCTGATAAACTTGCAAAGATTTATGTTGATGAGATCGTATCTCGACATGGTGTTCCTTTGGATATCATTTCTGATCGTGATGCTCGATTTTCATCTCATTTTTGGAAGACCTTGCAATCTACTATGGGAACCCAACTGAATCTAAGCACTGCTTATCATCCCCAAACAGATGGACAATCTGAGAGTATGATTCAAACTTTGGAGGATATGCTTAGAGCATACGTGATAGACTTTGGTGGTAATTGGGATTCTCATCTTCCATTGAACGAGTTCTCTTACAACAATAGTTATCATGCTAGTATTAATATGGCACTGAAAGACCGTGTCGTCCCGATCAGTCAAAAACCAATTAAACCTAGGTAGCTAGGGTAAGTCGGGTATCGAATCCACGAAGAGCATGTGGTCAGTATCGCATGACCTGTTCGACTAGTTAGACTATTTACAAAAATGTACAAATTGATTATGAAGCTTGCTAATTTTTCTTTGTTTATTTGATTTGAAAAGAAATCGGGTGAACCGATAAATGACTATTATTTAAAACTACTGTCAATTAACTAAGATAGCAAACTAAATTACTAAATGATTGAAACAAGAAATTAGAAACAAGTTCCACACACGGTTTCGGTAATTGCCAACCTAGGGTTTCTACAAATTTTAGATTCAACTCAATTGCATACGATTAGCGGATTTAGTGTACCGGGACTTAGGTGCCAATAACTATCAACGTTTTGAAAAACGGACAAGAATGCACTTTGTAATCAACACAAGTAAAACCTAACCACGACAATGCATAACTACACATAACCATTTTGTAAAGTCATAACTTTTAACATCGTTCGACAATTTACGAATACGAAACAAATGTAAACTATTGTCAATGGTTTCAAAAATCAAACACAATTTGTCACAAAGTTGAAGCAAGAAACAATTCGAAACCCTAAATTAAACAACTACCTATACCGGGGTGAAATCGAGGAGACTAGCCGTTCATAGTTGAAGAAGCACGATCACCGGAAGATGAACACGAACCCCGAACCATAATCTTCAAGTCTTGAGGAGAGGTGGAAGTTAGGGTTTGAAGATGAAGGTGGAAGAGGATGATGGTGATGATGGAATGATGGAGATGGTGATTTGATTAGGGTTAGGATGAAGATGGTGTTAGTGGTTGTGTTAGGATTGATTAGGGATGAATTGGATGATCAAGAATGGTTCCAAGGAGGTGTTTTTACCTCCCAAGGTTCGTAACCCCCGAAAAATGGTCAAACAAAACGTTATAACTCGTCTAAGATCAACAGGAAACAAGATTTCGCGACTCAGCAAACGGAGGCCTGTCGCCGACGACCATAGGGGCGTCCCCGACGGCCTCTGGTTTTGCTGGTTTTGTCCGAAACTGTTTTCTTCATAACTTCTTCGTTATAGCTCCGTTTTACTCACCGTTTTCGCCCACGTTCTCGTAATTCAGCCCTCTATCATGCCATCTTCCAATATATTCATTTTAAATCCATTACATTCCACAAAACACATCCAATCTTCGTGATTAACCCGGTTTAGTTCATTTCACATCCCCGGTGCTCTGTTTAGCTCCCGATTAGCTCCTTAAACTCTTTTTGACCTGTAAAACACAAATCCCATTAAAAGTAGGCTATTCAAGATTAAAATCTATGTAAAAACATCAACTTAAGCACAAACGATCACCGATTTTCGACCACGTATCACATCCCCACACTTGTCTTTTGCTTGCCCTCAAGCAAATCTGTTTTTCACTTTCACGTGGGTCGAACGAGAAACACACATCCCATCCTCGAGACTAAAGTTAAGGTTTAAAGTCATACCCGGTTCAAACTTTTTACAATTTACGAAATATCTAACGGTAAAGTGAATAATCACATATAAAATGGTTATCGAAGATTAACCCGCCTTTGAAACTAATAAATCATGCACACCCCTCACAATGTTCTCTCCACTCGGTTTAAAATTTGGCTAATAGATAATGAATTAGCACTTTTCAAGTAATCACTCAAAACCGATTAGAACACGTACCCGCATAGGCTTGCAACTCAATCGTTCTCCACCACCGAACACGAATACTAAGTACAAGTCATAAGGTCTTTGGAGGGTTGTAATGGGGTTAGGCGAAGGGTAGGAAATAGGATATTTAAAGTGGCTAAGGTGATGAAAATTTGATTTTTATTACAAAACAACTATTCTAAACATAACTAACTATAAACATCAAACTACAAGGCAACAACTTTAGCCTTTTATTCAACAACTACTAACTCATATTTTTGTACTTTTTTTTTCAATGATTTTCTATTCTTTTTCGCAACATTTTCTGAATTTTCATTTTTTTTACAAATATAAATCACAACTATACAAACACATAATCCTATAATCGAATTTTCATCACACGGGTTTAAAAGAAAAAAAAAGGTTTAACGGTTGTGGGTTAAATGGGTTGTCAAACGAAAGGTTTAGGCTCAAAGTAGGCGACTAGGGGATTTATTTGGGTAAGGATAGATAAATGGTTTTAAAAGAAAAGGTTCACCTAATGCCTTAATCATTCTCGTGCTTGTATTCGGTCTATGGTCTCAAACGTATCAAAAGTCGCAAGTTCTACAATACGTGACTAATGGTCCACTCAAACAAAGAAACATAAATATGTAATTCTATGATGTAAAAGTGGCTCAAAACCTCACGTATAAGGGTATGGTATGTGATATACATAATGTACTAGTTTCTTAGGTGGATTATTCCCAAATAAATACCCGCCATGCTAATTGTTTGATCTTGACCATGACAATAGACCAAATGGGTTGTGTCATCCCTCGTTGACTTAGTTACTTGTGCTTTTTAGATCGCTTCAAACAAAGACATTTTTTAAAAATTTTTGAAATTTTTCCCCCGTCCCCACACTTGAGGTAAACATTGTCCTCAATGTGTAGTGTTTAAATGAAGGGGTCAAAAATCGAAAAATTTTACTAACTCCCCCATCCCCACACTTGAGGCAAACATTGTCCTCAATGTGTGAGAACTAGAGTTTTTAAATCGTACAAAGGATGTGACACGGCTAACCTCCCCAAAATTTCACCCCGGAAAATAAAATACAATTTACAATCCACTTATTTGCTAACTAAAAATCAAAAGTAAAAAGGGAACGTATGCACCTGATTTTTGGAGCTCATTCCTCGTGTGCTCTTCATCTCTTCAACAAAGCGGTCGTCTCACGAACATAATGTATCTACAAATCTTAACCCTTGTGTAGAAGCATGCTTCTCACAACCATTAAAATTTATTAGCTACCTAGTTCTACCACTTTTATGAAAATATTACCAAGTCATACATTAATTTACTTTGATTTATGTGGAAAAATAATTTACAACAATAACAAGCCTAACTCACTTTCGTAGGAATCACGGTTGCATTTAGCTTATGCAACAAGCCCTTTTAAACCCCCCAATAGCTTGGGAGGACAAGAGGTCTCATGAGGGTTATATAGGGAACACACCCACAACGTTCATTTATCTAAGAAAATAAAAATAAGACGAAAATAATACAAACTCTACAACAATTATACCTGACTTACCTCTCATGGCGGTCGAAGTGCACATTTGCCTACCGAGTTTCCAACATACGCTCGGTAATTAGCATGCCGAATCCATACTCTTTTTATTATACTCGGCATGCATATTGTACAACTTTGGGGTCGCTTCTTACTAAACTAGCCAATGTCTTGCAACGCCACCCTTTGAATCATTATACCCGAACCCGCATCCCCAACTTTTTTGGTTGGAGTGATAAGTATGGGAGAAGGATGGATATGAACGTGGGCATCTTTCGGATCCGACTCGTCTTGCAGTGTGATGTCTTCTGCTCGGTTCAAACATTCATTTTCTTGCTCGGGTAGATCGATAACCTCTTCCACCACCTCACCATCTACTATTGTACCATTAGCCCAAACCTCTTGGTCTCGCCTAAGTTAGGCCATCTCCTCGGTTAGTTGACCAACCAGAATAACCAAAGCCTCAAATGATCTGTCTCTCAACTCGTCTTTCTTTTTCATTTCTAGCATCATGTCCATGATCGTGTCGAGCTTAGAGTGTAATGAATCTTGAGGCTCCTCGTATGTCGGTTGAGGGGAGTTATGATAATAGTCATCATACTCCTCCTGATAACTTGAGAAATGTGGCAAGTCGGGTTCATAGTTGTTGTAACCCCGTTCTTGCTCATAATGGTAACCCATCTTTGCATAGTAGTATTCTTGATAATTTGGGGGTGGTGGTGGATTTTCGTATGGATAATATGAGGATGGATCATTGAAATCTTCATAATCCGCCCTCCTATATTCATACAATCCGCTGAGGTAGTCTTCCCGATCCTTGTTGGCTTGAACTTTTTCGTAGAAGACAGAGCAATCCTCTAAATAATGCTCTCCGCTTCCGCAACACTCACATGGATCATCATCTACCCAATTCATATTGAAAGATGGTACCTGCAAAACATGTACCTACAGAAACAAACTCGACCACCCAAAGTAAAATCACAAGTATACAAGAAAAAAGGAAAGACAATAAACTAAACTAAAATCGAACAAGCAATGAAATACTAAGCGCACTAGCTCCCCGGCAACGGCGCCATTTTGAAAGACCGTGTCGTCCTGATCAGTCAAAAACCCAATTAAACCTAGGTAGCTAGGGTAAGTCGGGTATCGAATCCATGAAGAGCATCTGGTCAGTATCGCATGACCTGTTCGACTAGTTAGACTATTTACAAAAATGTACAAATTGATTATGAAGCTTGCTAATTTTTCTTTGTTTATTTGATTTGAAAAGAAATCGGGTGAACTGATAAATGACTATTATTTAAAACTACTGTCAATTAACTAAGATAGTAAACTAAATTACTAAATGATTGAAACAAGAAACTAGAAACAAGTTCCACACACGGTTTCGGTAATTGCCAACCTAGGGTTTCTACAAATTTTAGATTCAACTCAATTGCATACGATTAGCGGATTTAGTGTACCGTGACTTAGGTGCCAATAACTATCAACGTTTTGAAAAACGGACAAGAATGCACTTTGTAATCAACACAAGTAAAACCTAACCACGACAATGCATAACTACACATAACCATTTCGTAAAGTCATAACTTTTAACATCGTTCGACAATTTACGAATACGAAACAAATGTAAACTATTGTCAATGGTTTCAAAAATCAAACACAATTTGTCACAAAGTTGAAGCAAGAAACAATTCGAAACCCTAAATTAAACAACTACCTATACCGGGGTGAAACCGAGGAGACTAGCCATTCATAGTCGAAGAAGCACGATCACCGGAAGATGAACACGAACCCCGAACCATATTCTTCAAGTCTTGAGGATAGGTGGAAGTTAGGGTTTGAAGATGAAGGTGGAAGAGGATGATGGTGATGATGGAATGATGGAGATGGTGATTTGATTAGGGTTAGGATGAAGATGGTGTTAGTGGTTGTGTTAGGATTGATTAGGGATGAATTGGATGATCAAGAATGGTTCCAAGGAGGTGTTTTTACCTCCCAAGGTTCGTAACCCCCGAAAAATGGTCAAACAAAATGTTATAACTCGTCAAAGATCAACAAGAAACAAGATTTTGTGACTTAGCAAACGGAGGCCCGTCGCCGACGGCCTTGGTTTTGCCGTTTTGTCCGAAACTGTTTTCCTCATAACTTCTTCGTTATAGCTCCATTTTACTCACCGTTTTCTCCCACGTTCTCGTAATTCAGCCCTCTATCATGACATCTTCCAATATATTCATTTTAAATCCATTAACATTCCACAAAACACATCCAATCTTCGTGATTAACCCGGTTTTGTTCATTTCACATCCCCGGTGCTCCGTTTAGCTCCCGATTAGCTCCTTAAACTCTTTTAGACCTGTAAAACACAAATCCCATTAAAAGTAGGCTATTCAAGATTAAAAGCTATGTAAAAACATCAACTTAAGCACAAACGATCACCGGTTTTCGACCACGTATCAGGCACCATTCGAAGCTCTCTACGGTCGAAAATGTCGTTCACATGTCTGTTGGAATGAGATCGGTGAAGCTCAGCTTACTGGACCAGAGCTCATTCTAGAAACAACAGACAAAATCAAGAAAATTCACGATAATCTTGTGACAGCTAGAAGCCGTCAAAAGAGTTATGTGGATATGCGACGCAAGCCCTTAGAATTTCAAGTCGGAGACCGTGTCCTACTCAAGGTGTCACCTTGGAAGGGAGTGGTGAGATTTGGAAAGAAAGGAAAACTTACACCTCGATATGTTGGACCATTTAAGATTGTGGAAAGAATTGGAAAGGTTGCCTATCAACTAGAGCTACCTCCAGAGCTTGGAAATATTCATCTGACTTTTCACGTGTCCAATTTGCGAAAGTGTTTAGCTGATACTGATCTTCACATTCCACTCAACGAGATTCAAGTTGATGAAACGATGCACTTTGTCGAGAAACCTGTGGAGATAATGAACCGTGCAGTCAAACAGTTGAAGAACAAACGGATTCAATTGGTCAAAATTCGCTAGGAATCCAAACGTGGCCCAGAGTTTACTTGGGAACGTGAGGACCAAATGAAGGTGAAATATCCACAATTTTTCTCACAAGTTCCCTCTAGTTAAAATTTCGGGACGAAATTTCCTAAAGTAGGGGAGACTGTGACAACTGTTTTCTGTAATCGATGTATAATGTAAAAGAATGATGATTATTAATAAAACAATGTGCTTTAGTGTTATTATGTGTGTATTTGTTTTTGGTGATTTTACGATTTGATTCGATTCCGATTCCAAGCTTTAAATCGCTTTCTGGAAGGTTATACGCAAACTGATGCGTAAACATAATCAATTTAGTGCGACAAACACTCCGGAATAGTGACATAGTCTTAACATACCTTAAATAACCTCCACATAACTTAGAAATAAGTTTAGGATGGTTTGGTGTGTTGAAATCAAGTTTGTTCGATCGCAGGGACTATTTGTGTCAAATTGCGAAACTATACCGATTTGTATAGTAAGGAACATTCTGGAACTTGATCATAAGTTAAACATACCCTAAATATCCTTTACATAGCATAGAAATAGGCTTCAAAAAGTGCATAAGTTTGCATTTTCGCGCATATAAACTTTATTGATCAATAGGGACTAAAAGCGTCAAAAAGTGCATAAGTTTGCATTTTCGCGCATATCTTACGTTCTGAATATATCCGGAGATCCAAAAATTTATGTAATCATTAAAATATTTTATTTTAGTGATTGGCATGATAAAATTCCATTCGTCGCGTAATTTGGATCGTTTTTGCGTTCGTTACGACTTCCGTCATAATTAACCGAATAACGCAACCGTACGACCAAACGAACCGACATCCGAGATGTTTTTGAGCATGTTTTGAGTTCCCTATACTTTAACATCATTTTAGAGCCTTGAAATGAGGTTAACGGGGCTTAAACATGTCAAAAATGCATCAAAATGCAAGATTCTCAAGTGCAAGGACCATTTTTGAAATTTCTGGCAGATACATTGAACTTGGTCCATTTTTGAGGATTTGATGGTTTTAACCCAAGGTTTTGCACTCTATGGGCTGGAATTTTATGGTTTTAAGTATTCCCATGGTTTTGAAAACCATGTGCCCACATGTAAGGTCTAGATCAAGGCACGTTTTGCGAGGAACGATCCTAACGGTTCTCCAAAATCTATAAATACCCATGCTTTCATTCGCTTCAACTCACACTTGATTCATTTTGCTCTGAGTTGAGGTTTAAACACTTCATACCTGAGCAAAATTGGATCAAACTTCCTAGCGTGGACCCTTTGTAAGTATTCTTTCGTGTTTTTATGCGTTTTTAGCACGAAAGTCAAACAGTGTTTGACTTTCTGCTTTGACCACGAGTTGGTCAACACTAAGTTCATTGAACTTCACAACGTGAGTGTAATCACGATGGTTATAGTCCCGTGTGACTATACCTACTGATTACCACGTGACTAGGCGTAGTGACGAGTCGTAGTTTCGGCCAAAATACGTATTCATGCGTATTTTGTAACCAAACTACTCTTGGGTATCAAAACACTTTGTTTTGATATCAAAACCTGTTTTCTAACTTAACTAAACATGTTTTAAGATGTTTAGCTCGTCACTTTTAGTTTAGTGCTTGTGTAGAGTCGTAAGTCAAGCGGTCTAAACAACCGCTTAGACTTTCGAACTAGACCCATTTGGTCGATCATTAGGATCCGACCAAGCATGTTTAGTGACCATAGTTGTATTGGGAATAACCTTCCGAGGTTATACCTTATGGTCACTTAATTTAAGTAGTTATATGATAGGTAGTTTATATGCCTTAGGTAAAATGACCAAAACGCCCTTTTCATGCATAATTGAATTTTAAGCATATGTAACATAAACTTTTGTCACTTAATTGATTATGCAACATGTTTAGGAATATAATACTTGTCATAGGACTAGTTAGACGTCTCGAACGCGCGTTTGCCCGAACGACGCGTTAAAGTAGCGTAAGCTACCTTAATGGGTCGTAACGAGTCGAAAGCACTTAGGTTAGGTTCTGATTTAGAATGTAGGCTATGTTAAACCATACACATGAGTTCCAACACTCATTTGGTTTACAAGACCTCATTCTGTCCGATCTTCCGATTTAGGTGTTGATTATTTATCTAGTGATTCGATTACTAGGTGCTGCTTGATTTCTCTGGTTTGCTTGAGTTTGTTGAAGTTCTTTTGATTGAGGATACTTTGCACTTCATGTGAGTACATAGTTCCCCTATTTCACTGTTTTCGATTGTTTTGGGGTGATTCATATGTGTTAAATGTTTTCGATGTTTTAACGATGTTTTCAAAAACGATTAAAAAGGTTTATGTTAAATTAATAACGATTTTGATAAAGTGAACAAACTTGTTGGTTGTAATTACATAACGAATGACATTCATTAACATTGATCAAGCCGACCAGTATTAGGTTATGGTACCATAGGATCTGACAAATCCCGTTATCAGACTGCACCCATGGTTATGTGTGGGGGTTGTGGGTAACGACTGAATCTGATGATTGTTAACTTACCCTTTGGTGGTTTGTTAATGAGAGAAGTGAGATAGTCGAGTCACGAAGGTTTGGATGTTATTAGCGAGACGACCAAAAAGTAGTTTCACAATTAAAACGAGTTAATCGATTTTGGGGCGAGTTAAACGATTTGAAACGACTTAAACGAGGTAAACGATTTGATTAAATGATTAGTTTTGGGTTGTGATTAGATAATGGGACGGGTGTAGCATGATAAAAGCATGGTAGATACGCCGCTGGTACATCTTATATATAAGTGCTCTTATCATATTACATTTTGTGTCATTATTTAGTTCAATAGGGAAACGATTTTAAAACGAAGTCACACAACGAGGTTTTCGAAATAATATAAACCATACGAGTTTTATTAACGAGTTTTTATGAGATGTTTTACAATTTGATTTAATCAAATAAATGTTTTGGGGTTAAGAATCATGGCAACGAGATTTTGCAAATTATAACCAATTTGATTTGAGTTGGTTAATTATGTCGCAATACTATACTTTTTAAAACAAGGTTTTTAATTAAGTATTGCTACATGTAAACTAGCCATGAATCCAACACTCTCATAAACCTATGTGCTCGCCAGCATTTCTTTGCTGACTTTGTTTTTACAGATGTTTCAAGTGATGTTGCTTGATGTTGACTGCTAGGATGTATGAGTCACATAGGATCTGGACGAGGCCTTAGTGACATAATAACAATGATAGACAATATGTAACATGTTTGTTTTGTATTAAGACAATGTAAATTACCTAATGAATCAATAAAACGAAACTTTTTATATCCATGGTTGCGAAACAATAATTCTGCCACGACACTCCCTGACGTTTCCACCACGGTTTTGTTGTTTTAACGCGGTCGGGGTGTGACACTAACTAAGTCAACTCATTTCCTACCAATGAAGGAAACTTTTAGTATGGAACAGTTAGCTAAATTGTATGTAAATGAAATAGTTTCATTACATAGAATTCCCTTATCAATTGTTTCTGATATAGATAGCCGTTTTATCTCTCATTTTTGGGTAAGTTTCCAAAAGGCAATGGGAACCAAGTTGAATCTAAGCACCGCTTATCATCCTCAAACGGGCGGGCAAAGCGAAAGGACAATTCAGAAAATGGAGGATATGCTTAGAGCTTGTGTAATTGATTTCGGAGGTAATTGTGATGATCACTTACGACTAATAGAATTTTCTTACAATATGTCACACCCCGACTTTCCACGTGTCACTGGTGGGCCCGGTGGGGAGTATCGTGACGTGGTTCGCAACATAATAGTCAAACAACACAATATATATGAATGCACAGCGGAAGCAAAAGATAAATTATATATTACAAATCCGAATTTAAAGTAATATCCAGTATTACAACGGAAAGTAAAGGATTCACAGGCGGATCTTAAAACATATCATTTGTTCAACAGACTTTAGACGCCTAGAACTTGCAAGATTCCTTATTAGCGCCCTGAGCTTCCAGCCAATTATGTTCGGTACCTGTCACTTAACCCTTTTGGAAAATACGTCAGTTTTCACTGGTAAATACACTCAACCGACTCATTTGAAAAGAGTTTTAAGAAAATTGATTTGGATGCACGTGGCACAAAATATCTTTCATAATTTGATTAAAATGTACAGAGGCAAAATTAACCTTTTTAACTTGGAACAATTATATTTATAACCTTGTATACAGATTTAAATGTTCGTTGTACGTTCAGGGCCCGATGTAGAAACCGAGTCAAGATTAACAGACACGCCACAAGTATAAGCCCACAAGAGAGTGAGATACCGTTTCCCTTTAAGCAACTTTCAGTGTATGCCTACACCCCGTGCTTAAGGCGTGGCCATTTTATAATACAATGATGTCAAGGATATCCGGGACATGGTCATTAACCCCTAAAGGCTTTTATTTCAAACAATACAGATTAAACCGGGTTACCTCAATAATTTAATCACAATCCGATTAAACATTCAATACCCGACCAAGCGGTATCATTATACCGTATTCCAAGCCCGTATAGGGAAAATAAGTTAAGAGTATTTACCTGAGCTAGCTCCTGTCTTAATTAGCAAGAATCTAATAACTCAGCCGTATTCACTTAAGTAAGCGTAGGTACCATTTACCGAAATGCTCTAGTCTGGAATGATGGTATAAATAATCAATTAGAATGCTAACGGGTCTTTAATTTAGCTTAAGCTTAGACCGGTTAGTCTTAAGGGAATATACGGTTTGTACGCACAATTAAGCGAAGACCGGAATAGAATGTGATTTAAACCCGACATGTTCAGAGACTTGTCTTATATGGGTATTTCATACACATTCTGGATTTTGGGATAAAACCGTTAAGGTTTGACCCATTTCGGATAATTTATGTAAACTTGTTACATAAACCGAACCGTACGCGTAAGAAGCGTGACGGGTATTCATGAGAGCTATATACAGGTTTCCTAAGTTAATTTATGCCTCAAATATGTTGTGACATCAGGAAGATGTCTTTCATTATGCCCGAAACAAGTTTAAACACAAACTATGCCCCGTAGGGGTAGTTTGGTCATTTTAAAGTTTGTAAAAGAGTTTAGATGTTTAACTGAGTTACAGGTCTGATGTAAACAGCAAACATACTCAATTTGATAAGTTATATCAGTAGGCTAAAGCATATATGTGAAATTTATCATTTTTAACCAAGATATGCCCCGTAGGGGTATTTTGGTAATTTCACATAAGCCGAAAAGCTCAAAAACGAAGTCTGAGTTAATCGACCTTTGCTTACTGTTAAAATATCATAATTTTCCTCATATATCAGTAGGTATCAACCCGGGTATGTCCAATATGATTTTAAGACATACTATGCGTTAAAAACGCTAATTATGGCGATTAAAGGCCATTTCCGGGTTCGATACTTAAATCTGATATTTTTATATTTCCAGAAGGCTTAAAATAATTTATTTATCATATGTGATCAGTAGCAAAAGGTTTGGAGTCGTTTAGATAAGTAAAACTCATTTTATGGCCCGTAAGGGCAAAACCGACAATTACCGGATTATGCCTACGACTACTAGTTATGCTCAGCCTAAAATTAATTAAAAATCTTTAAAAATCCCAAAATAATATATTACATCAGTGGGTATTAAGTTTGATACCAAAAAGTAGGCTTAACTAGGCTATATGCTAATTACGCCGTTTTATTAACATAAAGCTTTAAATTTGCGATATTGAGCATAACTCTTAATCTACAAGTCAAACTGATGTCAAACTTTGCATACAAGTTTATATATCAGTAACTAAGGTTTTTACACTTTTACATTTTCATAAATCACGTTTTAAGGTAATAAGGGCATAATGGTCAACATATGAGTAATTAACGGAATCATGCGTATTAATCGGATAACTAAGGAACCGAGGTGTATAATCACAGAGGGTTTTACTAGCATATAACCTGGTCCAAATGAAGCTCCAAGGTATTTCTAAAACAAACCTAAACGGGTCAAAACTGAAAGTCAAAGTGGAAGTCAAACTATGTGACTTTCGATTCCGAACCGGGTCTAAACAGGAAATAGTCGGGTTGAACATGTTTAGACATGTTCTTACGCTAATTACTAAGTTATAACATTTTAAGCATCCTGTTGACTTTTTAATTATAAGTTTGATCAAACAGGTTGTAAATGTTCTAGATAGCTAATTATGCATAAATGACATTTTAAGCATCCTGTTGACTTTTTAATTATAAGTTTGACCCGACTTTTGACCTGGTTAGAGTGGTGATCAGGGGAAACCCTTTTGGGGTTTTATTACCCTCATAAATACCAACTCATAACTACTTTTAATTCGAGATATGACTGAGCCATTATTGACTAATCTCGAAGTCAAACCGTAATTACGACGGTTTGACTTTTAGCTAATTAAACAAGCTAAACTTAACTAAAGAAGGACAAGAACACTTACTGAAGTCCTATGCACGACTTAAGATCAAATGGACCGGCTTGAGAGCTCCAGGAATGATCAGATTGCAAGGAAATTGGTGTGATGAACTTGTGTGCACAATGGAGCCTTTTATAATGTATTCACTCACCATAATTGGTTGACAACCAAGTCTATGATCAACCACAACCATCCAATACTTGTTACTAGTGCCTAAGGAAGTCTAAGGGTCGTCCACTTGTGAGAAAAACCGGCCAAATGGGTCAAAATCGCGTAAAACAGGCAACATCAAGTTTTTTCTGCATCTGGTGCTCCCACGCGGCCCGCCTGAAGTTCACCATACCCATACGCGGGCCGTCTGGCCCATAAAATCTGATTTTAAATTTTCTTTTGTTTTGCAGGTTGACCTTTGGCTTCACGAAGGGGCAACTAGGGTTATTTCTTGCATTTTGACCCCCTTATGTTTACCCACAAGGGCCTTAGGACTTATACCCACTTTCCCAAGTCCCCGAACACTTCTGGTTAACCCGAAAAGTCTTAACTTTCAATGTTTGCACTTTAACCCCTCGCACACGAATGTGGTCATAACTTTCTCATACGATAACGAAACTTTATGAAATTTTAATCGTGCATTCTAGTGAGCATAATTAACATTTACAACACTTCGGGCTTATCAAAAGGTCACTCAGAGGTATATCTTTAAACATGTTGACACATTTAACCCCTGTAGTTTGTAATCTCTCACTTTTAGCTTCGTATGATCCATGATTTATTCGTTTGATGTTATAAACATCATGTAGGGTTATTATGAAGTATATTTATTCACAGTTGACACTTAGAATACGTATACTCACATACTTTCCATGTTTGTCAACTTTAGTCCTTTCATAACATTCTTTCACACGTTCAAAATTTATGACACGTGTCAACACCTTATAGGACGTGAATTTTCGAGGTGTTACATCCTCACCCCCTTAAAATAAATCTCGACCCGAGATTTACTGAAATAAGTAAGGGTACTTTTCTTTCATCGTGGATTCAACCTCCCACGTGAATTCGGGGCCTCTACGGCATCCCATATGACCTTTACAATAGGTACATGCTTCCTTCGAAGCTTCTTTACCTATCGATCTTCAATCGACAAAGGTTTTTCCCACAAATTTCAAGCTCTCGTCTATATGCATATCTGTATGCGGTATAGACAGTGATTCATCAGCGAAGCACTTCTTCAGATTGCAGATGTGGAACACATTGTGAATTCCACTGAGCTTATCCGGTAAGTTTAACTTATAGGCAACTGAACCTACACGTTCGATAACCTCGAAAGGTCCTATGTATCTCGGGCTTAGCTTGCCTTTCTTACCAAATCGTATCACTCCTTTCCAGGGTGATATCTATTGTTGAACCTTATTCCTTAACAAGAATTTAGGAGGTTTGCTATTTTCATAATCCTTAATTTTCTGCCGTATACTGGCATCTTACTGATGATTATGAATTTGCGTGATCTTATTGATTGTCTATAATGCAACTTTCAGATCTTAATGTTTGGACTTACCAAACTATTGTCCTATCAATGGACGTTTAACATGCCATTTATACAAGGTCTCCACAGGGTAGCCTTGATACTTATTTAACCGCTATTTATAGAAAAGCTTATCTTAAGGGGAGATGGTTATTCCAACCATTGCTCAAAATTTATATTTAAGAAATAGCTAATCTTTACAGTTAGTCGAGCAATCGACGATCCTGGGTAGTTGATGGCGATTCTTAATCGTTGTTTAAATAGGGCTGCGGTAAACAATGCCTTAGCAAAATGAACCGTCTTTCATAATTTACTATACCGAATTCTCAGGATATTGAGTTTGGCTTTATGAATCTAAGTCTTAAAACTTACTTAACCAGGGTTTTCGATTCTGCCAATAATGGTACTAGTTGTCTTGGAGATTTCATAAAAATGCAGCCCCAAATGGGATTTTTAACTTAACTCTACCTGTCTCCCCGAAGTAAACAGGGTAATCTTAGGAGGAGATAATCAAGGTACAAGGAGGTTACAGAGATTTCCATATCTCAGGCTCCAGTTTACTCATCATTGCTTGTGTCAAATAAGTGACATATTTATGTTACTAGTCCACGAATTCCTAATCTAGAATATTTCCTGGACAATTTTTTTTTCATTCTGGATATCTTCTTTGAACACTAGCAGTTGACTTTAGTACCGTATGATTATTGAGATATCTTTGTGGTTCCATACATTAAACCTCCATACTGATCAGGCATGGAAGCAATCTAGGGAACTTATTCAGATACACCAATCCTCATATAGTGCTTTTGTCATACTATTGGTATTCGAAATCGATAGAGATTAAAGAGATATCAACTACATGTGTTTATATTTAATCAGAATGGAAATTTTCACAAACTAGGCACCTAGCTCAGTTGGCTAGGCGCGCGAAAGGGTGCGGCCCAGAACCAGGTTCGATTCCGGGGACGGCCGATTCCACCAATTTTTTTTACAGGAACAGAAAAATAGTCCTTATTTCTAAACGAATCATCTTCTTGATTGCTATCAGACAACTGCTATTCATCATCCTCATGGCTTTATACTAACCGTGGTTTCATTAAACCATACAGGCCAATAAGGCACTAACATTCTTAATGAACGTCATTTTAAAAATTATATTAATATCACTTAGCCTAGGTCACAAAAGACCATCAATGGCATTTAAGGGTTGGACCTAGTCCATCACCTTTTTGATAGGGGATCAAAAGTCACAT
Source organism: Helianthus tuberosus (assembly GCA_030545235.1). Taxonomy (NCBI): domain Eukaryota; kingdom Viridiplantae; phylum Streptophyta; class Magnoliopsida; order Asterales; family Asteraceae; genus Helianthus; species Helianthus tuberosus. The sequence goes on from CM060403.1 coordinate 158,349,021, forward strand.
ATGTCTTTATTATACTGATGAATTTGGATAGCTTGAAAGCTTTCCATAAGGATATCAGAAAAAGTGATTCATAATAGTTATAAAATATCAATTTAAGATTTGTTGGAGCATTTTCTAAAGTATCATCTCTTAGGCGTCCATCTGATTCCTGGGGCAGTTGGTCTTGATATGCCCCTTCTCGTTGCAACCATAACAGGTTGCATCCTTTATCTTCTTGCAATCCAGGGTTTTATGTTCCTTTGACTTGCAAATTCCACACGGTAGAGGCTGAGACTCAAATCTGCATTTCCCCAGATGGTATTTCCTACAAGTTTCGCACCTGGTCTTCTCTCCCGACTGCTGGTTGTCTCTCTTGAACCCGGAACTCTTCTTATCTTCATAATTCCTCTTCCTCTCGGAGCGATGAGAATTCTCGTCCTCCCTTTTACGCTTTCCATCTTCAGAGACTTTGGCAGCCTTGTTTCTGACCACATCGAGTGTGAGAGATAGTGACAGATCTGCCGTTGACCTGAATGTAGTAGGTCTTGAAGCCTTAACACTGGCTTTGATTTCTGGGGCTAAACCCCCGATGAAGCGAGCAATTCGCTTGGGCTCTGGTGTTACAAGGTAAGGAACCAGTCTGGACAGGGTATTGAAACTGGTGAGGTAAGCTTGACAATCTAAGTTTGTCATCACCAATGATAAGAAATCAGATTCAATTCTTTCGACCTCGTGTTGAGGGCAGTAGTTCTCCATAATGAGAGCAACAAACTGTTCCCATGACATGTTGTAAAGTGGGATCTTCCCAGCAGCTTGAATGAGAGCCTTCCACCACGCTAGCGCCTCTCCCTTGAATGATTGGGATACATACTTCACTACATCCCTCTCAGCGCATCCCCTGATATCCACAATAGTATCCATCTCGTCCAGCCATGTCATACAGTCAATGGCTCCTTTCTCCCCTGTAAAATCCCGGGGTTTACATGACACAAAGTACTTGTAGGAGCAACCCTTATCACGGGGTCCTTTATTCAGTATGATTTGTTGAGACGGATCACTGTGATGGTTCGAGGAGCGACGATCGTCATCTCCATTCTTGGGATCATCTTTCTTGGGAGGTGGCTTGCTGTGAGCTTCAGAGTGTGTTTTAGGCTTTGAAGGCTGTGTAGATAGGGTCCTACTATACTCTTCATACTGCCTTTCCAAAGCCTGTGTAACAGCGCCGTCTAGGATCGCTTTCAATTCCGCACCCGTTAGATTTATTTGGGCGTCATTATTAACCTCCGCTGGATGACTATTACCCTCGTCTGAGTTAGCCATTACAATTTAACTGTTGCAAAAAACAAGGGCAATAGTTTATTTGGGAGTTTATTATGGAATTGCCCCTTAGGGTAATTCGTTAACCATGGTAAACAGAGACCACATTTGGTTAATTTATTTATCATATTTATTTAGGATTTGTATAATAATTTATCCTAATTATAAAACAATAACAGTTTTATTTGTGGCACAAAAGGCCTAGTCTCGTGGACATTTTTATTTAACCTATGATTTCAAGGAATCAAAACATTAAGGTATACTGGCACAATAGGCCTGGTCACAAGGACATTTATAAATTATGCGCTATGATTTCAGAGAATCAAAGCATTAAGGTTTGAACCTAGTTCATTACCTTTATCTGACAGGGTGTCATTGCTACCACTGTCTTTAGTCTCAGAGGGCATTCACTATAGCTCGTAGGCATTTCCCTTCTAAGGGATGTTTATTATATGATCATCTTCATTTGATGATAGTAGTCAGGATCGCATTGATCATACAGACTAATAGGCTTGAGCGTAGCTCACCACCATAGACAAGGAATCATAAAGATCAAATGTCAATGTCTCAAATGGACAATACATTATAGCCCGTAGGCATTATTTTACCAATATATGGTCAAAGTATGATCATCTTAATTGATGATCCAAACCCATGATTCAGAGATCATTAAGTTGGGTTAGGGATCTTTTTAAAGAATCCATATATATATAAATGACGTGTGTGATTTTAACGAATCACGCCTGCCAGGAGTGTTAACATATTTACAGATGTTAACAGGGATTCGAATCTTTTAAACATGTCTTACCATCATAGCCCGGCCTTAAAATGACCCGAAGGCTAGGTTTCACTCTTAAGATTCTTATTAATATTTATCGCAGGACAATCCTAAATTGAGGTGTTAAATATGGATCTGAATCTAATGATGGAACTACCATCTTGGCCCGTTCTTAAAATGACACGTGACTAGGTCTTGTCCTTTTTAGATTTTGCCATTTTGTTATAATGGTAGATCTTATAATATAGGAATGATAATTTAAACATAATCATTCCTTTAAAATTTAAACAAGTATATTGTTGCCCTAAACGGGACTTCTAATAAAAATTGATTTACCCATGCAAGAGCTTAATCAGAAAAATAACCAAGGACAAAAAAAACAAGTTAGAATTTGTCCTATGTTCTCGTCTAGACTCAAGAATGTGCAATTGTGTAACTGAGATTAAACGCAAAAGGCTAGCATTTAATTCACTCAGTGCTGGCTCTGATACCAACCTGTCACACCCCGACTTTCCACGTGTCACCGGTGGGCCTGGTGGGGAGTATCGTGACGTGGTTGGCAACATAATAGTCAAACAACACAATATATATGAATGCACAGCGGAAGCAAAAGATAAATTATATATTACAAATCCGAATTTAAAGTAATATCCAGTATTACAACGGAAAGTAAAGGATTCACATGCGGATCTTAAAACATATCATTTGTTCAACAGACTTTAGACGCCTAGAACTTGCAAGATTCCTTATTAGCGCCCTGAGCTTCCAGCCAATTACGTTCAGTACCTGTCACTTAACCCTTTTGGAAAATACGTCAGTTTTCACTGGTAAATACACTCAACCGACTCATTTGAAAAGATTTTTAAGAAAATTGATTTGGATGCACGTGGCACAAAATATCTTTCATAATTTGATTAAAATGCACAGAGGCAAAATTAACCTTTTTAACTTGGAACAATTATATTTATAACCTTGTATACATATTTACATGTTCGTTGTACGTTCAGGGCCCGATGTAGAAACCGAGTCAAGATTAACAGACACGCCACAAGTATAAGCCCACAAGAGAGTGAGATACCGTTTCCCTTTAAGCAACTTTCAGTGTATGCCTACACCCCGTGCTTAAGGCGTGGCCATTTTATAATACAATGATGTCAAGGATATCAGGGACATGGTCATTAACCCCTAAAGGCTTTTATTTCAAACAATACAGATTAAACCGGGTTACCTCAATAATTTAATCACAATCCGATTAAACATTCAATACCCGACCAAGCGGTATCATTATACCGTATTCCAAGCCCGTATAGGGAAAATAAGTTAAGAGTATTTACCTGAGCTAGCTCCTGTCTTAATTAGCAAGAATCTAATAACTCAGCCGTATTCACTTAAGTAAGCGTAGGTACCATTTACCGAAATGCTCTAGTCTGGAATGATGGTATAAATAATCAATTAGAATGCTAACGGGTCTTTAATTTAGCTTAAGCTTAGACCGGTTAGTCTTAAGGGAATATACGGTTTGTACGCACAATTAAGCGAAGACCGGAATAGAATGTGATTTAAACCCGACATGTTCAGAGACTTGTCTTATATGGGTATTTCATACACATTCTGGATTTTGGGATAAAACCGTTAAGATTTGACCCATTTCGGCTAATTTATGTAAACTTGTTACATAAACCGAACCGTACGCGTAAGAAGCGTGACGGGTATTCATGAGAGCTATATACAGGTTTCCTAAGTTAATTTATGCCTCAAATATGTTGTGACATCAGGAAGATGTCTTTCATTATGCCCGAAACAAGTTTAAACACAAACTATGCCCCGTAGGGGTAGTTTGGTCATTTTAAAGTTTGTAAAAGAGTTTAGATGTTTAACTGAGTTACAGGTCTGATGTAAACAGCAAACATACTCAATTTGATAAGTTATATCAGTAGGCTAAAGCATATATGTGAAATTTATCATTTTTAACCAAGCTATGCCCCGTAGGGGTATTTTGGTAATTTCACATAAGCCGAAAAGCTCAAAAACGAAGTCTGAGTTAATCGACCTTTGCCTACTATTAAAATATCATAATTTGCCTCATATATCAGTAGGTATCAACCCGGGTATGTCCAATATGATTTTAAGACATACTATGCGTTAAAAACACTAATTATGGCGATTAATGGCCATTTCCGGGTTCGATACTTAAATCTGATATTTTTATATTTCCAGAAGGCTTAAAATAATTTATTTATCATATGTGATCAGTAGCAAAAGGTTTGGAGTCGTTTAGATAAGTAAAACTCATTTTATGGCCCGTAAGGGCAAAACCGACAATTACTGGATTAAGCCTACGACTACTAGTTATGCTCAGCCTAAAATTAATTAAAAATCTTTAAAAATCCCAAAATAATATATTACATCAGTGGGTATTAAGTTTGATACCAAAAAGTAGGCTTAACTAGGCTATATGCTAATTACGCCGTTTTATTAACATAAAGCTTTAAATTTGCGATATTGAGCATAACTCTTAATCTACTAGTCAAACTGATGTCAAACTTTGCATACAAGTTTATATATCAGTAACTAAGGTTATTACACTTTTACATTTTCATAAATCACGTTTTAAGGTAATAAGGGCATAATGGTCAACATATGAGTAATTAACGGAATCATGCGTATTAATCGGATAACTAAGAAACCGAGGTGTATAATCACAGAGGGTTATACTAGCATGTAACCTGGTCCAAATGAAGCTCTAAGGTATTTCTAAAACATACCTAAACGGGTCAGAACTGAAAGTCAAAGTGGAAGTCAAACTATGTGACTTTCGATTCCGAACCGGGTCTAAACAGGAAATAGTCGGGTTGAACATGTTTAGACATGTTCTTACGCTAATTACTAATTTATAACAATGATCAAACAGGTTGTAAATGTTCTAGATAGCTAATTATGCATAAATGACATTTTAAGCATCCTGTTGACTTTTTAATTATAAGTTTGACCCGACTTTTGACCTGGTTAGAGTGGTGATCAAGGGAAACCCTTTTGGGGTTTTATTACCCTCATAAATACCAACTCATAACTACTTTTAATTCGAGATATGACTGAGCCATTATTGACTAATCTCGAAGTCAAACCGTAATTACGACGGTTTGACTTTTAGCTAATTAAACAAGCTAAACTCAACTAAAGAAGGACAAGAACATTTACTGAAGTCCTATGCACGACTTAAGATCAAATGGACCTGCTTGAGAGCTCCAGGAATGATCAGATTGCAAGGAAATTGATGTGAGGAACTTGTGTGCACAAGGGAGCCTTTTATAATGTATTCACTCAGCATAATTGGTTGACAACCAAGTCTATGATCAACCGCAACCATCCAACACTTGTTACTAGTGCCTAAGGAAGTCTAAGGGTCGTCCACTTGTGAGAAAAACTGGCCAAATGGGTCAAAATAGCGTAAAACAGGAAACAACAAGTTTTTTCTGCATCTGGTGCTCCCACGCGGCCCGCCTGAAGTTCACCATACCCATACGCGGGCCGCCTAGCCCATAAAATCTGATTTTAAATTTTCTTTTGTTTTGCAGGTTGACCTTTGGCTTCACGAAGGGGCAACTAGGGTTATTTCTTGCATTTTGACCCCCTTATGTTTACCCACAAGGGCCTTAGGACTTATACCCACTTTCCCAAGTCCCCGAACACTTCTGGTTAACCCGAAAAGTCTTAACTTTCAATGTTTGCACTTTAACCCCTCGCACACGAATGTGGTCATAACTTTCTCATACGATAACGAAACTTTATGAAATTTTAATCGTGCATTCTAGTGAGCATAATTAACATTTACAACACTTCGGGTTTATCAAAAGGTCACTCAGAGGTATATCTTTAAACATGTTGACACATTTAACCCCTGTAGTATGTAATCTCTCACTTTTAGCTTCGTATGATCCATGATTTATTCGTTTGATGTTATAAACATCATGTAGGGTTATTATGAAGTATATTTATTCACAGTTGACACTTAGAATACGTATACTCACATACTTTCCATGTTTGTCAACTTTAGTCCTTTCATAACATTCTTTCACACGTTCAAAATTTATGACACGTGTCAACACCTTATAGGACGTGAATTTTCGAGGTGTTACACAATAACAGCTATCACACAAGTATCAATCATGCACCATTCAAAGCACTTGATGGAGGAAAGTGCCGAACGCCAGTCTGTTGGGCAGAAATTGGAGAAAAGCAACTATCCGGACCTGAAATAGTACAAGAAACAACCGACAAAATCATTCAAGTTAAAGAATGACTGAAAGCAGCACGTGATCGACAAAAGAGTTATGCTGATAACAGTCGAAAACCGTTGGAATTTTAGGTAGGTGACAAAGTGTTATTGAAAGTCTCTCCTTGGAAAGGAGTGGTGTCACGACCCTTAGCCCCGGTTTGACCCGGTCCAGAGTCGCGAGGCAGGAAATCCGATGGTATCTAATTTAGTGACAACGGAAGTCTTTTTAAACAGGATCGATTAATAATAAAACTGCTCGTTTATATATAATATAGGGATAAATCCCATAATTTACAAATAAGTGATTTCACTGGGAAATCTTTATTTCTTAAAACATGTTTCTTTATTTATTTACATTGAGCCACTTTCTAAGCTTGTAGTGCTCCACGGCACTTTTCCTGTGCTCACAACAGATCACCTGAAACATGTTTGAAAAAGGTTTTGTCAGCAGGGAAATACTGAGTGAATCATTCTATTTATTAAAACATCCTGTTTGTTATAATGTACAGTATTAAGAGCGATTACAATTGCCTCATCTTTTAAATTAACTGATCCAGTTGTCACTTTACCGGATTGTGACTGTGGACATATCACTTGTAGGGTCCTTTCACCCCAAGTGATAAATAATTAGTAGCTATGTGCACATCCCCCCACATACTGGCAGTAATTTTAGATAACAACGACTTAATCCCTGTAACTATAACTTTGATAAAAACATGCTTTTGAAAGTAATTTGATAAAAAGAGAATGACTCACATTGTAGATTTAACGAGCAGAATATAAGCCTATTGATTAGCCGTGATTAACCTAATTTAAATAACAATGCACACACAAACCAGTTAGTAACTAATACAGCAGTTACGACAATTCATGAGATTAAACCCTCACAACGATTTATTAGTGCAATACTTAACAATTCAGCGGATTCACAACGAATGACAGAGTGTAGTCCGAATTCGAGCAGTACTCAAACATTCAAGTCGAAATCACGATGAATTAACAAAGTATAATCTCAATTTGAGCGGCACTTAAACAATCGTTGGATAGTTAGAATCGATCGGACGTTGAATCGTAATAGCGATCGAGTTATTACCCTGATTGCGGTGTCGATTAGTGCACTGTGTGTGTTAATTGTAGTATACAGAACGTATTTCAGTCTACGAAACGAATTTCTTCGTCGAACATATGCCAAATTTCAAGTACCAATGTCTGCTATTTATACCCGAAATTTACCACCCCTTACGGACCGTAACAAATAACCCTTACGGTCCGTAAGGGTTGCCTATTTTTCATAGAGTAGCCACGGTTGGGACTAGCTATGCTGACTTGACAGTTTCTTAATTTAATATTTTGACAGCGAGTAATTCAGATAATCGTTAACTTAGGGTTTACCCCCTTGAGTTTTAGTGGCCCTGATCCTGATTCCGATTGTTCTGAAAATTTTAGGGTTTGTTCAGAATCACTTGGGTTTCTCAATTAGGGTTTCCTATTGGTCAAATTAAAATAATAATTAGGACTTTTGATGAGAATTGTTACATTCTCCCTACCTTAATAAAAATCTCGTCCTCGAGATTTACTGGAATAAATGAGGATACTTTCTCTTCATTTCTGATTCCAGCTCCCAAGTGTATTCAGCTCCTCTTTTTGAATCCCATCTGACTTTGACTAAAACTAGTCATTTATGTTTGAGAAACTTAATCTTTCGATCCTCAATTTGAAGAGGTTTCTCAACAAATTTTAGCTTTTCATTTACCTCTATATCTTGAAGAGGTACTACCAGTGATTCATCTGATAAGCATTTCTTGAGATTGGATACATGAAATACATCATGTACTCCAGCTAATTCTTCTGGTAGTTGTAACCGATAAGCAACTGGTCCTATACGTTGGATCACTGAAAATGGTCCTACGTACCTGGGACTTAGCTTTCCTTTCTTACCGAATCGAACAATTCCTTTCCAAGGAGAAACTTTTACTAGTACTTTATCTCCGACCTGAAATTCTAACGGTTTGCGGCGATTATCTGCATAGCTCTTTTGACGATCTCGAGCTGTTTTCAGTCTTTCCTTGATTTGAGTTATCTTGTCAGTAGCTTCTTGCACAATTTCTGGACCTGATAATTGACTTTCTCCTATTTCTGCCCAACAAACTGGAGTTCTGCACTTACGTCCATATAGTGCTTCAAATGGAGCAGTTTCAATGCTTGAATGGTAACTATTATTGTAGGAGAATTCAATTAATGGTAAATGATCATCCCAGATTCCACCAAAATCTATTACACATGCTCGGAGCATGTCTTCGAGAGTTTGGATCGTCCTTTCACTTTGTCCGTCTGTTTGTGGATGATATGCTGTGCTTAGATTTAGTCGAGTTCCCATAGCTTGCTGGAAACTTTTCCAGAAATGAGAAGTAAAACGACTATCCCTATCCGAAACAATGGAGAGTGGGACTCCATGTAACGATACCACTTCGTCTACGTACAACTTGGCTAGCCTTTCCATGCTAAAAGTTTCCTTCATTGGTAGAAAATGAGCTGATTTGGTTAACCGATCCACAATTACCCAAATCGCATAATTACCTTTTCTGGTTTTGGGTAACTTAGTAACAAAATCCATTGTTATAAGGTCCCATTTCCATACAGGCATTTCCAATTGTTGTAGTAGTCCTAAAGGTTTCTGATGTTCAGCCTTTACTTGTGAACAAGTAAGACATTTAGAAACATATCTTGCTATATCTTTCTTCATGCCTATCCACCAAAAATTCTTTCTTAAATCTTGGTACATCTTATTGTTTCCAGGGTGCATAGTATACCTAGATTTATGGGATTCTTCTAAAATCTTATTTCTTAATTCTCCTTGTTTAGGTACCCAAATTCGTTTCTTGTGGAATCTCCAAATTCCATCATTTCCTTGCTCTAGTTCCTTTATATAACCTTTCATTCCTTCAGCAGCGTCCTTGATTGCTGTTTCCTGAACTTTCTTTAATTGTTCCATTAAATCTACTTGTAGATTTAATCTAAGAGCACGGACTCGTCGTTGCTTTTCATGATACTGACGACTTAAGGCATCTGCAACTACGTTTGCCTTTCCTTCGTGATATTGGATATCACAGTCGTAATCGCTTAAAACTTCCATCCATCTTCTTTGCCTCATATTTAACTCTTTCTGCCCAAATATATACTTTAAACTTTTATGATCTGTATAAACAGTAAACTTACTTCCATACAGATAATGTCTCCAAATTTTCAAGGCAAAAATTACGGCTCCTAATTCTAAGTCATGAGTCGTATAATTCTCCTCGTGCTTTCTCAACTGTCGGGAGGCATACGCAATTACCTTTTTGCGTTGCATCAATACACATCCGAATCCTAATTTTGAAGCATCACAATATACTTCAAAATCTTCTGTTCCTTCGGGTAATGCTAAAATTGGAGCATTCGTCAATCGGTGTTTTAAAATCTTAAAAGCTTCTTCTTGCTTATGTCCCCATTCAAACTTAGTGGCTTTACAGGTTAACTTAGTTAATGGTACGGCTATCTTGGAAAAATCCTTAATAAACCGTCTATAATACCCAGCTAAACCTATAAAACTTCTAATTTCCATAGCTGTTTGTGGGACCTTCCATTTAGTAATTGCTTCTATTTTAGCAGGGTCTACGTGAATGCCTTCGTGATTCACCATATGTCCTAGGAATTGCACTTCCTTTAACCAGAATTCACACTTTGAGAATTTGGCATAAAGCTTTTCTTTTCTTAACAAGGTTAAGAGTGCATGCAAGTGTTCACAATGTTCTTCCTGAATTTTGGAATAAAGAAGTATATCGTCGATGAATACGATTACAAATTTATCCAAATATGGTTTACAGATCCGATTCATCATGTCCATGAATGCTGCTGGGGCATTTGTTAGTCCAAAGGGCATGACTGTAAACTCATAATGGCCATACCTAGTTCTGAAAGCAGTTTTAGGTATGTCTTCTTCTTGTACCTTCAATTGATGATATCCGGAGCGTAAATCTATCTTAGAAAAATATCTAGCCCCCTGAAGTTGATCAAATAGATCATCAATCCTAGGTAATGGGTATCGATTCTTAATTGTAACCTTATTCAATTCTCTATAATCGATACACATTCTCATTGAACCATCCTTTTTCTTTACAAACAACACTGGCGCTCCCCAAGGGGATGAGCTAGGTTGTATGAAACCTTTACTTAATAATTCATCTAATTGCTTTTTCAATTCTAACATTTCTGTGGGTGCTAACCGATAAGGTGCCTTGGCTATCGGTGTAGTTCCTGGAATTAGATGAATTCTAAACTCTACTTCTCTATCAGGTGGTAACCGAGGTAATTCTTCTGGAAAGATGTCTGGGTATTCTGAAACTACAGGAATTTCCTTAAGTTCTTTATCCTTAGTGCTAATGATTACCGAAATCATATATACTATTCCTTGTTTTCGTTCATAATTAGCAACTTTCATTACTGATATGAACTTCATAGGCTTACGTGGTTTATCTCCTGTAATCACAATTACTTCTCCGGTGGGTGCCTGAATTTCTATAGAGTTCTTATCACATAGAATTCGAGCATGGTTGGCTACTAACTAATCCATTCCTAACACAACATCGAATTCAGCTAACTTCATAGGTAATAGTTTTGCAGAAAACTTATGGCCTAACAGTTCTATCTTTCCTTCTTGCAAAACCTTATTTATGTTAACAGAATTTCCGTCTGCCGTTTCGACTATAAAAATTTGCCTAAGGGTGGTTAAAGGTAAGTTAAGAGCTTGGCAAAATGAAGTATTGATAAAACTTTGGTTTGCACCAGAGTCAAATAATACTTTTGCATAAACGTCGTGGACCAAGAACGTACCAGCTATGACGTCAGGGATTAGTTCAGCTTCTTGGGTGGTTAGCTGGAATGCTCGGGCATTCTTCTTTGTTGTTCCTTCAGCTGGTTTGCCTTTATTGTCTGTGGTTTTAATCAATTTAGGACATTCTGTTCGAAAATGTCCCATTTCTCCACAGTTGTAGCAGATTAGGGATTTCTTCCTGCAATTCTCCTCTTGATGCCCCGGAATTTTGCAAAAATTGCAATATCCCTTGCATCTTCCAAAATGCTTCTTTTTGCAATTTCTACAGTACTGAGGAATTGAGGATTGCCCGGTTCCTCTTTTCTTGAACCGATTATTATCATTACCCACACGAAATCCTTGGGTAATCTTTTGAGCCAATTCCTTCTTTCGATCTTCTTCTCTTGTGCGCACTAGTTCGTCGGTTAGGGTATTAGCTAGTTCCACAGCATCGTCAATAGTGCGAGGTCTCGCAGCTTTAACGATGTTACGGATTTCACTGATTAATCCCCAAATGTAACGAGAAATGAGTACCGGTTCTGGCGAAGCCAGTGTTGGTACCACTCTAGCATATTCAAAGAATGTCGAAGTATAACCGCGACACTCTACGCCTACCATACGATGGTTTAGGAACTTATTTGCCATCTGTTCCTTTTCATATTCAGGACAGTATTTTCTTTCTACAAGAATTTTAAATTCTTCCCAGTTCATAGCATAAGCTATCCTTCTTCCTTTTGCTTGTAGCACCGTGTTCCACCATTCTATTGCCCCTTCTTTGAAAAGATTTGATGCATACATGACCTGATCTTCTTCAGAACACTTACTTATTGCAATTACTGCTTCAGTTTTCTCTAACCAACGCAGTACTGCAGTTGCTCCTTCATTGCCTGCAAATTCAGCAGGTTTGCAAGCAAGAAATTCTTTGAAAGTGCAACCAGGTTTTGCGGCTTTCATTTTCTTAGGAGGTGGAGCCTGTCGTGGATTATTATCGTCATGATTGCCACCTCCATTTATACTATGACTAAAATTATCTTCCTGAGTACGTTTACTAGGAACGATTTGTTGTGGTTCAACAGGTTTCTTTATAGCAGCAACGAATACTGGAATAGCATTAGCTATCCCTTGAGCAACAATATTTTCAATATCTTGTCTAGTCATGTACTGGTTTTCCTGATTTTGTTCAGATTGATTCCCTTCATTAACTGGTTCATTACTAGCGTTTTCCATCTAATAATTATTATAAATATAACTATTAGTATCAAATGATTATAAATAAAATAATTACACAGAAGCACATAAAATCTTACAACACAGATATATATCCAAAATTGTCGATGTTTCGACTTCTATTTTGCTTTATATATTATATAGGCATCCATACACACCGTTTATCTTACAATGTTTTATTTCCCATTTTACAGAGTTATATTTAACTATTATTATTAATATACAGACATTCTTCCCAACCCCACTATTCTTTGGTCAACTGACAGTTTAGTAGCGACGTTCCCTTTCGCCGTACTTCCAAGTAACCCTTTCTCCAATATCCCTAATCCTATTTCCTGTATCAATTAACTCCTCACCCCAAAGACGAAGTTCGGCTAAGTTTTCATTGCTCATTGGAGGATTGGGGATAGGTTCTGGATCAAACTGTGGAAGAAAAGAATAAGGATTGTTGATGATATTCTCGAATTGCCAGTCATTTGTCCACCATTCTTCCATTTGGCCTAAAGGTCGAGTGTGGATTAGTGGGTCTGGAATGGCTGGTTCCAGATTCACAGGAAGTTGGGTTTCTAGGTAAGGATATAGATTATTCTGGATAGGACTAATGACATCACAATTTGCCAGTAGACGGTCTATTTCTTCTTGAAATGTGAGTTCTTCCGTTTGTCTGGAGCTCTCTCCAATTTCTATTCCTTTTTGTTTAGAATCTTTCCTGATTTCTATCTCTGCTGGATTAGAACTCTCTCCGATTTCTATTCCTTTTCCTTTGTCTATAGGGTTTTCTATTTTAGGGAGTTTCCTAGTAACTGGCTTTCTCCTGCGCACTTTCCTCCATCCTACATATCTTCTTTTCTTTTTAAGTTTTGCTTTTTCCAGCGGTGGAGCTTGGAATTCCAGAGGTTCCTCTATATCAGCAATATAACCAGTAAAGTCGTGGGAGACTTCAATTGGTAGTGGGTAGAGGTTGAGATTCTGAAATGCTTCCGATATCTCACTCATGCTGGATAGCATATATGCAAAATGCACAAAAATGCTAAGTTAAAACTTTGAAACAAAGTTTTACAATAAACATTAAAGTTTTATTGCATACGGATTTGTACAAAAAGACTACAGGAAAGAGAACACACTATACTTTATTTATTTACTGGAGATTAATTTTCTACTAGACCAGGCTTATTAATATTTTTAGAGGTTTGCATTTTCGGCTACAGTAGCTAGCATATAAAGGTTTGCCCATTTTTCATCTAATGTATCTTCCCAAGGTGACCTATTGCCTAATTCCTGGATTTCTGAATTAAACCTCACTTTCTTGACTTGGGGTTTCTCTAATTTCTCCTTTCCTTTTCTAAGAATCAAATTTCTTTTATCTTGGGTAAGAGGATTTTCATAATTTGCTTTACGGACAAAAATCCCTTCTTCCAGATCTGCTGGGTGTTTGGAGGAAGAAGTTCCTTTTTCTGTGGGTGCAGTATCTAATTTGTGGTAGATAGCAGAAATCTTTTGTTTACCCATACTGTAACTCAACAATTAATCAGTTAATAAAGCATATTTTCACAGAATAGCAATTAAATTTCTTAATTATTTTAATAGGCTAAAATCAATAGTAAGCTTAAATTAGTGGCTCTGATACCACCTTTTCCTGTCACGGCCCTTAGCCCCGGTTTGACCCGGTCCAGAGTCGCGAGGCAGGAAATCCGATGGTATCTAATTTAGTGACAGCGGAAGTCTTTTTAAACAGGATCGATTAATAATAAAACTGCTCGTTTATATATAATATAGGGATAAATCCCATAATTTACAAATAAGTGATTTCACTGGGAAATCTTTATTTCTTAAAACATGTTTCTTTATTTATTTACATCGAGCCACTTTCTAAGCTTGTAGTGCTCCACGGCACTTTTCCTGTGCTCACAACAGATCACCTGAAACATGTTTGAAAAAGGTTTTGTCAGCAGGGAAATACTGAGTGAATCATTCTATTTATTAAAACATCCTGTTTGTTATAATGTACAGTATTAAGAGCGATTACAATTGCCTCATCTTTTAAATTAACTGATCCAGTTGTCACTTTACCGGACTGTGACTGTGGACATATCACTTGTAGGGTCCTTTCACCCCAAGTGATAAATAATTAGTAGCTATGTGCACATCCCCCCACATACTGGCAGTAATTTCAGATAACAAAGACTTAATCCCTGTAACTATAACTTTGATAAAAACATGCTTTTGAAAGTAATTTGATAAAAAGAGAATGACTCACATTGTAGATTTAACGAGCAGAATATAAGCCTATTGATTAGCCGTGATTAACCTAATTTAAATAACAATGCACACACAAACCAGTTAGTAACTAATACAGCAGTTACGACAATTCACGAGATTAAACCCTCACAACGATTTATTAGTGCAATACTTAACAATTCAGCGGATTCACAACGAATGACAGAGTATAGTCCGAATTCGAGCAGTACTCAAACATTCAAGTCGAAATCACGATGAATTAACAAAGTATAATCTCAATTTGAGCGGCACTTAAACAATCGTTGGATAGTTAGAATCGATCGGACGTTGAATCGTAATAGCGATCGAGTTATTACCCTGATTGCGGTGTCGATTAGTGCACTGTGTGTGTTAATTGTAGTATACAGAACGTATTTCAGTCTACGAAATGAATTTCTTCGTCGAACATATGCCAAATTTCAAGTACCAATGTCTGCTATTTATACCCGAAATTTACCACCCCTTATGGTCCGTAAGGGTTGCCTATTTTTCATAGAGTAGCCACGGTTGGGACTAGCTCTGCTGACTTGACAGTTTCTTAATTTAATATTTTGACAGCGAGTAATTCAGATAATCGTTAACTTAGGGTTTACCCCCCTTGAGTTTTAGGGGCCCTGATCCTGATTCCGATTGTTCTGAAAATTTTAGGGTTTGTTCAGAATCACTTGGGTTTCTCAATTAGGGTTTCCTATTGGTCAAATTAAAATAATAATTAGGACTTTTGATGAGAATTGTTACAAGTGGTAAGATTCATCAAAAGGGGAAAGCTAAGCCCTAGGTATGTTGGACCTTTTGAGATTATTAGATGAATAGGACCTGTAGCCTATCAGCTACAACTGCCAAAGGAAATGGCAGGAATACATGATGTATTTCATGTATCTAATCTCAAGAAATGCTTAGCTGATGAATCACTGGTAGTACCTCTTAAGGGTATAGAGGTAAATGAAAAGCTTAAGTTTGTAGAAAGGCCTCTACATATTGAAGACAGAAAAGTCAAGAACCTCAAGCACAAGAGATTAATTATAGTAAAAGTGAAATGGGATTCCAAAAGAGTACCAGAATATACATGGGAGCTTGAATCGGAAATGCAAAGGAAATATCCACACATGTTCCAGTAGATCTCGAGGACAAGCTCTAAAACAAGGTGGGGAGGATATAACAACCCTCCTAAATTTTTCGACACCCTAAGAATATTTAAAGTATCCCTATATGTTCTAAAATACACCCCGTATGCAAAAACGGGCCCCGAGTACCTTTATTTTTATTAAAATTTATTAAAAACGATTTTTATTAGTCTGTGGCAGGCCGCGAAGACCTAGGCTTGGTCTTACGCGGGCCGCAAGCGATAGGACAAGAGGCGCAGCCCGGAGCTGCCACGTGTCGCAAGCGTGTCGAGCCTATAAGTGATGACCGGTCATAGCTTGTAAATCCCGAAAACGGATCTTTCAATGATATCAAACAACATATTGATTGTGCGGAATCCAATCAATAGGTGATTCAAGAAATAAGATGAAAACAAATAAGAACACCGAAATAACTTTTAACTCACACACGTTTCGATTACTTGAACAAGCAAAAACGTCTGGTATGAGTACACCACTACAAATCGCCTCCCCTTCTCTGATTCTCTAGAATTGTGTAACTAGGAGGTTCAAACCTAAAAACAAGTTAGAAACCTTGTTTATATACTAACTCAAGCCCACTTCCCTACATGGGCTCCCCTTGGGCCTTCTTGGCCCACATGGCCTAAAGCTTAGCCCAAGTGACCTATATTGGTCCAAAACCTAATATAAACTAACCCAGTAAATCCCAGTTCGTAACCATAGCCCGTTGTGTAAATTTGATGCGCCAGTCTCACACTTTAGGGCCTAACAATCTCCCCCTAGACTGATGCCATCAAATTGTCTTCATAACATGAATTCAGCAACGTCTTCAACGAAGTCTATGGTTGTTGCTATGCTGCAGATGTTGTGGAAGTTCTTGACTTCTGAACTCTCAGCACTGGGTCTCTTTCTTCAACTCTTGTGGTTAGCTTCATATCAGGATCTCGATCAGCTTTGCTTGAAAATCTTGTTAAAAAGAATGTGAGAGGAGGATTCTCAACAGCTCTTTTCTTCTTCAGTCTTTATCTTTCAAGCAGGTTCACGGTACTTCTTCAAATGCACTATCACTGTCAGACGGCAATTCGTATTCGATTCTTCTGACTCAGGTACATCTTGTTGTTGTGCTGCTTCAGGCTTCTTCAGCAACTAACAACATCTCAGTCTTCATCAACCCTTGTTCTTGATTGAAATCAAGTTCTGCACATGCTCACAAACTCATAAGCAAACATTTCTTATGCAACAGGGAAAGTACCATATGAACACTAGGTACATCCAAGTACTTGTACTCGGATTTTACAATTTAAATTCTTTCAATTTTTGATGATCAGTCAAATCTTCAAGAACGGTTACATTTTTTAATTTTAAGAAAAACAAATAAACACTCTATTTTTAGATTTTTGGTTTTATAGAAAAACAAGACAGTATTTTTGTATATATATATATATATATTTTGAATTTTTGAATTTTTTTAATTTCTTTAATTTTAAGAACTAGAAACAAATAAAAACTCAAAATATAAACAACTACCATAATATACAATTACAATTGCAATGGGATCAAAATTCGTTCTCGGGCAGACTAAGGAACACTTTTCAGTACGAGCCTAATCAAACTGGTCTATGCGATTGCCAATATGTTTGTCCACTTAAACTTTAACGCTCAACTTTCAATTTTTCAATTTCGTGATATGCTTAAGGTAATATTATACTATTATACCCGTGTGTCCCATTCCAAGGCATACCCCCGCGATCAAGGTAAGCACAACGATTCATCGTAGCAGGTGAGTATACTGATGTCATCATTTTTTATTTACAACGTTAGACCATTGGTGACAGGTCAGTACTTTCGTATAGCAGAGCGACCAATGGTTGTGTCCAACGAGCGCGAGGCAAATACCATTTTGGTACGAATTCGGCTCTTTGAGCATTGGGAATTTTCTCATTTTGAGATTTGATTCCTTAGGGTTTTTGTCCTCTTGGGATCTTTTAAGATATCCTGACTGTGTCTAGGTCTGCATATAATCTAGATGCAACAGAAGGACAACCAAGATATCCCCGGATGATTCAACAATATAAAGACCCGAAACCTCAGATGTTGGCTATCTATCAACGCAAGATTTAAGACCACAAAATCATACGCCGTTGGTATGTTACCCACATGGTACATAGTTCGTTATGTTTATATCAGTTGGTATCCTTTATCATTTTGAGTGTCAAGCCTATCGACATATCACATTCAGCTATGGCACCTTACATGTGTTAGTCAAACCCTTTAACATGAACATTTATTTCACTTCCCATGTCATGCAATTTATCTTTTTGGCTTTTTCATTTTTCAAATGTTTTTGTATTTTTCTCATTTTCTCCCCCTAAAACTATGCATATATATACAGCAAACTCTTTTTGTATTTTTTCTTTTCTGAGTTTTCTCCCCCTAAACTCTATATCTATCTATTTGTCCCTCCCCCCCTAAATTTGTGCATAAATCTTATACGCAAATTTACCATTTACTAGAGAAATGACACTTTATATACAAAGTAATGAACTAAGAAAGAGAAAAAAAAAATTTTGCTTAACCGTTCTGTCATCAGATTGAAGACTAATCAAATTCAAATCAAAGTACTGAATTTAAACGGTACCTTTTGCGTTGATCATTTCTTACTTCTCTTATCTCCTCCAAAGGAAACATATCATCTGTAAAAAAAAGTTTGAACTTTTTGCAACAATGATATGTTACCCGTTTTTATCTCTGGAACAACCGCTATCAACATTCCAGAGATTGTCAACAGCTCCTCCTTGGTTGTTCTTGAAAAGTAAGGAGATTAGTAAGACATTGGTACCCAGGCCATCGTGGTCCTGGGATTTCCTGAAGCATCAAAGTAAGACACTTCTTTCAAACACAAGTCCCCTTTCGTTTCAAGGATTGGAGACGTTGCTGCTTTGGATTTGGGTTTCCAAATCTGTTTCGGTCTAGCAAACGCGTTTGTTTCCTTCGGTTGAGCAACTTTAGCTGTTTTAGGTTTGTTAGTTTTAGAAACACATTTTTGTTCCTGAACAGCCTTGCGTTTGTTTTTAGCAGTATTCCAATCCCCATCAGAAGGTTTAACCTTGGGATTCACATTCTTCATTGCCTTAGGTGAAGATACCTTCATTTGCTTGGAATGATAGTTATCCTTAGGTGTAACCCTCCAATTTTGCATATAATATGGTACGTAGGGACGATGTGTGCAGTTTCTTGCAATATAACCCGTAATGCCACAATTGTAGCAGGTTTGTCTTTTCATCAGAAAGACATTTTGAGCAGCTTGATTTGCTCTAGCAGGTCCTGAAGGACAAACTGGTCCTCTTCGTGTTGGATGCGCCTGCATATAACTTTCAGACGAAGACGAATTTAGGTGCTTGTATTTGCTGTTTGCAGAACTCTTGTTGCTATGAGCACCATTCTTCGTCTTTTCTCCCTGATTGAATCTTTCATTCATCTTGTCACGAGCCTTATGAGGATTATTGCTGCCTTGTCTTTGATGAGCAGACTTCTTATACCCTCGATTTTGATCTGCTCGTTTTGGCTCCTTTTGCGTGTTGTGAACCGGCTCACAAACATCAGCACAAGAGTGAATATTAGCATTTTGTTGCACGTTTGGGCGATGAACACAATTTCTTGCAATGTGTCCAGGAATTCCATAGTTGAAACATGTATGTTGTTTCAATGTATGGAGATTCTGAGAGCTAGCAGCATTAGCTGATCTGATTGGTCTAGATGACCGAACTTGATTAGGTTGCTTTGCTTGTGTTCCATGTGCCTTTTCTGATTTCTTCTGTACCTGTTGATCAGAACTAGCACATGTATGAGATTTTGACTTTTGATGATCATCTTCTTTCATATCATTATCTAATTTATCTTTTGAAGAAGATTCATCTTTGACATCTGATTTAGAAAAATCATTTTGTGTCTCTTTTTCCTCTGTAACCACCTTTTCCTTTTCAAATTCAGATTCAGGTTTAGATTCACGTGATTCAGCTGTTTTCAAAACTGGTTCACTTGTAACTTCATTTTTCAAAGATATTTCCTGATCATCTTGTGAAGATGTTTCAGAGGTCCCACAAGATACATCATCAGGGACATTTGCAGAAACAGTTTCAGAAGAATGATCAGAATAGTTTTGATCAACACTTTCACTTTCATTTGTTTGTTCAACTTCAGTTGCTTTTGAACAAGAAACGTCACAATTATTATCAACTGAAAGAGAATCAAATATAAACTTAAAAAAGTTTGGTCCAAAAACAGGTTCAGAAGCTGTTTCATTTATTGAGTTTTCTGAAAAATCAGACTTTGAATCTGGTTCATCCCCAAGAATATCTCCAAACTTTACTTCATTTACTTCATCTGCACGTGAAGACGAAGCATTAGGATCAATTTTACCTTCAGAAACAAAATTGATTTGAGTAATCACCTGTTTTTCAACAGGTCTGTTGTTAATTGATGACTTATTGTTTTTAGGACCATAAGTCATCTTGCTTTCATTCATCAGTTCCTCCTCAGTCATAGGTAAATATGTATAATTATCATTATAAGGAGGAGGAGCTTGATTGAAACCCAACCTACACCCTTTCTTTTTCTTGTATGCAAGTTGTTGATCACACAAATTTTTAACCAGTTTGTTGGAAGACTAATACTTCTTAATGTTAAGTTCATTAATTTATATCTATCTCTGATATCTTCCAGTTCTTTAATTAAAAGGCATATTTTCTCTTGAGCTTCCAAGAAATGAGTTGTTTTTACACTTACATCATCCATAAGAAACACTTACATCATCCTTAAGTTTGATGATGTCTTTTCGCTGAGCTTCAATTTTCTCTTTATAAAGTTTTTCATTTTTTGGTAAAGTAAAGTTTTTATTTTTTATATCTTGATAATCTTGTATTAGCTCAGCGTTGTGTATTCTATAAGCCTCAACCCTTTCTCTACACTCAGGAGTGCAAAAGACAGAAATTATCTCTTCAACAGTTATTTCTTGAGCCACGGGTTTGTGAAATATGAATGCCATAATTTCAGTGGGTGGTTGACACTTTTGTTCTCTCCTCAAAAAACAAAACAAACCAAACGAGAACACGTGTACTCGCTAACTTAAACCTTTGTAGGCGAATGAACCCACTTTCTAAACCGCACCTCAAAAACCTGTCAAAACTTGTCACAAACAAACTCCTTTTTTTTAAATAAACCTTTTTTATTTAATTAGAATATAAATCTTTTTTTAAGGAATACTTATTATTAATATTATTATAAAAACCAATGATTAAGTAATTATAAACTAATGATTAATAATAGGGTTATTGGATTTTATCACCCCCAACTATCGGCCTTTGGCCGTTGCCACCCGCAACTAACACTTTGACACCCGGCACCCCCAACTTGACGTTTTCTTTGCAATGGCACCACCCAGTTAAATCTCCACTAACTGGGTCTGTTTTTTGTCCGACGTGTCACAGTTTTGCTGAGTTGGAGATGATTACGTGGCGATGATGTGTATAATAATACAATATGTGTATGTATATAACCAGATACCCCTCCCTCTCTACTTCTCTCCCTCTCTCTCACATCTGACCAACCTCCACAAACTGCCACCCACCCCTCTCTACCACCGCCCCACCTGCAACCAACCACCACATATAACTGGAATAGGCTTAATCGTGAGGGTTTGAATGGGTTTACCGTATACTAGGCGAATCTGCACCTGTTCCTGTTCAAACCCCAACCCTAGCCTCCGCCCTGCCTTCGTCTACAACGGTGGCGCCACCGTAGCATTGCCTCACGCGCCGCCACAGGTCTTTAAATTGGGACCAGTTTCCGTAAGTTTGAAGATCTACCAAACTGAAGGTGTCTCTGCCTTGTTTCCCTAACAAATGGACCGATAAAGCCACCGGAGTGTTTCCGTTAACTCAAAAAATCACCGCCGGATTGTGAGCCGAAGGCATCGGCGCCGCCGTGGGGAATCCGGCGGATGTGGCGATGGTGAGAGTGCAATTAGGGTTCTGACGGTGGTGGTGGTTTTTTGTTGCGGTGGTAGCAGGTGGTAAGGGTGGTGGTTGGTGTTGGGGATGGTATGAATATATGATAAGATATCATAATTCTATGGCTTACGTATATTGTTTGAATTTTTCTTTTATTTTTTTCTTTGTGGGGGTTTAATAAGGGAGGAAGATTTTGTAGATTCTTTCTTGTTCATTGCTGCTTCTTTTGATTCTTTCATTGAGCTCCTCTGCCATGGTGGGTTTGTCTTTTTTAGTTTTCTTGTTCTTGAATTTTGTGATAAGATATGTGTGGTGGTAGGAGACGATGAGTGTTCTGTGAGGGTGTGGCGGTAGGAGGTGC
The DNA here is from genome assembly GCA_030545235.1 of Helianthus tuberosus. NCBI lineage: Eukaryota > Viridiplantae > Streptophyta > Magnoliopsida > Asterales > Asteraceae > Helianthus > Helianthus tuberosus. The sequence continues at coordinate 158,371,196 of CM060403.1, forward strand.
TGGGAGTGATGGTGGCAGGTGGTTGGTGGAAGTGATGGCGGGATGATGGTTTGTTGGGTGGAGGCCTTGAATTAAATATAGGTCTTTAAAAGGTAACTGGCCATCTCATCATGACATTCCATCAAAAACAAGCCACGTAATCATCTCCAACTCAGCAAACCTATGCCACGTCGGACAAAAAACAAACCCATTTAGTGAAGATTTAACTGGATGGTGCCATTGCAAATAAAAATTCAAGTTGAAGGTGCCGGGTGTCAAAGTGTTAGTTACGGGTGGCAACGGCCAATGACCAATAGTTGAGGGTGATAAAATCCAATAACCCTTAATAGGATGGAACCAAAACCCTAATATAACTTTCAGACGCCACCACCGGTGTTTGAACGGTGATGAGGATGGTGGCGGTTTGGTCGAAGAAGGACGGCGGTCGACGATGATGAACGTCGGAGGTGGAGATGTAGGAGATGAATAGAAGATCGGTGATAACGGTGGTTGGAGTTGGTGATAACGGTGGACGTCAATGGCGTAAGGTGGTGGCGATTCGAAACCGGTGGCAACTTGAAACCGTGGTTGCGACTCGAGACCTTTGATGATTGCGACTCAGAATGGTGAACACGGAAACGGTTCAGTGACTCGAAACCTCTGACTCGAGAACAGGTGAAGATCAATGGAGGTTTCGAGTGATTTTCAAAGCTGATGTATGAAGGTGTAATGTTGATGTGAGTCGAGACCTCCTTGACTCGAGAACGTGGTTGCGACTCGAAGCCGTATCAACGATGAGTCGAGACCACTCAGAAACAGTGAAGATTTGATGGGACTCGAGACCTGTGAAGATGATGAGTGAAACTTGTAATTTTGAGTCGAGACCTTGTGAAAGATATTGAAGAGTCGAGACCGTCGGGAACTTGTGTTGTGGAGATGAAGTCGAGACCAGTGATCAAGAGATTGAAGATGATGACAGGTTGCAACTCTGTGACTCGAGACCGTAGGAGATCACTCGAAACTTCTTGTTGAGACTGAATCTTCTGTCAAATCCTTTTTTGTCAACTTTTCTCGAAAACAATTTTTTTTTAATTAAACAATTTTAAAAGTAAAAGGATTTTCTTTCCTTGTTTCTCCAAAACAGATTTCCAAAACAAATTAGTTAACTTTCCTAAAAAGTTGGGATTTTTCTAAAACATAGAATTTTTCAAATCTTTTAAATAATCCCTTTAACAGTTTCAAACAGATCGAATGAGCAAAATATGATGATTCTTATAAAATTTTGATGAATACTACGAAGAACACGAAGAACACCAAACCAAAAATTACGAAAATCTTGAATCTTTGATATCACACCGACTAGAAATAGGTTCTAATGGCTCTGATACCACTTGTAAATCTCGAAACCGGATCTTTCAATGATATCGAACAACCTATTGATTGTGCGGAATCCAATCAATAGGTGATTCAAGAAATAAGATGAAAACAAATAAGAACACTGAAATAACTTTTAACTCACACACGTTTCGATTACTTGAACAAGCAAAAACGTCTGGTACGAGTACACCACTACAAATCGCCTCCCCTTCCATGATTCTCTAGAATTGTGTAACTAGGAGGTTCAAACCTAAAAACAAGTTAGAAACTTGTTTATATACTAACCAAGCCCACTTCCCTACATGGGCTCCCCTTGGGCCTTCTTGGCCTACATGGCCTAAATCTTAGCCCAAGTGACCTATAAAGATCCAAAACCTAATATAAACTAACCCGGTAAATCCCAGTTCGTAACCATAGCCCATTGTGTAAATTTGATGCATCAGTCTCACACTTTAGGACCTAACATAGCTAGGCCATATAGCCTACGTCGCGGGCCGCGTAGCCCATGGCTACATCCTTCGCGGGCCGCGAGAGACTCGAAGTCAGGCACTATAAATAGAGGGCACCGGCTGTTCATTCGAAATTGTTCACACAAACTTTCTCTCTCGAAATTCTGCATAGTAAACATAATTTCCGGGTATAATACCTCCCTAAATAACGAAGTTCTGCCTCGTTGTAAGTATCATAACCCCGGTTTCGTATTAGATACGCTGCCCGATTGATCCAGGGTTCCTTAACGGCTGTCGAGGTTCTGCCCGACGTAGTCGTTGGAATGCCGTCTCGGGGAGGGTATTACTAATGTAAATATTGGGTTATTATACTAACGCGTGTTCATTTGTGTATTTAATAGATAATCACCAAGAAATCCTTAAAGAAAAACCTAAGACAGCAAAGTGAGTAATTGATGTGTGCTAAATAGACTATAAAAATTAACTATATTAGACTCTCTAAGCTAGACACTAAAAAGCTTTAATTCTAGACTCGACCTAAAACCACACAATCGGCAAGTGTACCGATCAATGTAGTATAACCTAGGAAGTCCGGATATCGAACCACGAGACTCTATGTATTACGTAAACTAGACTCTGACAGACACGACTAAAACTTGTTTAATTGTTTTGGGGGGGGGGGGGTTACTGAAAACTAAGGAAATCTATATTAGACTACTAAATTAAACTAGAGCTAGACTAAAGACGAATGAAGACTGTGGACTTTACTTATATGAGAACGGGACCACCTAGACAAGAATCCTGAATCGTTTTTAAGAGATTGCCGATTAAGTTAAATGCATGAATTATGGAACCGGGATCTTAAAATACTAAACCTATTAAGAACCAACGAGGCCCCTCGACCCTTCTCAAGGAGAAACCTGTGGAACTACCTAGGCCGGTAATCCTACCGGTTATTAGACGCCTTCCCAGTTGTCTAATTATTGTGTAAGTACCCTAATGTTGACCTATTCTTTACCAATCCTAGATCTAGGGTAGTTTGAAGTAATTAATTTGACTTGATAGACTAATAAAACCGACAGGTAAACCAAGACATAACCTTTCCCAAGGCCTATCTAAAGCAATTCGCCGGGTAAGATCTACCAATAGCCACTCACCTCCCAGGTATTAGGACTAGTAGAACACTAAGACTTAGCAAATTATTACCAATTACTTCTAGGGGTTATTGGCCAATTCTCCCTAAAGAGTTAAGGTTTTCTTATGTGATATAGACACTCACCGAAATCCTAAACCCTAATATGACTCTATGTTGTGATATAGACCGTCACTAAGAATCATATGAAGCAAATGATAACAATAAACCAATTCAAAGTACGCATACACATCAAACCATTAAATCAAACCGCTTACTAAACACAATCAACCCATAAACATCATGCAAATAACGAAAACGGTAAAAACTTTATATTAATCCATTCATCAAGTCTAGGTGGTTTATAAATTTAGCCAAGCATACTAAAACGTGAAAACAAATCAAAGATGTCTAAACATGAATTCATCATAACAAGTTTCGTAAGAAAAATCAAGAATAAAGAACTAGAAAACCCGATTAGATCTTCAAGTCTTCTTCCTCGAACTTGTACCGATGATTCCTATGCTTCAAGATCTCCGAAAGTGCTCCAAGAATGCTCAACAAGTCACCCAAGAAGTCCAAAATCGAATTAGGGTTTTTTCAAGTATAAAATTGTATTTATATGACACGATATAAGAATGTATTTTGCAATACATCAAACATCCCCACACTTACTCTTTTTTCGTCCTCGAAAAAGAATTATGCAACGGAATCAGAGACGAATCATCACTCGGGTCAAAAGCATAGGTATATTTAATTAAAACCAAGACTTACGTTAGCCACGATTGCAAATATACTTGTCCACTTTAAACCCAAATCCAATCCTAAGCCCTTATCATGTGATTTTAATTTAAGTGCGGTCAATCCACCTAGGGTCTCACACCAGAATTTACGGTCCACCTACTCCCACCTCAAGCTTATAGGACTAAAGGAACGATCATTTGACCAATTCCCAACCGTCTTATATCAAAACCAAAAGAGTTTACAATCAAATTTTTTTTCTTTTTTCCATTTTTTTTCTATTTTTGCTTTGCTTCTTGCTCTCTTTTTTTTCTCGTGAGTCTAGACGATGCTTTCCATAACCAAGAGGTATTCCGGCTGTAGAGTCGCTATCCCCAACCACAGATTACTTAGGTTTCGGTACTTTTAATCGGCAATTCGATTTCACACATCCCAGAGGCATTCCAGCTGTAGAGTCGCTATCCCCAACTCGGATTACATAGACCTGTGTTACTTTCATTTAGTTTCTAGCTCACTTTTTATTCTATTTCTTTTTTCGCATGACCACAAACTCTAACGGTTTTAACTTATAACGGTGCCCCTTATACTCTTATTGGCAGTTTTGATTTCCCATATTTCATAGGTGAAAACCCACTAGCAGACCGACAATTAAGGTATATTAGCTCAAAGGACTTACAACCAAACCCGGGCCTATTCACATATCCCTAACTAGACGCAAGCTCGATTTATTTTATAATCTCATATTATTATTATTCCAACCCGAGCAAAAATTCATCTTTTCTATCATTTTCCGTTTTAATTTGCAAACTTCTTTTTTATTCGAAAGACATTTTCTGATATTTCAATTTTTTTGGATTTTTTCAAAATTTTCTAATTTTTTTGTATATTTAATTTTTTAATTTTTTTTCATATTAAAGACTCGATTATTTACAAGTATCCCATCCCCACACTTAGAGATTGCATTGTCCCTAATGCAAGAATGAAAATACGACACAACACTACCTAAGAAATAAAAACTGCAAACGAAATAAATAAAAATATACAACAACAAAAAGGGAAACGACTTAGCTGAGTATGTGAGACTGTCAAAGTGCCAGTCGTTTCCACATAAGCCCTCCAATTCGATACGCGCTCAACAAACAACTCTAACCTCGGACACGCGAACGAAAGCGGCTACAAATATCAACCTAATCAAGCAAACACCAAACACTAGCAAAAGATAATATATAAGCTACTAAGTGTTAGTGCAAACATCCAACAACCAAACGTCAACCATCCCCAAAATCCCAACCAACCTGTTTAACGTATTTAAGTACAAACCAATAGACGAGGATTAAAAACAGCATAAAGATAAAAATAAACAAAAGATATAAGCTGTCATCCTCCGCATCACCCAACACCTCATCACCCGCCTGTGTCCCACTGGCCCCTGGATGATCCTGCACCTGACATTCTGCAAAACAATTCAAGTATAACAAGACAAAGAAAAGCAGAATATTAGTCACAAACTATTTTTGGTATTTTTGAATTTTTGAATTTTTTTGTATTTTTTTTTTCATTTTTTTTATTTTTTTATTTTTTTATTTTTTTTAATGAAAAATAATATATACAAAAACAACGGCCGTATAGCATTTCGTTCGCGGCCGTAGTTTAAAAACAAAGTGATGTTAGAGCGACTTTTTGCAAATCCCTTTTTAAGCATAACCGAACCTCGCCCAAATGGAGATTGAGTACGGGCGAGTGGTTTCAATAATAAAGTAAGCAAAAGACGCAATAAGACACTAAGACGACTCACATACAACTAAAACGACACTAAAGACCCTAAACTAACAATTAAACTAAACTCGATCGAACTTAGACGCAAAGTACACAAATTACAAACTATACCTCCTCCCGGCACTTTACTTGTCCGCAAGTAAACCCAAGTGCCGAAACAATCAACGGAAACGGTGCGCGTGGATTTGGTGAAAAAGTAGGTATTTATGTCAAAAGACGCAACCGTATCCCCACACTTGAATTTTACGACACCCGCACAAAATCATCCGCAATATTCAAAATAATTCAATTCAAACCAACCCCGACGCCCATTAACCCGTATGACGCGGCTACAATTGATTTTCGAGTAAAATAAAACAACCAACCCCCCATACCTATCACTAACCCATCCTAACGCCTCTAAAAAACAATCAATGTGCTTGTTATACCAATCTGCAACATTATGACCAACCCGAACCACCCGCACCCTCGCAACAACTAAAAACAGACCTGCACTTGATAAACTTGACTGAAAAACAGACCTGTCCATTTGATGTGCACGTTACAATCAACTCGGCAATGACACTAAGACACCACGAACACAATCAGAAATTGACCTAAACACAAAGACCTACTGCCTCGACGAACTCGACACGAAAACACTGATTTACTAGAGACCTAAACAGGCTCCAAAATAGGCTCCACCATTATAAGCATCCAAACAGACTTGCAATGTTCAAATGACTCGAACCTGAATTGAAACAACTATCTACGGACTCGAAGCAGAAATCATCGACCTGACTCGAGACACAGACTTGACTCGACCCGACATCACCGACCAAACACATACCTAAACGGACACAAAGACCTGACCCGACTCGACATCACAAGACTCGACCACTAAAACTATTAAAATCGGACTCAATGTACAGAGAAGGTGCAAGATACATACCTGAGATTTGTGAGAAACAAGAGAAAATAGAAGAATTTTCGGTTCTAGTGTTGAATCCCCAAAGTGAAATCCGAATGATGGTGAAGTGGTGAGGTGAGGGTGGTGGTCGGCGTGGATGGTGTAGGTTAGGTGAGTGGCGGTGGGTAACACAGGGAAGTTTTTTCGGTGGTGTAGTGGTGATAAGATTTGAAGGTTTTAGGTGACAATTGGGAGTAATGAGTGAGGAATGGTGGGTGAAGGGGTTTACGGTAGTGGAGGGGGAAAGGAAATAGGTTAGAAGTGGAAGATTTGGGGTTTTAATTTAAATGGGTTGCAGATAGGGCCTCTGGCGGCCCGCTAGATAGTGACGAGGTGGGTGGCGGCCCGCCACCTCGTTACCTATTTCCGAAAAATTGCAATACGTGCTGGCGGGAGCGAGAGGGTTGTGTATAAGTGGGTGGCGGGGTGCCAGAGGCGCTTTTTAACAGAAAGTGTCTAATTATTTTTCTTTCAATGCCTTAGAAAATTTTTTATGTTTTTCCCAAACCTTTCAAGAACCAACCAAATTTTTTTTCTAACACTTAAAACTTACTTGGAACCTTATTTTCTTCGCAACTTCCTGCAAATCCTCAGTGATGCATTCCTGCAAACGACTCAAGACACAAACAAAGAACCGAAAAACTAACAAAAAACGACCGTTAGCTACTAAAAATTACGAAAAATAAACGAAGATACAAACGGTACAAACTCTACAACTGAGTAACAACTTCTCACATACTTATGGGGGATCATAGAGATGCAGCTCACCTCCAAACACACACTCACGGGCTGTAGCACCATTATACTTATTGCCCGAATCAACCCAAACACCCTTATCTCTCTCATAACCTCTCAACTCCTCATTTGGCGGTTTGAATCTAGACTCGTCATATCGAAATCTATCCCCAAACTGAGCTTTGCTCCGTATCTCTAGCTTAGATTCTAAACGCACCATTCTCGCTTCTAATTCCTCCACTCTCCTATCAGGTGGGTCCCCACACTTGAGTCCTATTACTTTTTCTAAACTCGGACCACTCACCACCTTCTCCTCATCTCTCTCGTTCTTCTCACACTCACCCACTAACGAAACCTCCTGCACTCTATCACTAGGCCCTTTCGAATTCATAACCTTAAAAACTACCGATTCCTCACCCGCTCTAAGTGTGATGGTGCTTAAAAAGACATCTATGAGAGCTTTAGCGGTGTTCAAGAACGGACGTCCTAAAATTAACGGTACGTTTTCATCGGCTTCCATGTCAAGAATGACGAAATCGGCCGGAAAAACGAACTTGTCAACCTTAACAAGCAAATTCTCAACTATGCCCCTCGGGTGTTTCACGGACCTATCAGCTAAGGATAATGTCATTCGGGTAGGTGAAAGCTCGCCTAAGTCTAGTTTCTCGTAAAGAGAAAAGGGCATCAAATTGATGCTAGCTCCTAGGTCAGCTAAGGCTTTAGTATTGGTATTACTACCGAATAGACAAGGAATAGTGAACACACCGGGATCGGTAAGCTTTTCGGGAAGCTTATTTGAGACAATGGCCGAACACCCTCCATGCAATGGGACATCCGACAACTCCCCTAACTTCTCCTTATTCCTAAGAAGGTCCTTTAAAAATTTCGCATATTTAGGCATGGACTGGAGTGCCTCAATAAAAGGAAGATTAATCTTCAATTGCTTGAAGATATCTAAGAATTGCCCGTATTCCCTTGAGTATTTTTGGTTCTTAAGACGTGAGGGAAACGGGACATACGCATGGTTCACGTAGGGTGAAGGTCTAACATCTATTGGGGTTTTCTCAACTTTCTTCTCACTTTGAGACTCACCGGGCTGTGCGGTACTTGCTGGGCTTAGCCTCTTTTGCACTTTGCCGGGAGCCTCCATCTCTATCTCCTCGTCTATAATATCCCTATCCTCATCAACTACTCTCTCCTCTACTCTCGGGTTTCCTACGGTTTTGCCACTACGAGTGGTAATGGCCTTTACATGAGCATTAGGGTTCGGTTGGGTGTGACCCGCAAACTGACCGGGTAATCTCTCCTCTAACTTCCTAGACATATCACCTACAACCCTTTGAAGGTCTTGGAAAGCAGCTTGGTGATTCTTAAAAATAAGGTCATGTTCGCTAAGTTTCTTTTGGGTGGTTTGATCCCTAACAACTAGCTGGCTCATCATAGCCTCCATTCTTTCTATGTTGCCCCCTAAATCAAAACTTGAACCCTGACCTGTTTGAACCTGACTACTTGACCCCCCATCTTTGACTTGCCCATTTGAACCCCCACCAAAAAGTGAACCTAGACCCCTATTTGGATTTTGAGCTATTTGAAAACCAGGGGGTCCATTTGAGCGAAAATTGTTGTTATTAGCAAAATTATTATTATCATCATTACGCCAACCCCCACCAAAATTATTATTATTATTACCAAACCCACTGGATTGACCTCTACCGAAACCTCCTCCTACGAAGTCAACTTGCTCCTCACCAACAAGTAATGGACACGCACTCGTGTCGTGACCCCCTCGGCAAAACTCACACTTATCTACCTTAGCTCTAATCTCCTTGAGCTCTCGAGTTATGTTTTCCAACACAGCGGCCAAACTAGGGTCCATGGTGACATGGTTCACCCCACGGGCGGGTGCACTAGTAGTGGTATTTGAATTACCACTTTGATACCGCTGATCGGCTCGCGATTGAGATTGAGATTGGGCAAATGCCTCAAAACGTTCTAAACACTCAGCAATAGTAAGAATACCCATCATATGCCCCCCCCCCACATTAGTATCGAACCTATCACGAGTCTCTTGGGTGAGACCGTTATAAAATTTCTCACATAAAGCCCAATCAGAAAGACCATGCTGGGAGCAACGAGCACAAAGGTTTTGGAAACGCTCCCAAGCAAGGTAGTAAGGCTCGTCGGGCTCCATGCGGAAGGAGTGGATTTGGTCTCTAAGACGTGAGGCTTTTGCGGGCGGGAAATATTTGTTCAAAAAGGCTTGACGAAGCCCCGCCCATGTGGTGAAGGTGCCGGTTGGTTGAGAGTCCAACCAAGTAGCCGCACAGCCGGCTAATGAGAATGGGAAAAGCTGTAGGTAGGTGGCATCGTTGGGTGCACCGTGAAGGTTAAAGGTGGCTAGGATGCGGGAGAAACGGTTAATGTGGGCCGGGGCGTCCTCATCGTCTCGGCCATGGAATTGGATGGTATTGGTTATAGCCTGCATGACATAAGACGGAATCTGCCATGAATTCTCACTAACGATGGGTGGAACGGTGATGGGTGAAGCAAGGCCGGTGAAATCCTGAGTGGCCTGCTGATGGACAGTTTGCCTATTGTTGGCCATTGGTTCTACGTTTTCTGGATTGCTAGAGCTACTAGAAGTAGGGCTATCGGGTGGGGAAACCTTAGGTGAGGTTTTAGGTGAATGGTTAGGCGAAGGTGGTGGTGTAGGAGGTGGGGTGGGTAACGGGGTGGAATCAAAGTTGGGGAAACGAGAAGAGGATGTAGAAGTAACCTGTGGGCCTTGGCCCAATTGAGATGATGACTGCTTGACTGGTGGTGGTGGTCCGTGCGAGCGCAGATGTGGCATCCACTACAAGCAAAAACCTGAACACAAGAAAAGCAAACAATAGTTACTACGACTCAAGATGAAAATAAAAGACGCAAAACAAAGTAAACACGTAGCACGTATTTGTCAAGTAAATCTATCAAAGCTAATGAACGCAATTACCAAGAGTCCCCGGCAACGGCGCCAAAAAACTTGATGTGTGCTAAATAGACTATAAAAATTAACTATATTAGACTCTCTAAGCTAGACACTAAAAAGCTTTAATTCTAGACTCGACCTAAAACCACACAATCGGCAAGTGTACCGATCAATGTAGTATAACCTAGGAAGTCCGGATATCGAACCACGAGACTCTATGTATTACGTAAACTAGACTCTGACAGACACTGACAGACACGACTAAAACTTGTTTAATTGTTTGGGGGGGGGGGGGTTACTGAAAACTAAGGAAATCTATATTAGACTACTAAATTAAACTAGAGCTAGACTAAAGACGAATGAAGATTGTGGACTTTACTTATATGAGAACGGGACCACCTAGACAAGAATCCTGAATCGATTTTAAGAGATTACCGATTAAGTTAAATGCATGAATTATGGAACCGGGATCTTAAAATACTAAACCTATTAAGAACCAACGAGGCCCCTCGACCCTTCTCAAGGAGAAACCTGTGGAACTACCTAGGCCGTTAATCCTACCGGTTATTAGACGCCTTCCCAGTTGTCTAATTATTGTGTAAGTACCCTAATGTTGACCTATTCTTTCCCAATCCTAGATCTAGGGTAGTTTGAAGTAATTAATTTGACTTGGTAGACTAATAAAACTGACAGGTAAACCAAGAGATAACCTTTCCCAACGCCTATCTAAAGCAATTCCCCGGGTAAGATCTACCAATAGCCCCTCACCTCCCAGGTATTAGGACTAGTAGAACACTAAGACTTAGCAAATTATTACCAATTACTTCTAGGGGTTATTGGCCAATTCTCCCTAAAGAGTTAAGGTTTTCTTATGTGATATAGACACTCACCGAAATCCTAAACCCTAATATGACTCTATGTTGTGATATAGACCGTCACTAAGAATCATATGAAGCAAATAATAACAATAAACCAATTCAAAGTACGCATACACATCAAACCATTAAATCAAACCGCTTACTAAACACAATCAACCCATAAACATCATGCAAATAACGAAAACGGAAAAAACTTTATATTAATCCATTCATCAAGTCTAGGTGGTTTATAAATTTAGCCAAGCATACTAAAACGTGAAAACAAATCAAAGATGTCTAAACACGAATTCATCATAACAAGTTTTGTAAGAAAAATCAAGAATAAAGAACTAGAAAACCCGATTAGATCTTCAAGTCTTCTTCCCCGAACTGGTACCGATGATTCCTATGCTTCAAGATCTCCGAAAGTGCTCCAAGAATGCTCAACAAGTCGCCCAAGAAGTCCAAAATCGAATTAGGGTTTTTTCAAGTATAAAATTGTATTTATATGACTTTCCATAACAAAAATCGCCAGCTACAGGCTTCTGGCTGGGCGCTACAGGATCAGGGAATGGGTGGTGGGGTGCCACCTTGTTTTTCAGCTCATGTACTACCTTCAGACTCTCGCCGGGTGCCAGAAACTTCTCACGGGGTGCCAGAGAGTGATTTTTCAGCTCTTTAACTCTATTTCAACTCCTCGACCTTTCCAACATGCTCCAAGACTTGACTTTCCAATATTTTAACTCTTTTTACTCGGTTTTCCGCATATTTAAGCATCAAGACCTGCGAAACACGATTTGATCAATAGCATGCACATTCTAACGAAAAACAAAACTAAATGTAATGAAAATTATACAAACTGTACAAGATATAAGAATGTATTTTGCAATACATCAAACATCCCCACACTTACTCTTTTTTCGTCCTCGAAAAAGAATTATGCAACGGAATCAGAGACGAATCATCACTCGGGTCAAAATCATAGGTATATTTAATTAAAACCAAGACTTACGTTAGCCGCGATTGCGAATATACTTGTCCACTTTAAACCCAAATCCAATCCTAAGCCCTTATCATGTGATTTTAATTTAAGTGCGGTCAATCCACCTAGGGTCTCACACCAGAATTTACGGTCCACCTACTCCCACCTCAAGCTTATAGGACTAAAGGAACGATCATTTGACCAATTCCCAACCGTCTTATATCAAAACCAAAAGAGTTTACAATCAATTTTTTTTTCTTTTTTCCATTTTTTTTTCTATTTTTCCTTTGCTTCTTGCTCTCTTTTTTTTTTCTCGTGAGTCTAGACGATGCTTTCCCTAACCAAGAGGTATTCCGGCTGTAGAGTCGCTATCCCCAACCACAGATTACTTAGGTTTCGGTACTTTTAATCGGCAATTCGATTTCACACATCCCAGAGGCATTCCGGCTGCAGAGTCGCTATCCCCAACTCGGATTACATAGACCTGTGTTACTTTCATTTAGTTTCTAGCTCACTTTTTATTCTATTTTTTTTCGAATGACCACAAACTCTAACGGTTTTAACTTATAACGGTGCCCCTTATACTCTTATTGGCAGTTTTGATTTCCCATATTTCCTAGGTGAAAACCCACTAGCAGACCGACAATTAAGGTATATTAGCTCAAAGGACTTAAAACCAAACCCGGGCCTATTCACATATCCCTAACTAGACGCAAGCTCGATTTATTTTATAATCTCATATTATTATTATTCCAACCCGAGCAAAAATTCATCTTTTCTATCATTTTCCGTTTTAATTTGCAAACTTCTTTTTTATTCGAAAGACATTTTCTGATTTTTCAATTTTTTTGGATTTTTTCAAAATTTTCTAATTTTTTTTTGTATTTTTAATTTTTTTTTCATATTAAAGACTCGATTATTTACAAGTATCCCATCCTCACACTTAGAGATTGCATTGTCCCTAATGCAAGAATGAAAATACGACACAACACTACCTAAGAAATAAAAACTGCAAACGAAATAAATAAAAATATACAACAACAAAAAGGGAAACGACTTAGCTGAGTATGTGAGACTGTCAAAGTGCCAGTCGTTTCCACATAAGCCCTCCAATTCGATACGCGCTCAGCAAACAACTCTAACCTCGGACACGCGAACGAAAGCGGCTACAAATATCAACCTAATCAAGCAAACACCAAACACTAGCAAAAGATAATATATAAGCTACTAAGTGTTAGTGCAAATATCCAACAACCAAACGTCAACCATCCCCAAAATCCCAACCAACCTGTTTAACGTATTTAAGTACAAACCAATAGACGAGGATTAAAAATAGCATAAAGATAAAAATAAACAAAAGATATAAGCTATCATCCTCCGCATCACCCAACACCTCATCACCCGCCTGTGTCCCACTGGCCCCTGGATGATCCTGCACCTGACATTCTGCAAAACAATTCAAGTATAACAAGACAAAGAAAAGCAGAATATTAGTCACAAACTATTTTTGGTATTTTTGAATTTTTTCATTTTTTTGTATTTTTATTTTTTCATTTTTTTTTATTTTTTTATTTTTTTTAATGAAAAATAATATATACAAAAACAACGGCCGTATAGCATTTCGTTCGCGGCCGTAGTTTAAAAACAAAGTGATGTTAGAGCGACTTTTTGCAAATCCCTTTTTAAGCATAACCGAACCTCGCCCAAATGGAGATTGAGCCACTGATTCAGCCACAGAAGTGTTCTGCTAATACCAAGATATTATTCAAAATGTTAGGAAATTATCTACGGAACTATGTGCATATTTGTATATTATTATTGTGTGTTATTTGACTATTTGTTAGTTTACAGTATGAGCGACCAAGGACCTTCAGACGCTTACCGTCAGTTGTCCAGCTCACCTAGGAGCGAAGGCACCTCTTCACAGCCTACCCTCTCAGGGTATTTAGCTGAAAATGAAGATGTGATATTCGTGTTTAAGGCTCAGTCTGAAGAGCAATTCCCTCCTAAGAAGAGAGGATGGTTAAGTAGAGGAGCGCATGAACGTAGGAAAAGGATGAAAAAATTACAACAGATGCTCATGCCCAGGATATGCTCTATAGGAATCTAGCAAACTTTCATATATTAACAACTACAGCCGCAGACCCTAACCTGGAGCAACTCATAGCACCCCAGCCCTTACCCTTGTTTTCCACACAACCAATGGAGATTGAAGCCAACCCAGTAAACCAAATCCAAATGCATGATTTTGACCCAGCAGAGATACCTAGAGTACCAACACCCAATCCCTTAGACCCAAACTACGACCCGTGGTTTGATGACCATAGTGATTTCCAGCAACACTACCCAATACCCGAAGAACCTATGCCAAACCTAGCAGACTACCCAAACTTGGACCCTCTAGATCCCTATTATGATAATGACCAATTCATCAGGGAAATTTTAGAGAATCCTTACCCTTACCAAGAACCCATGCCCCAGTTCCCAAACCCAGTGCCAGCACCTGCACCCACAATGAGTGCAGAAAACGTGTAAGAACTCCGAACCTTTGGTGAGGAGATTCTAGAAGGTAGTGAAAGGATGAGGCAAATAGGGGAACGACTCGTCTGGAAATATGACGAGCGTAATATGGACTTTTAGATGAACCCCTACCCTTAATAATAATAGTAATAATATATATATATATATATATATATATATAATATATATATATATATATATATATATAATACGTGTGTATGTTTGAAAAAAAATATCTAGACAAAAGATATGGATGCCTAATAGTATTGTAATTTCAATTCCAGTTGTATTGTAATATATATGGATGCATACTATATAAGAAAGAGTAAGTCACAATGTTCGACGATTTTGATCAATATGCGTGTTATGTGATTGTTAGCATTAAATATTATTTTGTGTTATTAATAATTGGTAAATGTTTAAAATTCAGATGGACAACGATGTGAACCAGTAAAACCAGAATAACGATAACCAGAAAAACACCGATACCAATGAAACTGGCCGCGGCCGCCCGTTCCCAGGAAGATAGGGGACGGGGGTTGCGACACCTATGTTGTGTTTGTATGGATATACCCTATTAAAAATATTTTTTTTACATATACATATCGGGTTTTTTTTTTAAATAACGTGCCCTCCAAAATATCGGGACCTAGCCAGTAGTCCTCCCCACCCACCCTTAGAGCCGCCCATGATTATGCACCATTAGATTGTTACTTTAGATGGATGAGATTAATTAGTGGTATTTTTTTGTAAGTTATGTTTTATTTTTAATCTTTTATTTGATAGTACGGGGGTACAAATGTAATTTTGGCGTGTCTTAAATTCAAAACTCACATGCACGTCCACCCCCTCCCTACCCCAAGTCTTTTTTTTAATGCTATTAACTTTAACTTTTATATACATTTTTAAACCAAAAATTACACCATGACAACACGCGTTTTTTTTTTCTAAGTTTGATGTATATTCAACAATTTTTAGCTTTTACTCCAACCAACGAATTAGATCGATCTATAAATAGATAGTTAATTTCTTAAAGAGTAAACTGATAAAATGGTCCATGAGGTTTAATCACTTTTGTCATTTTAGTCCAAAACTCAAACCTTTTTAATCTGTGTCCCTATGATTTCAATTTTGTTGCCATTTTTAGCAGCAACGTGTTTTGGCATCCGCTAAGAGAGAAACAGATGCTCATGCCCAGGGTATGCTCAATAGGAGTCTAGCAAACTTTCATATACTAGCAATTACAGCCGCAGACCCTAACCTGGAGCAACTCATAGCACCCCAGCCCTTACCCTTGTTTCCCACACAACCAATGGAGATTGAAGCCAACCCAGAAAATCAAATTCAAATGCATGATTTTGACCCAGCAGAGATACCTAGAGTACCAGCACCCAATCCCTTAGACCCAAACTACGACCCGTGGTTTAACGACCATAGGGATTTCCAGCAACGCTACCCAATACCCGAAGAACCTATGCGAAACCTAGCAGCCTACCCAAACTTGGACCCTCTAGATCCCTATTATGATAATGACCAATTCATCAGGGAAATTTTACAGAATCCTTACCCTTACCAAGAACCCATGCCCCAGTTCCCAAACCTAGTGCCAGCACCTGCATCCCCAATGAGTGCAGAAAACGTGCAAGAACTCCGAACCTTTGGTGAGGAGATTCTAGAAAGTAGTGAAAGGATGAGGCAAATAGGGGAATGACTCGTCTGGAAATATGACGAGCGTAATATGGACTTTTGGATGAACCCATACCCTTAATAATAATAATATATATATATATATATATATAAAATATGTGTGTATGTTTGAAAAAAATATCTAGACAATATATATGGATGCCTAATAGTATTGGAATTTCAATTCCAGTTGTATTGTAATATATATGGATGTATACTATATAAGAAACAGTAAGTCGCAATGTTCGACGATTTTGATCAATATGCGTGTTATGTGATTGTTAGCATTAAATATTATTTTGTGATATTAATAATTGGTAAATGTTTAAAATTTAGATGGACAACGAAGTGAACCAGTAAAACCAGAATAACGATAACCAGAAAAACACTGATACCACTGAAACTGGTCGCGGTCGCCCGTTCCCAGGCAGATAGGGGACGGGGGTTGCGACACCTATGTTGTGTTTGTATGGGTATACCCTATTAAAAATATTTTTTTACCTATACATATCGGGTTTTTTTTTAAATAACGTGCCCTCCAAAATATCGGGACCTAGCCAGTAGTCCTCCCCACCCACCCTCAGAGCCGCCCATGATTATGCACTATTAGATTGTAACTTTAAATGGATGAGATTAATTAGTGGTATTTTTTTTGTAAGTTATGTTTTATTTTTAATCTTTTATTTGATAGTACGGGGTACAAATGTAATTTTGGCGTGTCTTAAATTCAAAACTCACATGCATGTCCTCCCCCTCCCTACCCCAAGTCTTTTTTTTAATGCTATTAACTTTAACATTTATACACATTTTTTAAACCATAAATTACACCATGACAACACGCGTTTTTTTTCTAAGTTTGATGTATATTCAACAATTGTTAGCTTTTACTCCAACCAACGAATTAGATCGATCTATAAATAGATAGTTAATTTCTTAAAGAGTAAACTGACAAAATGGTCCATGAGGTTTAATCACTTTTGTCATTTTAGTCCAAAACTCAAACCTTTTGAATCTGTGTCCCTGTGATTTCAATTTTGTTGCCATTTTTAGTAGCAACGTGTTTTAGCAGCCGCTAAGAGACAAACAGATGCTCATACCCAGGATATGCTCAATAGGAGTCTAGCAAACTTTCATATATTAGCAACTACAGCCGCAGACCCTAACCTGGAGCAACTCATAGCACCCCAGCCCTTACCCTTGTTTCCCACACAACCAATGGAGATTGAAGCCAACCCAGAAAACCAAATCCAAATGCATCATTTTGACCCATCAGAGATACCTAGAGTACCAACACCCAATCCCTTAGACCCAAACTACGACCCGTGGTTTGACGACCATAGGGATTTCCAGCAACACTACCCAATACACGAAGAACCTATGCCAAACCTAGCAGCCTACCCAAACTTGGACCCTCTAGATCCCTATTATGATAATAACCAATTCATCAGGGAAATTTTAGAGAATCCTTACCCTTACCAAGAACCCATGCCCCAGTTCCCAAACCTAGTGCCAGCACCTGCACCCCCAATGAGTGCAGAAAACGTGCAAGAACTCCGAACCTTTGGTGAGGAGATTCTAGAAGGTAGTAAAAGGATGAGGCAAATAGGGGAACGACTCGTCTGGAAATATGACGAGCGTAATATGGACTTTTGGATGAACCCCTACCCTTAATAATAATAGTAATATATATATATATATATATATATATATATATATATATATAGGGAGGAGTTCATGCGAGAACCACCCTTATTGCGAGAACCGCGAGAACCAATGTGAACACAACCTAAAATAGCTAAAAAAAACCTAAAAAAACCCAACCCCCACCCCAAGCTAACCCCCCCCCCCCCCAACCGAAATGCTAAAAACTAAACCCCCAAAAAAACTAAAAAATCTAAAAAAATCAAAAAAAAATATTTTTTATGCTCAAATCGCTACTTTTAGTGGCCAAAATTTTTTTTTTTTTTTTTAAATTTTAATTTTTTTTTGCTTCGAAAAGTAGCGATTTTTATATAAAAAATATTAAAAAAAATTGTGTGACTTTTAGCTATTTTTAGGCATTTTTTGTTGTGTTCACATTGGTTCTCGCGGTTCTCGCAATAAGAGGTGGTTCTCGCATGATCTTCTCCCTATATATATATAATATGTGTGTATGTTTGAAAAAAAAAATCTAGACAATAGATATGGATGCCTAATAGGATTATAATATCAATTCCAGTTGTATTGTAATATATATGGATGCATACTATATAAGAAAGAGTAAGTCGCAATGTTCGACGATTTTGATCAATATGCTTGTTATGTGATTGTTAGCATTAAATATTATTTTGTGATATTAATAATTGGTAAGTGTTTAAAATTCAGATGGACAACGAAGTGAACCAGTAAAACCAGAATAACGATAACCAGAAAAACATCGATACCACTGAAACTGGCCGCGGCCGCCCGTTCCCAGGCAGATAGGGGACGGGGGTTGCGACACCTATGTTGTGTTTGTATATGTATACCCTATTAAAAATATTTTTTTACATATACATATCGGTTTTTTTTAAATAACGTGCCCTCCAAAATATTGGGACCTAGCCAGTAGTCCTCCCCACCCAGCCTCAGAGCCGCCCATGATTATGCACCATTAGATTGTAACTTTTGATGGATGAGATTAATTAGTGGTATTTTTTTGTAAGTTATGTTTTATTTTTAATCTTTTATTTGATAGTACAGGGGTACAAATGTAATTTTGGTGTGTCTAAAATTCAAAACTCACATGCACGTCCTCCCCCTCCCTACCCCAAGTCTTTTTTTTAATGCTATTAACTTTAACATTTATATACATTTTTAAACCAAAAATTACACCATGACAACACGCGTTTTTTTTTTCTAAGTTTGATGTATATTCAACAATTGTTAGCTTTTACTCCAACCAACGAATTAGATCGATCTATAAATAGATAGTTAATTTCTTAAAGAGTAAACTGACAAAATGGTCCATGAGGTTTAATCACTTTTGTAATTTTAGTCCAAAACTCAAACCTTTTGAATCTGTGTCCCTGTGATTTCAATTTTGTTGCCATTTTTAGCAGCAACGTGTTTTAGCAGCCGCTAAGAGAGAAACAGATGTTCATGCCCAGGGTATGCTCAATAGGAGTCTAGGAAACTTTCATATATTAGCAACAACAGCCGCAGACCCTAACCTTGAGCAACTCATAGCACCCCAGCCCTTACCCTTGTTTCCCACACAACCAATGGAGATTGAAGCCAACCCAGAATACCAAATCCAAATGCATCATTTTGACCCATCAGAGCTACCTAGAGTACCAGCACCCAATCCCTTAGACCCAAACTACGAATCGTGGTTTGACGACCATAGGGATTTCCAGCAACACTACCCAATACCCGAAGAACCTATGCCAAACCTAGCAGCCTACCCAAACTTGGACCCTCTAGATCACTATTATGATAATGACCAATTCATCAGGGAAATTTTAGAGAATCCTTACCCTTACCAAGAACCCATGCCCCAGTTCCCAAACCTAGTGCCAGCACCTGCACCCCCAATGAGTGCAGAAAACGTGCAAGAACTCCGAACCTTTGGTGAGGAGATTCTAGAAGGTAGTGAAAGGATGAGGCAAATAGGGGAACGACTCGTCTGGAAATATGACGAGCGTAATATGGACTTTTAGATGAACCCTTACCCTTAATAATAATAGTAATATATATATATATATATATATATATATATATAATATGTGTCTATGTTTGAAAAAAAAAATATCTAGACAATAGATATGGATGCCTAATAGTATTGTAATTTAAATTCCAGTTGTATTGTAATATATATGGATGCATACTATATAAGAAAGAGTAAGTCGCAATGTTCGACGATTTTGATCAATATGCGTGTTATGTGATTGTTAGCATTAAATATTATTTTGTGATATTAATAATTGGTAAATGTTTAAAATTCAGATAGACAACGAAGTGAACCAGTAAAACCAGAATAACGATAACCAGAAAAACACCGATACCACTGAAACTGGCCGCCACTGCCCGTTCCCAGGCAGATAGGGGACGGGGGTTGCGACACTTATGTTGTGTTTGTATGGGTATACACTATTAAAAATATTTTTTTTAAATATACATATCGGGTCGATTTTTTTAATTAGCGTGCCCTCCAAAATATCGGGACCTAGCCAGTAGTCCTCCCCACCCAGCCTCAGAGCCGCCCATGATTATGCACCATTATATTGTAACTTTAGATGGATGAGATTAATTAGTGGTATTTTTTGTAAGTTATGTTTTATTTTTAATCTTTTATTTGATAGTACGGGGGTACAAATGTAATTTTGGCGTGTCTTAAACTCAAAACTCACATGCACGTCCTCCCCCTCACTACCCCAAGTCTTTTTTTTTAATACTAACAAATTTAACTTTTATATACATTTTTTAAACCAAAAATTACACCATGACAACACGCGTTTTTTTTTCTAAGTTTGATGCATATTCAACAACTAGGTTTTTACCCGGGATTGCTTCCCGGGCTCGGGAAAGTTATTTAGATTAATTAATTACCATTGGTTATTAATACGACCGCATTACATCAACCATCTTATACTGTTATTAATACGACCAAAAGTCAATCAGATGTTGTTGTTTTTAGTTCACAACTCCACATTGTTTCCGTTAGACATGGAGCTAATAATTTACATGTACATATATAGTTTTAGAATCACAACTTCAAAACTAAACAAACAAGTCTAGTATCAGTTTCGAAAAGCAAACAACTACAACCCGAAAATTTAGTTCAATGTATGCTTCTGCATTTGCCTTCTTCAAACCACAAACATTCATCCGAACATAAAAAACTTTTTACCTTTCACAAAGTTAAGTGTAAATGCTTGACCTGAAACCATGCCTTTATCTCTCACAAACTTTCTCATTCCTTGCAGATAATATCTTGGTTGACCTCGAGATGAACCTATAGCAGCTTGAATATTCCAAACATCACCTGCCACGTCCACAATCTTCAAACCCATCTTACGATTCAGTCCATGATCTTCAGCCTGTTTTTTAAAAAGGTGCTATAACAAACAACGAACAATTCAATAAACAAAGAATTAACACATCTTTAAAATCTGACTAAAGTATTATATATTAGTAAACTCATCATCACAAACTTACAAAATGACCGTCCACACGGAAAGAAAGAGGTACGATCTGATCATCTTCATTCCCAACAACCATACCACTATTATTGACATCAACGACGTCCTGTACAGCTTCACTATCTGAACTCAACACAATCTCTTCTATCACCTTTTGTTTAACAACAGCACAAACCTCAGGTGGAAGCACTAAATCACAGGTAGCACGATTGAAAACCGTGATATGAAAAGTCTGAAGATCTATCATCTCAAAGACAATGAGATGATCAACAGTTAATGACAAGTCATTCTTTATCTCCTTCCATCCGGTAATTATGTAAAGTTCATTGTTGATATCTTCCACCCCTACAGACCAGTTCTTGTTTTCAGATCCTTTAATAACGACCAGATATGAAGGAATAGTGTTTAACATCTTGTGATGAACAAAAGAACGATTAATACTCTACAATCAGAATAAAACACATTATATAGTACATTAGTAAAAATATATCAGAAAATTAAGTAAAAAAATAAAACACAACAAATAAACAATTGTATCTCCAATAAAATTACATGATGAATAATATTCGAAGTTACATACCACAAAATCTTCGTTACTAGATGGTTTGTAGTAAAACTCTTCACAAGGAGAAAGAGCAATGTCTTGATAAAAATACAATATTCTGAAACTTTGTAAAGCTTCTTCAAAATGAAATATCAACCATGAATCTGAAGGTATTTTCAAACTGTCTACCAATTGACACCAACCATTATAAAAATAATATCTGCCATTGCTTAGGGGATAGATCTTGACTTTAAAAACATTTCCAGCTGTGGTTCGGATATTTGTATTTCCAATTGGATAATTAAACTATTGAATCCAATTTTGATACTGTTTTGGCAAAATCTAAGCATAAATAAAAGAAACACTTTTATTGCTAATTATCATACCAAAAAATTAAAATTAAGTGTTAAACTAAGATCGGATAAAACTACTAACCAAACATTTCCTTTTACTGCTTTGAAGGTAACACGGAAATCCATAAATCATTCTCACATAAAACTGTAACAGTATCAATCATATATAATCAAAATCAATAACATTAAGAAACAAATGAATACAATGCATTAAGGTATGCAATATATCTAAATAAAAGATGATACAACTAATATATATCAAAATAACAATAGACAACATCAAAAAGGTGAGAATACATGTAATTTATTATCATATCGAAATATATATATATATATATATATATATATATATATTTACATCAAATCATATAATTAAAACTTAAAACCTACTTTTCCGATTAAGTATCACAAATATACAAGAACGATCAACAGCTGTATAAATTGTATAGAAAAACAGGATAGTGACTTGTGTCTATTCAAAAGAAAAACTTAAAAACAGTATACCAAGTACTAATCAAAATAAATTCAACTTTTTTAAATACACATGAGAATACATCAGATGGTATATCATAAATTAGAATAAGATAAATACATGAGCAAAGTGAAATCCAATAAAATCAACAATAGATAACACAAATGGTAGATACAGGAAATGCAGATCACTTTTTTTAGAAACATATATGTCTATCATAACATGCATAATAACTACATATTAATCGGATATTCAAAAAAATTAGGACTATCAAAAATTGTTCAAGTATAAGCCGCAACAATAAACGCAATCATAACCAACAATGGATTGAAAAAAAAACAGGGACATACATGAATACACTACCGTCGACTAC
The DNA here is from genome assembly GCA_030545235.1 of Helianthus tuberosus. Classification (NCBI taxonomy): domain Eukaryota; kingdom Viridiplantae; phylum Streptophyta; class Magnoliopsida; order Asterales; family Asteraceae; genus Helianthus; species Helianthus tuberosus. The sequence continues at coordinate 158,394,251 of CM060403.1, forward strand.
AACTTCTTCATTTAAATAACAAGAACCATAATCGCCCAAAGAATTCATAACTAAAAGAATAAACATAAAAAATACAAAACAAATCAGATTATTTAACAATACCTTTATTATTATACAAGATGATATTGATGAAGATCGGAAGAAATCGAAGAAGATGACAGATTTTGTTGGAGAAAGTGTAGAAAGAAACGTGGAGAGAGAAATGAACCGAGATTTTCTGAGGATCTTTAAAATGTTAGAAGTTTAAAAATATCCCATGTAACCGGGTCGGATAATCCCATTTTTTCATCAACATCTGTTTGACTTTTGGTCAACCGCTGTTTGAGTTTTGGTCAACATCTCATTTAGTATTCAACAGAAATTTGGATAAGTCAATCAGTGGTTTGAAAATCTGTTTGACTTTTAGTCAACAGATGCATGGAAACCCATGTTAGATTAAACAGTGTTTTGAACAGATATTTAAAGATCTGTTTAGACCTAAACAGATGTTGGGGCTTAAACAAATGTTTGGCGTTCTATATCAGTTGTTTGGACTTAAACAGATGTTTGGATTTAAACAGATGTTTGGCCATAAACAGAATTTGCCAATAAAGATATGTTTGGCCTTATACAAATGTTTGAAGTTAAACAGATGTTTGCTCATAAATAGATATTTGGCCACAAACCAAACATATGCTTGAGGTCAACATCTGTTTCACTATTCGCCAACATCTGTTCGACTTTTGGTCAACATCTGTTAAAATATAAACACTGTTAACATAAATTACAAATAATTAGCTAATAGACGGCACACAATTAGCAACTTAAATCATCAAGACCCTTAACAATTTGACCATATGATTTAATCATGTGTTTTATATTATATGGGTCAACTGAAAAAGAAAATTCACTAAAAGGATAACAAATTAAACAGCTCAAAAAAAAGCTCAAAGAGTATTTTTACTACAAAACAGGATTAACAAACAATGCCAATAGTGAAGTCAACCATGTTTCTTTCACCTTTGACTTTCAAAGTCAATTCAGTTACTTACCAAATTCACAAATACATAAAATTTCTTATATAACCGCAAACATTACCACACCTAGTAATCTTAACTCTGCTATAAACTGTAAAACACAAACCCAAATATCACATTTCCATTGTGAATCTTTATTGCCTCATCAAAAATTCCCTGACTTGCCCTTTGAATTGTAATTCAAAGTCCAACGAATCTGTATTAGGATCTCCTGATTTGTAGCTTTTTTGGCATAGCTGGAACCACTGCTTCAGGGTAAACAGGCTTTTGGGGAACATTAGGATCTTTCTTTCTTAATTCTTCCAGCTTTTTGTAAGAGAAAAACACTTTATCCTCTTTCCACCTTGACACTTGGTTCTTTGACCCAAAATTAGCTGTTATTAACTCTTCTTTCATTCTCTTCAGCTGCAGAGACCTATCTGGTACATTTTTCTTAAACTTTGCCCAGATAGGAGGAGTCTGCTTCACCTTCTTTTTGATCATATCTTGAATTCTGGCTGTTTCACTTTCTAGCTCACTGATGGTCCATTCTTTGTACTTGTACTTTTCTCCCTTGTATGTTTTGTAAGCCATGATATAGCCAATATAATCTTTCCTCAAAGTTTCATCAGCTCTTTCTGATAAATTTTGACAGAGATCTTTTGAAAACTGCTCCAAAATTTTCACTTAGGTTAGCAAATGTTGGTAAAATGTTTGAATCTCTCTGTCAGATTTTCCTTGTGTATTTCTTTTGGAGATATCCTCTGCTTGTTGAGCCTTTAACTTCAAGTATTCATTAATGTTATTAGGCCTTGGATATCCTTGAACAGATGGCAAGTTCCTTTTAGCAGGGTCATCTTCAGAGTAGAAGGATATGATCTCCTCTCTAACTGCTTCCAGTTCTTATGGATACAGGACTCCTGCAGGAAGAATGGCAGTGTTTGAATTTGAAACTTGTGCTGAAGAGAATGGGACAGCATTGGGAATGGTAACAAGGGACAATGGTTGGGTGGATGTTTGCGGTGTTGAAGGATCAACATTCAGAATTATCCTTCTCCTTTTATGTTTTGGAGAGGTTGGTGGTGTTTTGGTGCGTTGAGTGGTAGTGATTTGAGTGGTAGATGGTTGACTAACAGTTGTTGAAACAACTGGTGTTTCAACCACTGTTACCATTACAACAGATGATGTGTCACCTGAAGTATTTTCCTTTTTGGTAGGTGGTGTTGGTAGTAATGAGGATGTTTTTGATGGTAATGGGATTTGTGGTAAGGCAGTGGATTGAATTTGTGTTGAAGTGGTGCAAATTGTTGTGTAACATATGTTGAAACAACTGAAGTATCTACAACTGTCGATACAACAGATGTTTTAACATCTGCTCGTTTTGTGGTTTGATGTGTGGAGCTTTTGGGAGGTGTGGATTTGGGTTCCTTCACTTTTCTAGTGGGCTGTTTTCTTTTAGGCTCAGGATTTTCTTCATTCTTGGCCTCAGAAACACCCTGCTCATCCTTCTCCATACAAACTCTTTTCTCCTGTTCCCACCTTGCTTTATCCTTTGCCTCCATATCCCTTTTTACCGTTCCTTTTGCATCAGAAATGGCATTTGTGGTTACATCAACCTTTTTAGTACCATCTGGCTTAGGTATCTCTGCAAGCATAGTGGATTTGTCTGGTGCAATGTACAAACCATCTTCATATCCCTTTTTCTTTAGCTGCTTCATTTTCTCCCACTTTTTGGCATCAGCTGGTGGTGGGTTGTCCACAAAGATGATAGTAGGAGGAGCAGAACCAGTGGTTTTCAGCGAGTGGGCCTTCAATGCCTTTATATCTGCTTGTGTATCCATAAACCTAGCTTCCATCATATTTCTGATCTTTTGAATCTGTATTTCATGTTGATGATCAGAATATGCCCTTTGTTGGTGAAGCACAAGTTGAAATAAACTCCAAAGCTCAATGGGAGTAGGAGCAGATGATGGAGCAGATGTTGTATCTGGTGCTGCAGTGGGTGTTGCCTTTTGGGCTTGTAACAACTGTTGGAGCATTGACTTAATATCTGCAACAGAAGTTTCCAATTTCTTAACCCTCTCCCTCAATTCCTTGTACATTAAACCATCACCCAAGTTAATGGGATCATCTGATTTCCCACTGGCAGTGGTTGTATCAACAGTTGACTTAGGGAAAGTTTCCCAAAAGTCATCCACATATGCCCCTTTTTCTTGGTACTGGGGACTTCTTTCCTCAGCAATTGGGATCCTTTTAATAGAACCAGGGGTTGAAACAAAGACAGCAGCGGATATCACAGTTGCTGGAGAGGAAATTGCCTTCAGAGGAGTCTTATTGATGAAACAACTGGCCAGGTGTAGATCAGTGGATCCAACACCTGTAGTTGCTGCTCCAATTGAACTACTGACAGGAAGTACTTGTATTTCCTGCAGTGTAACCTCCTCAGTTGTTGGTGGGTTAGCAATGATTGAGACACCAGACCCAATCACTTGTTGAGGTATATCCTCATTAACAGGTGTTTGAGAAGAACTGGTTTGTGTCCGGGCTAAATCAACTGCATCCAACAAAAGTTTTGTTTCTGGGGGGATTTGAGAAGTGAGGATAGGTGTAGAAAGCGAATTTGCCCCGGGCAGTGGGCTGTGGATGATGGAATCAAGTGATTCCAGAGCATCATAATTTGGTGTCCCTATTATTACAACCTGCTCTTTTTTAGAAGAAGCAGGAGGAGTTTGAGGCTCAGGTTGAGATCTTTCTTCCAACTGCTGTGAGGTAGTAGCAGCAGTGGTTATTGGTGACTTTTGTGTTATCACTGGTAGTTGCTCTGGGATTTCATCTTCCAGAGTTACCTTTGTTTTGGGTTTGGGGGGCTTTTGTGATTTTTTCTGTTTTGGTCTTTTGGTGGTTTTAGGTGGGGGTTTAACAGCAGTTGTTTTATTGCTATCATCACCTTGAGCAGTGGGCTCAACAGCAGGTGCCTGAGGAGCAGTGGTAGCTGCTGAAGTCTGCTCAGGAACCTCTGCTTGTGTTTTGGAAAGTTTTGACATCCTTGTAAAGGTTTCAGTAGTGAGGCTCTTAATTGAAAAAGGATTACCCTGGATAAGCACATGGGCATTATCTTCTGAAAATTTCTTTTTAAAATAGTAACTTAAAAACCTTGGAAAGAGCAAAAACGCCTTTTTATTAACATTTCTAACAAGATAATTGAAGATTACCTGGGAATAGTTAAAATTTTCACCATGTAATATAGCATAAACTAGATATTGAATCTTCAATGGGATTTCATTGAAAGCAGTGGTCTTGTTTGAGACACACATCAGTAGGGTATGAAACAAAAACCTTGTGGCAGGAGGAAAACTGCCTTTTTCTAAAGTGTCTTTTTTGATTTCCTCTTCATAACCCATTTGAATGAAAAACGTTTGATACTCTTCTTTAGGGAAAGATGTTTTACCTTTAAGATCATCGAGTTCAAAAACTTCCAAAATGGTTTGAGGTGTTATTGTGACTGGAACGTCCTTTATAGAAGAATTGATGGCTAAGGGCTTTTTATCCTTAGTTTCCAACTTAGCATTTTTCCAGAATTCTTGCTGGGTATCCATGTAGATCGGAGCATCACAAGTCAACAAAGTTTTGTACTTTGAAGAAGACAGAACATCAATGATGGAATTGAAGGTTTTGGTGTGACTGGGTTTTTCAAGTAGACCTAAGTAGTTATGTGTGGATTTGCGTGGGAGAGACATCGTGATTTGATTATGATTGCGAGAGGAAGAAGACGATGAAGAGGATGAGTGATTTTGAGAGAAATGGATGATAACTGCTTTGAGAAAAGAATTTAGAATTCGTTTCGACAGTAAAAACACTGTTTGGGGGTTTTGATCAGGGTTTTTTTTTGGTGAAATAGTGAATGCTGACGTGGCATCGGTTACTAATAGATCTTACCGCTATGTACTGTCCACGTGCCAACCTCTGATGATAATGGAGGACAGTTGGTAGGAAACCACTGATGGAACAATAACAGTGGTTTGCAACCGTCACAAATGAGAACAGTGAGTAAGTTTTTGCTAGCAGTGGATAGCCATCAGTGTGTTAAAACACTGATTTTATACAACATTTTTTTTATTTTTTTATTTTAACTTTAATTTTTATCACCAAAACAATATTCGAGGAACTCTTATCTCTTTGGAATGTAACGATTAGATAATATAGTTAACCTATCATTGTAATTCTAGTATTCAGTTAATAATATCATTCTATAGGGTGGGAGTTGGCTACAAAGTCCATTTTTCCTACAAAGTGTACAAAGTCATAAAACACCATAATATCAACCATGAAACACACTCAAAACCCACAAATAACATAGTGGAGGTTACTAAAACTCCATATTTGTGGGTTTTATGTTGTGTTTTGAATGATAAGGATTTGATTATCGAATTACTAACAATAGCGTGTTTTATGTTGGTTATCATATTGTGTTTTATATTCATAGTTGTACGATGGTGTGTTTGAAGTTTTTAAGGAATGTTAGGGTTTGGATATTGTGTTTTAGTGATCTTCACTATGTTATTTGTGGGTTTTAAGTGTGTTTTATGGCTGAAATTGTGGTGTTTTAAGACTTTGTACACTTTGTAGGAAAAATAGACTTTGTAGCGGAACCCCACCCCTCATTCTATAATTAATTAACCACATCAACAATAAAAATGTGAGCAGTGGATTATTTTAAAAAAAAACAATGATTGTAAATTTCAGTGCATGTCAACAATAAAAGGGGAGCAGTGACTATTTTTTAACTATCCGTGGATACCCAACAAAATGTAACACAGATGTTTGGTCAGTCAGTGGTCAACAGTTGTTTATGAAGAAACAGAGGATGGCCTTCAGCAGTGGATAACATTTAACAATCACATGTTTGCGCTTAAACAAATGTTTGACATTAAAAACTGTTTGCAAGAAAAGACCAATTTGAAGAATACTATACCCAAACAATCAAAATGAGGAGCTTAATAATCATCCAAGTGTACTTCACTTTTATTCAGTGGATGTCAACCTCCAAAATGTGAGCAGTAGTTGTTTTTTATCTAACAGTGGATAGATATTGATTTAATTTGCAACAAATAGTCATCAAGAATATTTTTTATTTTGTAATTTAACTTGCCATTTTATCATTAAAACAATGTTTTAAATTAAATACTGTTAAACATCTAATCTGGACATAAACAAAATTTTGAAATTAAATAAATATTCGACCTGAAACATCTGTTTGAACATAAACAGATGTTTGAAATTAAATAAATACTGTTAACATAAACAGAGATATAATATTAATAGTTTGGACATATAAATACTGTTAACAAAAACAAAGATAGAATATCTATTGTTGATGATGAACCACTTTTGTTGTTGGGCAATGGTTAATCTTTGAGTTTGTATAGGTTTGTCTCGAGAGATAAAGTATAGAGAACCAATGTTTGTCCTAAACACTGTTACATAAGAAAAACTGATACATAAATACTAAAGTTGAATCCGCTGTAGAAGCTGTTATAACTACACCATAAGTGCTAGTCTTTAACAGGACTTTGCCTTCAACAGTGCATAGCCCTCATGAGACAATAAGCCCATCAGTCTTTATATGGAGTAGGAATTAATTATAACAGTCCTTAGCATGATCAGCTGTTATAACCACACCACCCTTTCAGAGTTGGACCATTAAACAAATCCTTGACACTATTAATCCTCTGTTGACTTACCAAACAGATCTTAAGACACAATTCAACATCAACATAATCTAAATATTACTGAAACAATAAATAATAAGTAAAAATAAAACACAACAAAGATTCATAAAATTATATTTAATCATTTATTCAGGACCTTAAAACTAAAAGTCCAACAATTACATGACATACTGAACAATATTCAAGTTCAAATCTAAGAATAACAGCAAGAACTAATAAACTTTAGTTTCCACTACATCTATTGCTGAACCTCTTGATGTATGTCCTTCAGCATCGCCATAAACTGCACGTCTCTATCACAACACTCCATATTACTGACAACACAAATAAGAATAATAAACAAATCTAAAATTCAAACGTGTCTTTTTCATTTTTATTGCACATCTGAGTTTTCACGAGCTTTGGACGAATGTATACTTTCTTTAAAAGAAGAAAATCTTCCTGGAGCAAGAAAACGTGACTTTGGATTTAACGGAAATAAAAAAAAAATGGCACATGTAACTTTAAAGTTGCATCTCTGCCATCAAAAAAGGTAACACATGCAACTTTTCACGATGTTGCAACAATTATACTGCAGCATCGATGTTGAAAGGTTGATGTGGGATGCGAATTTACATTGAAACAACGATGTTGGAACAATGATACAGGAACGATAACATGTAAACATTATCAACAAACATTCGAACAAAGAAGTGTAATGGGAAATTAGCTGCTAAATCACAAGAAAGATGCATTTGAGAGAGAAAGATACGGTCACATATATGAGCGAGCGAGATTTGAATGTGAAACCAGATAATTGTATCTTATTTATAGAATAATAAAAATATATATGGTTTGAAATTTGAATTTCAAAATTACTAATATTAATTAGTAATTACAGATTTGATTTGAAAGCAATTGTTATGATGTTTTTTGGGAACTGAAATATGCAAAGTAGGAAAAAAAAAGAGAACGTCAATTTTAAATTACCTTTTACATATTTTTTATTTCAAAATTTCAAAATTACTGAGAGATAATAACCGTCAGTTTGAAATTCTAGTTTTGCATATTTTAAAAGTCCAAAGCTCAAGAAATTACAATTAATTATTATTTATTAGATTTGCAACAAATAGTCAAAAAGTATTTTTTTATTTTTTAATTTAACATTAAGGATAAAAATATATATGGTTTGAATTTTGAATTTCAAAATTACTGATATTATTAGTAATTACTGATTTGATTTGACCGCAATTGTGATGATGTTTATTGGGAACTGATGTTTATTGGGAACTGAAAGGTAAGTAGTGTATATCTTTATATCCCTCCTTATTAAAGTAAATAAATATTAGTAATCATATGCAAAGTAGGGGAAAAAAAGAGAGAACGTCAATTCTAAATTACCATCTTGCATAAATTTAATTTCAAAATTTCAAAATTACTGATATTATCAGTGATCTGATTTGAAAGCAATTGTGATGTTGACTTTTCTAATATTTTTTTAACTTTAATTAAGAGATAATAACCGTCAGTTTGAAATTCATATTTTGCATATTTTAAAAGTCCAAAGCTGAAGAAATTACCATTAATTAGTGTTGGGATTGAACCCTACCAGAGGAACAGATAATGTAAAGCCAAAACCAGGTCACAACAGAGGATTCACAATAAGCAGCAGTTTACACTTTGCTCTCCCTTTGAAAGTGATTTATAACAACTGATGGTCTTTATCCGTTGTTCAGATACAACTACTGCTGGTCCTTCAACTGCTGATCAAAACCCTGAAATATCCAACACTGCTGGTCCTATCTACTGATGATAAAGCACTGCCCAGTCAAGGACTGATCAACCTTGAGTAAAGCACTGACATAAAGGAAGAGCAGCTGTTTAGTGAATTGTTTGTTTTATGTATAGTCAGTGGTTAGGTTAGCAGTGTTTGTGTAAGGACAGTAGATACAGGTTGTTAGGCTGTTAGACGTCGCTTTCATGGTGACGTCAGCTGAGATACCTCAGTGGTTTGGTTTGCCTATAAATGTAACAGTACCCTGTACTGTTACATTTGATTGACTGAGCGGGTTCTTCTCCTCATGTCTAATCCTTTCATCTTGTGTGCAACCAACCTTGGGGCATCAGGCTGAGGGGAAGTTTAGTTTGTAAGCATATCTGTAATCTTTTGCTTTGATTTGTAAATCTTTCGACTCTATGAGAAGCAATTGTTTATCAAACTATTTTCTCCTTTGATTATGTTTACAAAGTTTGTTTTTATTTCCGCTGCACTTTACATGTTTTCATATTCACAAATTGTTCAAAACATACAAACAAACATAATCATGTGAGCCTCCGATCCTAACAATTGGTATCAGAGCCTGGACAGTCAAATTCGATCTAACAATCAATTTGACATAACAGTTCAGCTAAAAATTTATTGATACTAAGGTTGGTTGTATTTAGTTGAAAAACAGAGCATCGAGTATATCATGATCAAAATGGTTATTCAACAACTCTGTATATCAACCAAGATGTCATATGACACACAAAATTTCACACAACAAGTGAATTTATGCACAAAACACTCATGGTTTCTAGATCTGAAATAAATATCTGTTAAACTATGAGATTATTTCTTATTTTCTAAATTAAATTCAATTGCTGATGTGTAATTTGTGATGTTTTCCATAAATACTAAAGTCTGAACCTCAGATTAACAAAACATATGTTCATGAAAACATTGATGTTTTGCTAACACAAAAAGAGGGAAATTATAACTTTAGTCATTCAGATCTTATGTGTTGAAAACAGGTTGAGATCTTCAAAAGGAACAAATCAACTCTGTTAATAATACATTAAGAAAATCAAGGGTCAACAGAGTTCTTATCATATGTAGTGTGAGATTGGTTGAAAAAGTTATGAAAACATGACCAAGTCTCTCAAAACATTACTGCAAAGTGATTTTGGACTAATATTCACAAAAAAAAAAAAAAAAAAAAAACTCTGAAGTGTGTTTATCTCAAAAACTTTTGAATTCAAAAGAGAAGAGTATAAACTTAAAACATTTAAGAGTCAAAAGCTTGGGGTAATAATGGTCATTAAGCAACTGTTTGTGCTCATCGGTTCAAGAAAGTTCAGGTGACCTCAGTGTTCCCAGTGATTGAACTTACAAAAGGACTAGACAAATTTTCAAAATCATCACATAGTAACTAGATCTACAACAGGATCTTCAAAACTCATGTGTCCTTGTGTCCTCATGTTTGTAATCAACTGACAAAGAAAATGGTACCAAGCAGTGGTCAAAATGTTTTTAAAGTATTCTACCACTGCAGTCAAAACATTGACCATTTTCAATAACTTGAGAATGATGTGAATATGTGCTTTTTGAAATTATACCAAATCCTTTTGATACTGTTCTCACAAAATCCTTTAACCATTTTTTTTTCTCAAAGGATTTTCTCGAATAACCAGGATATATCATTTTTTTAAGGATATATTTGGAACTTTTGCTTGTTTTTGTTGGCAATAGTTTCAGCTCCTGTCAGGATGTAATACCTTATTTTTGATGGTGTTAGTGTCCTCATAAATGGGTCAAAAGGAGATGGTACATCTGTCATGATCATGTCATACTCAGGTTTGCTCCTAAATTTTCATCAAAAATTGATTGCAAACCATGCTTGAATTACTAAGGTACTCATGTTTTAATTGAATATTAAACGATAATGAGTTGCCTTAGCAAAAAGTTTTTGTCATCTGGGGTACTAAACCACTGTCTTTCAAAATTGACATGTGGCAAAACCTTGAATGAAAATATTCAAAACTATTGCTGAAACACCTGTCCTTCAAGATCTGTACCATTTACCCTAACCACTGTTTTGTTCCAATGTCTGATCTCTAAACACTGTCCACTGCTGAAAGTTAACCACTGATCCCTTATTTTCTTGACAAGTATTGATGTTCAAAATCAGTGTTCTATCCACTGATATGCTATCCACTGATAGTGTAAATCATCCACTGTCCACAATTTTTACCATTGTAACCACTGATGCTTGATACGTCAGTGGTCCTTAAAACAACTGTTCTCCATAATTCATCCATTTCATCAGTGTTTGACACGTGGTCAGTTTTTAGCCCTCAGATCAAAATAACCGCTGCCACATCAGCGATCATTTTTTTCCCTTAAATAAAACCCTGCCCTAAACCCCAAACAGGGTTTTACACTGTCGAATTGAATTCCAAAATTCTCTTCAGAAAGCAGTTTCCAACCCTTATTCTCAAAAACTTCAAAATCATTCTTCGTTCTTCTCTGCAAAAATGACAAAATCAAAGTCAAAATCAAAATCACAACCAAAACCAAAATCACCACCATCTTCAAAAGAGGTCGCTCAAACGGCCGAAGAACCCATCGAAATACCCTACAAACAATCTCACAACTATCTGAGTTTACTCACAAAACCTACTGATAATCACACCTTTGACACCATCATTGATACATTATCTGCATCAAAGTACAAAACTTTGTTAACAGTAAATGCTCCCATCTATCTGCAAACCCAGAGAGAGTTTTGGAAAAAGGCGACGCTTGAAAAACAAGACGATAAAGTCATTGCCATTAACTCCTCGATACAGGGTAAAGTGATTCAAATCACACCAAAATCAATCTCCGAAGTCTTTAATCTTGACGATCAGGAAGGTAAAATCTCTTTTAATAAAGCCGAGATGAAAACTGATTTCGTAAAAAGGGGATATGCAGAAGAATCAAAGGTAGATACCTTACAAAAAGGTTATTTTCCATCTGCACCTAGGTTTTTATTTCACACACTTCTGATGTGTGCTTCGAATAAAACAACATCTTTTAACGAAATACCATTGAAAATTCAATGCCTGGGTTACGCTATTTTGAATAATAAGGACTACAACTACTCCCAGGAGATTTTCAATGACATGGTGAAAAACGTTGAAAGTAAAGCATTTTTACTTTTTCCAAGATTTTTGAGTTACTATTTTGAACAAAAATCTGAAAAGGAAAATGTAAATTTGCTAAAACAAGGTGTTCATTGTCAAATAAAAGGCTTAACAAAAGAAACATTTTCCAGAATGATGGCACCAATAAAACCAAAAGCAGGGGTACCTGAGCAGATCTTAGCGGTTACAACTGCTCCTCAGGTATCAGCTGCTGAGCCCACTGCTCCAGGTGATCAAAGCAACACAACCATTGCTTTGAAACCCACACCTGCCACCACGAAAAAGACCAAAAAGAAAACATCCAGAAAACCCACCAAACCCAAAACAAAGGCAACTCTGGAAGATGAGATCCCAGAGGAAATGCCTGTGACAACACAAAAGTCACCACAAACCACTGCTGCTACTTCCTCACAGCAGTTGGAAGAAAGATCTCAACCCATGCCTAAAACTCCTCCTGCATCCTCACAAAAGGATCAGGTTGTAATCACAGGGGCACCACAATATGAAGCTCTGAATCCACTCGGATCCATCTTCCTCAGTCCTGATCCCAAGGACATGTCACTTTCAACTCCCATCCCCTCACCAATCATAATGCCACAATCCATGCTACCTTTGTTGCATGCAGCTGCTATAGCTCAGACACAAACCAGTTCCTCTCTATCACCTGTCACTGAGAGTATACCCCCACAGGTGACTGGGTCTGATGCTACTACTCTTGCTATCCCAGCAACAATTGAGTAGGTTACACCCCCTGAGTTACAAGTAACTCTCGGTGGTAGTTCAAGTGGAGCAACAACTACAACTGGTGGATCAACAGGTCTCCATTTGGCCAGTTGTTTCATAAATCAGACTCCCTTGAAGGCAATTTCTTCCATGGCAGCTTCGATAACCACCAGTGAGTTGGATCTAACCACTGGCACCATCAAAGGTTTATCAAGTGCTGAAGAAAGAAGTCCCCAGTACCAAGAACAAGGGGCATCAATGGGTGATTTTTGGGACTCTGTTCCTAAGTCACACATTGATATAACCACTGCTGGTGGGGATTCAGATGATCCCAGTAAAATGGGTGATGATTCAAGATATCAGGAATTGACGGGCAGAGTTGAAAAACTTGAAGAATCAGTTTCTGAAATAAAGGAGATGGTGCAAGAGATTTTAAAAGCTCAGAAAACACAATCCAATGTTGTTCCTGCTCAAGCACCTGCTCCACAACAAGCACCTACTGCAAATGAGCTTTGGAATATTTTCCAACCCATGCTTGAAAAACAGCAACAAATGGCTGATCAAAAGCATGCTATTCAAGTACAAATGTTGTCCAACATGATGGAATCAAGGTTCAAGGATACTCAAGCAGATATCAAGGCTATTAAGGCCAGTATCCAAATTGCCACTGGCAAGGCTCCTTCAACTTTACTATTCTTTGATGACCCCCTTGCAGATAATGCCAAAAAGGGGGAGATAATGAAGCAAATGAAGAAGAAGGGAATAGAACATGGCCTTCATATTGAGCCTGAAAAAGAAAAAGAAAAGCAGGTCTCAAAACCTGTTAGTCAAACAGCTGATACACCAGTAGTTTCAAAAACTGCTGTCAGTAGCCAAACAGCTGCCATGTCATCAATACACACACTTTCAACACACACCACCACAACTACTGTTCTACCACCATCATCTACAATCACACCATCATCACTGCCTCCTGCCATAAAGCAGAAGACAGCAGATGTTACAACATCTGCTGTAATGACAACAGTGATTGAAACACCAGTTGTTTCAACCACTGTCAGTCAATCACTGTCACAAACCATTGCTATCCAATCTACCATCACTGATCCACCCAAAACATCATCTGACCCTTCTTCATTAAAAAGGAGAAGGAATCTCATATCAGATGTTGATTCACCACCACCATCACCACTTCCATCCCCTGCTCAAAAGCAGAAGACAACTGCTGACATATCAGCAGTTGTAATGACAACAGATGTTGAGACACCAGTTGTCTCAACAGCTGTTAGTCAGTCATCCACCACTGCTCTCATCTCTCCTACTTCACAGCCAAAGCTCTTCAACAGAAAAAGAAAGCCAATACCTGCCGACGAGGGTATACATGATCCTAATGCTGCACAACATCCACTGGAGCTTGAAGCTATCAAAAATGAGATGAGGCAATTCTATACAGAAGAAGATCCTTCAAAAAGAAGATTCTCCTCACTCATAGGCTACATGCCACTAGATGATATGGATGACTACCTCAAAATCAAGGCAAGGCAAGCTAAACTAAGAGCTAAATTTGAAAGTGAACGTGACCATTTAAGCGAAGATGGCATTGCTAAAAGACTGGAGTTCTACTTCACAAAAGTAAAGCAGATAGAAGAGTTTGCACAAGACCTAAACAAAGAAAAGGCTGATCAAAAGAAAGAGTTAAGAAAACAATATCTAGCCTACATCATGAAAGAGAAATTCTATCCTGCTGAAGAACAACAGTTCAAAGAATGGCCAGTAGTAGCTCTTAAGCGTGAGGCAGAAAGGATTGAAAAGATTAAGAATGATCCTACGAAGAAGAGGAATGCTCCTAACTGGAAGAAATATGAAAAGCTCATTGCTGACTTAACTGCTGAATATAAGAGAAAGAAAAGAGAGCTGGTGGATGCGAAAATGGATACTGCTGAAGCCATATCAAAATGGTCAAAACAGCAGACAGATGAAGCCTATGAAAGGCTAAAGAAAAGAAAGATAACTGTTTCAAGCACCTCAAAGAAGTGAGAACATATGATGAAGCTTGAACAGAAAATTGAAAACCTCATGACAATGTTAAAATCAGCAGACAGTTCTACTCTTGTGTTAAACCAAGATGAAGGCAAACAGCTGACTGAAGAAGAGGTAATAGAAAATGAAGCAGAGTATCTCAAGGGAGCCATCTTAAAAATGGGTCTGAATGAAGACAGCTCATCAAAGCTTCAAAACCTTTTTAAGAAGGTTTTAAACAAACCTGCGTCTCTAAACACTGCAAAAGACAAGACAGAAGTTGAAAGACAAGAACTTATTGAACAAGAAACTGCAGAAGATATAGCTGCAGCAGACAAAGTCATTGAAGAAGCTTTCAAAAGAATGTCTGAAAGTCTGCAGGTGTTTTCAAGGCCAACATCCCTCAACTCATCTTCAAATAAATCTCTCCCAAGAAATCCATTGGGTTTGAAAGTACTAAAGTGGATGTCTGACCAAAAGACCCATGTATTGACTATTGTCAGATCCAATGGAAATGTGAAGTACATATCAAGGAAAGAAGCACTAGGCCTTAGTGTTCAAGATTTGCAGGATCTCCTTGAACTCTCACTGTGTAGGGATGAGGATGACCAGAGTGCAAAGGAATTTGAAGCTGAATTCAAAGAACAAGCTAAGGCACTCTTGATGAGTAATAAAGGTCCTGAATAATGAAGGGTTTTGGCATTATCTGTTCCAGGGGGAGATTGTTGGGATTGAACCCTACCAGAGGAACAGATAATGTAAAGCCAAAACCAGGTCACAACAGAGGATTCACAATAAGCAGCAGTTTACACTTTGCTCTCCCTTTGAAAGTGATTTATAACAACTGATGGTCTTTATCCGCTGTTCAGATACAACTACTGCTGGTCCTTCAACTGCTGATCAAAACCCTGAAATATCCAACACCGCTGGTCCTATCTACTGATGATAAAGCACTGCCTAGTCAAGGACTGATCAACCTTGAGTAAAGCACTGACATAAAGGAAGAGCAGCTGTTTAGTGAATTGTTTGTTTTATGTATAGTCAGTGGTTAGGTTAGCAGTGTTTGTGTAAGGACAGTAGATACAGGTTGTTAGGCTATTAGACGTCGTTTTCATGGTGACGTCAGCTGAGATACCTCAGTGGTTTGGTTTGCCTATAAATGTAACAGTACCCTGTACTGTTACATTTGATTGACTGAGCGGGTTCTTCTCCTCATGTCTAATCCTTTCATCTTGTGTGCAACCAACCTTGGGGCATCAGGCTGAGGGGAGTTTAGTTTGTAAGCATATCTGTAATCTTTTGCTTTGATTTGTAAATCTTTCGACTCTATGAGAAGCAATTATTTATCAAACTATTTTCTCCTTTGATTATGTTTACAAAGTTTGTTTTCATTTCCGCTGCACTTTACATGTTTTCATATTCACAAATTGTTCAAAACATACAAACAAACATAATCATGTGAGCCTCCGATCCTAACAATTAGTGATTTGATTTGCAACAGATACCCATCAAGTATTTTTTTTTTTAATTTAACATTAAATTTCATCAGGAAAACAATATTGGAGGAACTCTTATCTCATTGCAATGTAACGATTAGGTAAAATGGTAATTTCATTTTAATTGTAGTTTTTATTTGATAATTTCAATATATCACTAATTAACACCATGGATGGTAAATATCAATGGATGTCAAGAATAAAAAAGTGACCAGTGGCTATTTTTTCCTATCAGTAGATACCGAACGTCAATTGTCATTATGACTTTTCTGTAATTACTGATATTATCAGTAATTACTGATGATGATTTGAAAGCAACTGTCATTGTCATGATGACTTTTCTAATTTTTAAACCGTGAGTTTGAAATTCACATTTTGCATGTTTTAAATGTCCAAAGCTCAAGAAATTAGCATTAATTACTGATTTGATTTCCAACAAATAGTTATAAAGAATTTTTTAAATTGTATGATCAAAACAATGTTGGAGGAAATCTTACCTCATTGGTATGTAAAGACTTCCTAAAATGGTAATTTCATTGTAATTTTAGTTTTTATCTGATAATTTCAATCTATCACTAATTAACACCATCAATAACAAAAAAGTGAGCAGTGGCTGTTTTTTAGGAAAACAACTGATGGTCAATATCAATAGATGCCAACAATAAAAAAGTGAGCAGTGGCTATTTTTCCTATCAGTGGATACCCAACAGTTTTTTAAACACTGATGTTTGGTCAGTCAATGGTCAACAGATTTTGAAGAAACATATTATTCGCCTTAAACAGAAGTTTGCCCATAAACAGAAGTTTGACCATAAACAGGTGTTTGCACATAAAGAGATGTTTATCTGGTGGTTTAAAACCACTGTTGGGTCAAACAAATTTCACAACAGGACCAATACTCAAATAGATGTTGACCTTAAACAGATGTTTGGTTTAGAGCCGAACATCTGTTAAACCCCAAACATCTGTTTAACCCTGAACAGATGTTTAAGTTAATAACATCTACTGTTCAACCTAACAGGGGTTTCCATTAACTATTGACCAAATTGCAAACAGATGTTAAAACCACTGTTTGTTATTGTACTTCTTTACAAAATTACATAGAATTCAAGAAAACGAAACAAACACTTAAAGAACTATAATTTAACACATAATCTAATCGGGCAAAGCAATCTATTATCTAAGAATTCACTGATTGTTACAACATGAAACAAACTCATAATGAAATACTAAAGTTACATAAGAACCACTGATAATTAAATACTAAATTTGAATCCGTTGTAGATGCTGAACCACTGCTGATACTAAACAGTCGTTTTCCTTTGATTAATCAAACTCTAGGTACATAAAGTGCAAACAGTCGTTTTCCTGAACAGATGTTTAAGTTAATAACATCTACTGTTCAACCTAACAGGGGTTTCCATTAACTATTGACCAAATTGCAAACAGATGTTAAAACCACTGTTTGTTATTGTACTTCTTTATAAAATTACATAGAATTCAAGAAAACGAAACAATCACTTAAAGAACTATAATTTAACACATAATCTAATCCGGCAAAGCAATCTATTATCTGAGAATTCACTGATTCTTACAACATGAAACAAACTCATAATGAAATACTAAAGTTACATAAGAACCACTGATAATTAAATACTAAATTTGAATCCGTTGTAGATGCTGAACCACTTCTGATACTAAACAGTCGTTTTCCTTTGATTAATCAAACTCTAGGTACATAAAGTGCAAACAGTCGTTTTCCTGAACAGATGTTTAAGTTAATAACATCTACTGTTCAACCTAACAGGGGTTTCCATTAACTATTGACCAAATTGCAAACATATGTTAAAACCACTGTTTGTTATTGTACTTCTTTACAAAATTACATAGAATTCAAGAAAACGAAACAATCACTTAAAGAACTATAATTTAACACATAATCTAATCTGGCAAAGCAATCTATTATCTGAGAATTCACTGATTCTTACAACATGAAACAAACTCATAATGAAATACTAAAGTTACATAAGAACCACTGATAATTAAATACTAAATTTGAATCCGTTGTAGATGCTGAACCACTGCTGATACTAAACAGTCATTTTCCTTTGATTAATCAAACTCTAGGTACATAAAGTGCTTGTCTTTAACAGGACCTTGTCTTCAACAGTGGATAGGCCTCATCAGTCTTTGTTCATAAAGAGCTCCTTTAAAACAAACTTTATGCTTCTTTTAATACAAAAAAGGTGGGAAACACCATTACTCTAGACTCTCTAGTAACATAAAATCTTATCTTACAACAATAGCAGATCCTTTCTTGTGTTTAGTAGGAACTACTGTGGGTTCTACATCATCATCTTCTGCACAAGTCAATTATAATCATAATCATCATTTAGACATAAGCAAAAATTATTTTAACTATAAATTTAATAATCTTTCTTTGTGTTTAATTAAACTTTATGCTTCTTTGAATACAAACCTATAATAACCCGCAGCAGATTGTATGAATTTCAAACAACTGTGATTAGACTGAAATTTAAACCGAGAATTAGAGTATATCACTTCAAAATAAAAAACTCAAAATTGAAAATCAGAGTAGCAAAAAACACATACTTTAAACGATGTTGGAACAATAATACTGGAAACAACCGTGGAACAATCATCATCATTATATGAGAATACCCTTAATTTATGGAACCTGTAGAATGAAATGCTCCACTGTTGGGTTATTAACTTTCAACCTCACTTTCCCTAAATTTATCAATTCTAATTTTCAACAGGATGTAATACAATTATTACCTTAATTAAGATATCTTCAACTGCAAACAACAATAGCAAACAACATCAAACAACAATAGCAAACAACAATAGCAAACAACATCAGTCAATAATAGCAAACAACATCAAACAATAATAGCAAACACCTGATGTTGAATCCACTGTAGATGCTGAACCACTGCTGTTACAAACAGATAATACCAATGAAACTCTAATTTCAGAAAGAATAATGGCTGAACATACTCAAACATCAATAATCAACAGATGTTATACTCATATCATCACCATCTAGAAAAAAACGCTAATTTCAAAACATATTCAAACATACCAGCTTATGGCAGTTCTCTTATCCGCAGCTAAGCGGATTTCAACTTTGATGACAACAACCCTGGAACCATATGATTAGATTACGAGTAGAAATTAGGATTAGTGTAAATAAGAGGAAATCATGAAAGTATTTCAACTAAAAAAAACAAACCTTTTGATGAAGTAATCGATGAACAAAAGAAGATTTTATGGTGGCGTCTGAAGAAGATTAAGGTTTGGATGGAAAGAATTATCTCAATAATTTGCAGGGTTTGTGAAATTTGAATTTGAATCGCCTGAATATAGAGAGAGAAAGAACCCTAGGCGTTTGTAAACAAAGATCAGAAGTGAGAAGAGAGGTTATATAAAGAAAAGGGGATGGCACTGTTGGACGGGAAAAGAGAACTGAGGATGCCCTAATCAAGTGACACGTGGCCCAAATAACTTTCATTTATTATATATAATAGATTGTTAGCTTTTACTCCAACCAATGAATTAGATCGATCTATAAATACACAGTCAATTTCTTAAAGAGTAAACTGACAAAATGAGCCATGAGGTTTAATCACTTTTGTCATTTTAGTCCAAAACTCAAAGCTTTTGAATCTGTGTCCCTGTGATTTCAATTTTGTTGCCATTTTCGTCCAAAATCAAATTATGCTCAAAATTTTCAGATAACATCCATTTTTTTGTCTTTTTCCTCCATTTTAATGAAGGGTGAAATGGTTTTTTAACGTTTTATTATAGCAAAATTAAAAAATCTGATAATTTTGCCCTTAATTAAAAGGGCCCTTAATTAAAAGGGACCATTCATTAAAAGGGAGGAAAAAAACAAAAAAAAATGGATGTACTAGTCGCAAACTTAGTTTCTCTGGAATACAAAAGTGTACTGCAGCAATTAGGCAACTAGCGTACGGCACAACGAGTGATGCGTGAGATGAATATTTAAGGATGTCAGCGAGAGTCTGTTGTGATTCTCTTGAAAATTTATGTGAATGTATTTTTTATTTATTGTTATTATTATTTTTTTAATTTACAGTTTATTATTATAACCTTCGAACTGATCTGACCGAGCACCTATGGTTTTATCGTGAACAATGAGGAGACGACGAAGACGACAAGTGACTTTGTATTTTTTTATTTAAATATATGACATTGTATTCTTTTTATTTAAATTATGGCATTTTATTTTTATTATTATGAGTTATAATTTAATATATCAAAATTAAATAAAAAAATAATTAGGTAATGATGATGGGGGCTTTATACTACACCTTGCAAGTTAAAGGAATGGCTTTAAAGCCTCCTGTGTGACGTGTCGTTGACGTGGCGCTGAGGTGGTGTGATAAAGCCCCTAGGGGCTTTATACCACACCATCCAGCCTTAGAAGAGAGGGTCTGAACCGTCAATAACCGCCATTTCTATGGTTATTTTTTGGAGTTTACACAACTATGATTTAATGTTGAAGAGATCTGACGGTACTTATTAATTTTGATAGCGGTTGGGCTTACGCCAACAATATGATATATAATTTGGTTTGCAAGACTACGTTTATTATACATTTAATTTGCAAGACTATGTTTATTATACTTTTATTAAAAGGTTATTGGATTTTATCACCCCTAAATATTGGCTATTGGCCGCTTCCACCCTTAACTATCACTTTGACGTCATTCACCTCCAACTTAACACTTAGGGCTGTTTGGCAACATCTAAATGGTTAAGGGATAAACCATTAAGTGTTGAACCAGTAAGAGGTCTGAACCATTAAGAGCATGTATGATGCTTAACCATTTAGAGGAAAATGTCTGACCAATTCAGATTGGAGGTTTTAACCATTCAGACTCTGTATAAATCTTAACCATTCAGAGGCAAATGTCTGAACTATTCAGACATCTACTTATGAAACAAACAGTCTGAACCATTAAGTGTTGAACCAGTAAGAGGTCTGAACCATTAAGAGCCTCATTAAGAGGTAAACAAATAGCCCCTTAGTGTGTTCTGTCACCATGTTGTTAAGTGATCACTAACTTTTGATCATGTTACTATACTTTTGGGGTGTCCTAAGATCCCTGAAACCTTCCTAAGATCCCCATGACACCCCCAAAAGTAGTAACGAGATTAAAAGTTAGTGATCAGTTAACGATGTGGTGACAGAACACACCAAGCGTTAAGTTGGGGGTGAATGGCGTCAAAGTAATAGTTGGGGGTGGTAGCGGCCAATAGCCAATAGTTGGGGGTGACAAAATCCAATAATCCTTTATTAAAACATTTGGTGTGGTCTCGCGCCCATGCCACCTCACAATGTATTCCCCATTTCCTAGGCGTCGGGGAGGGGGGCACTCTATCTGTTTAGCGAGCGCCAAAGGATTATGCACGTGTGATCCGTTCATTCCCACCAATCAGATTTTCCACTTTTTGATTTCCTTTTTTTATATTGTTTAAAAGGGTGTTATCCTACACCATGCAAGTTAACGATAATGCTTCTCACTTATGTGGCGCATACTTTATACCACACCACCAGCCTTATATATATATATATATATATATATATATATATATTGAAACGACACTATACATTTATTTTATGAATACGAGATGTGGTTTAACAAGGCCGTCTCTGAAAATCACAAACAAAATTTTGGCCCTGTGCGAGATAAAAAAAATTGGGCCCTATTCGAAAATCTCAATTTAATATATACTCATCAATCACTAAAATTTATTTGGATGTAATTTATATAATTATTTTTAGCTAAGTTTAGTAAATAATTTATTAATTAAAGGGAAAAATCTAGTTGACAAAATTAAACATTAAATGCCACTAAAAATTAAAGGGAAAATCTAGTTGACAAAATTAAACATTAAATGCAACTAACCAATAAAAAAACAAAAAAAAAATAAGCTAAAATAAAGAATTTGGAGATGGCTAGATTAGAACTCGGGCCTCTTTATTGTTTAAGCAAAACAATAACCACTAGTACAAGTGTTCATTTATGTTATTTTTTGATTCAGTGCATATGTATTATATCTTTTAGAGCGTAAATTCTATATAAAATTAAAACATTTAGGTCCTCGGAGGGTTTGGATCTTGTGCCGTCGCCCACCTCACACCCCTACGGTCCGGCCCGGTTCAAACTAAAAAGCGTTACCTATTCGAGCTTAGGTTCATGCCAGCTCTTCCGGTCCCGTCTTGACGCATTGCACAACCCTATTAGTAGAGGGTCAGGGTTTGCTATGCAGAACAACCGTTTCAACTGTCAAACCCGGTCCAAATCCAAACAGAACGCCCCAATCTAAACCTTCACCGGTCGTACTTTTTCCATCCTCCAAAGATTTATTTCTCATCTCATTAATGATGAACAACACACAAGCACTAGTCATGTTTCCATATTCACTTAGAACATGTCTACTGGCCCTCAACTTATGTTTGTCAAGGTTGAGTTTCAGCTCCACCTCGTCGAGTATGCGTCTACCACCAGGATGAACGATCCAAAACAGCGAATTCCAGTCACTTAGACCGAGTGGACGAACCGTTTGCATTAATATATTCTCTATATTCTCAAAGATCATCTTGGGCACATCCTTGTCCAAGTGTAGTTTGAGCCCATCCTCCCTCAAGTGCAAGTTTATCGCCGTCTCAGTGTCTGGTATAATAGTTTGACTTGCGGAAACAATCTCGAATAGTGGATGCTCAACCGCCAAATCTGGATCCGAACCCACGATGATTGCAGCCGCTCCATCCCCAAAAAGTGCTTGGCCAACTAAAGAATCAATGTGGTTCTCACTAGGCCCATGAAAGATAGTAGCCATGATCTCAGAGCAGACAACAAGGACGCGTGAACCCTTGTTGTTTTCAACAATGTCCTTGGCTAGACGAAGGACCATGCCTCCACCCGAGCAGCCTTGTTGGTACATCATGAGTCGGTTGACCGAAGGGGAGAGACCAAGTAACTTGGTGAGCTGATAGTCAGCACCAGGCATGTCGATGCCCGAGGTGGTGCAAAAGATGAGATGGGTGATCTTGGATTTCGGGAGTCCCCACTCCTCGATGGCTTTCGTAGCGGCTACCTTACCGAGCTTTGGGACTTGGGTGATCAACAAGTCTTGGCGAGTATTTAAAGAGGGACTCGTGTACTGGCACATGTTGGGGTTATCTTTCAGAAACTCTTCTGTGAGGAGCATGAATCGCTTCGTTATCATTGTGTTGTCACCTGCAAATTAAGTTCAACATTGTGTTATATGAATATATATCATACACATGTGATGTTATTTATACAAGTCCATACTTACATATGCGCTTAAACTTGTTTTTAAGATTAACCATATGCTCACTATTTGTAACACCGAAATAGAAATCAGGATAATCTGCCTGCATAATATAATTAGAAGGATTTGCAGTGCCAATGGCAAGAATAGTGGCTAGACCTTGTGCCCGTTGATTCTCTCGAATTGTTTCAACCTTTTGAAATAGATTCATTTTTTCTAACTTTGATGTATATTCAACAATTGCTAGCTTTTACTCCTACCAATGAATTAGATCGATCTATAAATAGATAGTTAATTTCTTAACCTGACAAAATGGTCCCTGAGATTTAATCACTTTTGTCATTTTAGTCCAAAACTTAAACCTTTTGAATTTGGGTCCCTGTGATTTCAATTTTGTTGTCATTTTCATCCAAAATCAAATTCTGCTCAAATTTTCGAGTTAACGTCCAGCTTTTTTGTTTTTTTCCTCCATTTTAATGAAGGGTAAAATGGTCTTTTAACGTTTTATTATAACAAAATTAAAAAATCCGACCATTTTGCCCTTCATTAAAAGGGAGGAAAAAAACAAAAAAACGTGATGTTAACTGAAAAATCCGACAAGATTTTGCTTTTGGATAAAAATGGTAATAAAATTGAAACCATAGAGACCCATATTCAAAAAGTTTGAGATTTGTACTAAAATAACAAAAGTGACCAAACCTTAGGGACAATTTGAACTTGGTGTAATCGTTGTACATTTGGTTTGTAGCATCTTGCTACCATGAATAAAATCTTTTGTCGGCCGTTCAAAAAAAAAAAAAAAAAAAAAAAAACTCTTTCTTAAAACTTGTTAGACTGATAGTATACAACTATTAAACAAATACATTAATTAAACTGGTACATATGACTACGGGTATTAGTTTCCCTGGAAGCGATGATCATATATGTTTAATGTTTTGATTTGACTCAAGGGTTTAGGGTTTTTAATTTTAATTTTTATAAATATGTTTAAATATGGATGATGTTGATATCATATATTTCATGTCAATTTGGCAAAAGTAGGCACGTGATTAGCTCAATTGCCAATTAAAGTAACTTGTGGAGGAAATTAGGGGAATTCTTCTGTGGGATTTTGTTTTCTATAAGTACCATTCAAATAATCAACTCAAAAAAAAAAAAATCTAGCTTTGTTCCTCTGTTTTTTCTAGGTATTTTGAGTTTGTTTTAATTTTGCTTTCAAGTTGTAATTTTGGTCATTTAAAGTATCAATCCTTCATGGTTATTTTTTTTAATGGCAAAAGGTTACATTACTCCTACTTCTAAACTACACCAATAAATACTAAACTACAACTCATGTCAGGATTTGAACCCTGATCTTTTTCTCCAAAAGGCAAGAGCCTCTACCACCTAGCTATAGCTGGAATGGCTTCATGGTTATTTAAAGTATCAATCACGGCTTCAAACAGTCATTGGTCTTAATATCCCATAGCCTTATTGTCTTGTCCATTGAAGATGAAAGCAAGAGCTGCTATAAACATAAAATGTGAACTTTTGGTGGTAAAAAGCTAAGTTTATAAGTACTAAAAACTTTATAGATTTAAATTGACCTGAGATTTTAACCTGGAAAATAAAATGTGTATTTATTGGGTATGCAACATTGAAGTTATTGTATATATTTTTACAGCATGTTACATGACTATTTGAGTAACAATAACAACCGATGGGGTGATGGTCTATTGACAAATATAAAACCTTTAAACATCTAGCGTAGGATGAACTGAGGTCTTGGGTTCAAGTCCTATAAATGACAAAAATTAAAAGAAAATTTCTCGTTAAAAATGAGAACCAGAGAACAATATTATTTAATTTAATCCTAAGAAATATATGACATCTAATATAATCTAGGGGTGTTTGTTTATGTCAAAAAGGATGGCTGAAAAAATTGTCAATATATATTATCTGTATCTCTCTCTATATATATATGAAATGGGTAAAATGAGAACCACCTTGAGTTGTAAGAAAAATTAGAACTAGACCTTCCAAAAGGTTTTTTCAAAAAAAAATCTCAAAAATCTTTAAAAAATGGCGTTTCTATTGCATTTTAGTGTTGTCAAAAAGTGCAATTTTAGCAGCATTTAATTGCTATTAGAAGAGCATCTTTGTTGCAAAATAATATTGTCGGAAAGTGTATATTTTGCTGCATTTCAATTTTGTAAAATATGTGGTTTCTTTTTATAGATCATGTTTATGGTGTAACGGGTGAAACGGGTAAACTGATAACTATGTTGACCATGACCTATCCTTGACGATCCTTGAAATTAAAAAGGACTAAGCAGAGGAAGACATAACATAGAAAGTGTGATATTAGTTAATCTAACCTAAACAAACACAATAGGTAATGCGTGAGATCAGCGAGTCAACTTTTTTGGTCGTTTTGGCTGGCTATAATGCAACCCTATTTAACTACGTTTGGCTGCATTTTTGTAGTGGTTTTGCTACTTTAACACAACCAAAGGATGTGTGGCTACATTGTAGTTGTTTTGGTGTTGTAATGCAGCCCTATTTAAAGAAGTTTGGTCGCATTTTTCTATTGTTGTGTTGTTGCTGTATTACAGCTTTCATATTATTCGTTGAATGTACTAATCCGCTTTCTTTTTAAATGAGGATTCTTTTTATTTTAAAAAAATTACCTGTTAGATTTTTATGATTTTAGAATTTTCTTGACACATGTTCTTTAAAGATTTTAGAATTAGTTACCATAGCTCTACGAAAGTTCGATGACTCTTTGTTCGCATTTAGTTATTTTTGTAGTACGCTAATAAAGGTCCTTATTTTGAAAATTATCTTTATAAGTTCAATCTTAAATTGTCTTTTACAGCGCTCGGGAACGTCAAAAGGACTTTGAACAGAGACGAATTGAGCTACTTTGTTAGTTTCTGGCTATTATTGTCCATAGTTGAGGGTATTGTTCTTATTCATACCTTTATAAAATTTGGTAATATATTTTAACAATTTCTACTGATCCTATTGATAGTACATTGTCATCTTTAAGCCCGACATAGTATATTGTCATCTTTGAGCCCGACAGATAACTCCAGCAGTGGCAAGCAACTAAAGGTTGACCAAGCCTACATACATGTTTATATTCACAAATTCAACTTAAACAACAAAACATCACTAAAGGATGTTGGAATATGTTAAGCCTTTTTTTTTCTAATCACTGTTTAGCCCGTCAAGTAAACCGAATCAACTCTTTAACCTTTATCATTCTCACCTTTTCTCACCTTTGATTCTTGCTTCTTGTTTCTCACCTTTTCTCTTGCATTTTTCAGTTGAACTTCCATAGATTTCTCTTGCATTTTTCAGTTGAACTTCGATTTCAGATCCGAATTTCATCTATTTCTTCATCTTTTTCATTTTTATCACGTTTTTCACTGAAAATCGTCAAATTGAACGGGTTTTTACGGTCGAAAATTCATGTTTCTCACCTGATCTATAACCCTACCAAGTTTCAGATCCTAATTCCTAGCCGTTTAGGAGAAATCTGAGTTTTTAGGTCCGATTTCGCGTCAACAGCCTGATTCCGCTTGAAAAAAAACCGTTTAATTTCGCTTGAAAAAGCATATTCCGCTTGAACTAGTGTGTAATTTCAAGCGAAATCAGCTTGAAATCGGATTCCGTTTGAAAGTGCCTTATTTCGCTTGAAATACACCTTATTCCGCTTGAAAAATTATTGCCTGATTTCGCTTGAGCAAGTATTCCGCTTGAAAAGGCATATTCTCGTTTGAAAGTATCTAGTCAGTTCACGTGATTAAAAAGTGCAGCCCAATCAGATTTCATGCACATTTGAAAATGTCGGTTTAGTGGATTTGACGGCCCAATCAGCGTTTGAACATTTAAAGTTGTTGAGTGTTTCAATTGAATACATAATAACGGTCCAATTAAAAGCAATTATTAAAAGTTGTTGTCGGCCCTTGACTGAAATATTGTATTGGGTTTATAAATAATTGCATGTGACTTAAAGAGTGGCGGCCCAATCAAAGTTCAAAATACATAGAAGTTGTCGGCTATTAATTGGGATATGCTGTATATGGCACACTCATGACGTAGCTCTTTCTTGGTGGGGTGTCTGGGAGGGTGAGCAATTGTAGGTTGCTTCCCTCTCCTTCGTTTATTGGGTGGGTTGATACCTGGCCTCCTCCTCACCTCGAGGCGAAGGACTTGTTATCACTTCTCGGTTTTGATTGGTTGTTTCCAATGGGCTCTGCCAAGGGTAGAAGCATGGTATCCAGTGCCTCTGAAGGGGATGTTGGCCCCACCTCGTCCAATGGAGTGTGGCTATGCCCCTTTAGGAACTTCCACGAGTGTAAAGACGGTAAGCCTGAGTCTTGTGGGTATAACAGATTGATCGCGCATTTTCAGCAATTTCATTTTAAAGATGATCGTAAAGAATCCCTTCAAGATGCACTGTCTAAGGATTTAGAATTGTTTTCAAATGTTGGGGAAACCTTGCGAGTTTTTGGATATTGGTTGTGTGGGAGGTGCATGAACACACACGCACTTAGTAGGGGGTGTCATCATCCTGATGGTGTTTTCACGTTCTCTAGAAAATCCGGGTCTGATGAGGATTTTGTCGTGGGGATACCAAGGCCCCAAGATCCTGTGATGGTTGAGCTTAGGACCTCGCAGGGAGTGACGGGAGATGTTGCTCTCCTTGAACGTGTTTTCTCCCTTCCGGTTCGAACTGCTAAGAGCATCCCCCCAAGTTTCCGTTTGGCATTTGCGCAAGCTTTGACAGGTGCCATCCATAAAGTAGTAGTGTAACACCTTGAAAATTCACGTCCTATAATGTGTTGACACGTGTCATATGGCTGCACGTGTGAAAGAATGTTCTGAAAGGACTAAAGTTGACAATCATGGAAAGTATGTGAATATACGAGTTCTAAATGTCAACAGTGAATAAATATATTGTACATTAACCCTACATGATGTTTATAGCGTCAAACGAATAAATCATGGATCATGCGAAGCTAAAAGTGAGAGATTACAAACTACAGGGGTTAAATGTGTCAACATGTTTAAGTTATACCTCTGAGTGACCTTCTGACAAACCCGAAGCTTTGTAACGGTTAATTATGCTCACTAGAATGCACGATATAAATTTCATAAAGTTTCGTTATCATATGAGAAAGTTATGATCAAATTCGTATGCGAGGGGTTAAAGCGTTAACGTTGAAAATTATGACTTTTCGGGTTAACCAGAAGTGACCAGGGACTTGGTAAAGTGGGTACAAGTCTTAAGGCCCTTGTAGATAAATATAGAGGGCTCAAAGTGCAAAAATTAACTTAGTTGCCCTTTCGAAAGGCCAAGGGACAATATGCAAAAACTTGAAAATGTGAAAGCTGACAACAGGTCTCAGGCGGGCCGCGTAAAGGTTAACAAGACTTTACGCGGGCCGCGTCAATCGCCCAGATGCAGAAAAACTAGACAGCAGCCTGTTATCGCGCTAAACCGATCTTTAACAGATATTTTCACATTGTGGGCGACCCCTAAACAGTCCTAGACACTTAGGGACACTTGTGGATGAGTTGTGGTCAGTTGTAGACTTGTGTGTCAACAATCTATGGTGATTTGATCACTATAAAAGGCCATGAGTTGCAACCAAGTTCTTCACACCTTCCATCTGCACTTTGGATCACTTCTGGAGCTCAAGACTTCTCTCAAGTGATCTCTGGTCATTCATAGGACTCTTGTAAGTTTGCTTATCCTTTCTTAGTTAAGTTTTTACTTAGTTTAGCTTAAAAGTCAAACCGTCGTAATTAACGGTTGACTTCAAGATTAATCACTAATGGTCCAGTGATTAGTCGAATTGAAAGTAGTTATAAGTTGGTAATTATGTGGGTAATAAACCCTTAAAAGGGTTCCCCCTGATTCCCACTCTAACTAGGTCAAATGTCGGGTCAAACTTGTTAATAAAAAGTCAACAGGATACTTAAATTCTAAATTATGCATGATTAGCAATGTAGAACACATACAACCTGTTTGATCATTAATATAACTTGGTAATTAGTGTAAGGACATGTCTAAACATGTTCAAAACGACAATTTACTGTTTAGACCCGGTTCGGAACCGAAAGTCGCAAAACTTTGACTTTTGCTTTGACTTCAGTTCTGACCCGTTATGGTATGTTTTAGAAATACCTTAGAGCTCTATTTGGACCAGGTTACATGCTAGTATAACCCTCTGTGATTATACACCATGATTCATTAGTTAACCAATTAATATGCATGATTCCGTTAATTGCTCATATGTTGACCATTATGCCCTTTTCACCTTAAAACGTGATTTTTGAAAATATAAAAGAGTAGAAACCTTAGTCACTGATATATAAACTTGTATGCAAAGTTTGACATCAGTTTGAGGTGTAGATTGAGAGTTATGCTCATTAGCGTAATTAAGAAGCTTTATATTAATTAAACGACGTAATTAGCGTATAACCTAGCTAAGCCTACTTTTTGATATCAAACTTCTTACCCACTGATGTAATATATTATTTTGGGATTTCTGAAGATTTTTAATTCATTTTAGGCTGAGCATAACTTATAGTCGTAAGCTTAATCCGGTAATTGTCGGTTTTGCCCTTACGGGCTATAAAATGAGTTTTACATATCTAATTGACTCCAAACCTTTTGCTACTGATCACATATGATAAATAAATTATTTTAAGCCTTCTGGAATAATAAAAATATCAGCTTTATGTATCAAACCCGGAAATGGCTTTTAATCGCCTTATTAAGCGTTTTTAACGCATAGTATGTACTAAAACTATTTTAAACATACAAGGGTTGATACCTACTGATATTTTAGGTAAATTATAATATTTTAATAGTAAGCAAAAGTTGTTTAACTCAGACTTCAGTTTTGAGCTTTACGGCTTATGTGAAATTACCAAAATGCCCCTACGGTGCATAGTTTGGTTATAATTGATAAATTTCACATATATACTTTACCCTACTGTTATAACTTAGTAAACAAAGTATTTTTGCTGATTATATCAGACCTGTAACTCAGGTTAATACTTAGACCCTTTATAACCTTGAAAATGACCAAACTACCCCTACGAGGCATAGTTTGTGTTTAATTTCGTTTCGGGCATAATAAAAGACATCTTATTGATGTCACAACATATTTGAAGCATATTAACTTAGGAAACCTGTATATGGCTCTTACGTTCACCCGTTACGCTTATTACGCGTTCGGTTCGGTTTATGTAACTAGTTTGCATAAATTAGCCGAAACGGGTCAAACCTTATCGGTTTTATCTCAAAATCCAGAATGTGTATGAAATACCCATATTAAGAAAGTCTCTGAACTTGTCGGGTCTAAATCACATTCTATCCGGTCTTCGCTTAATCGTGCGTACGAACCGTATCTTTGAAACTAACCGGTCTAAGCTTAAGCTTGATTAAAGACCCGTTAGGATTCTAATAGGTTATTATAAACCTTCGTTCCAGATTAGGAGGACCAGTAAAAGCTACTTGCATTTTGCTTATTGTGATTATTACATTGCTCAGGTAAATACTTTTAACTTATTTTCCCTATACGGGCTTGGGTTACGGTATATAAAATACCGCTTGGTCGGGCATCAAATCCTCCATCGTTTGGTGGTTAATTGAATAAATTGATCGGCCCGTTTAAATCGTTTTGTTTACTTAAAGCCTTTGGGGGGTTAATGACCATGTCCCGGATATCCTTGGCATCATTTTACGAAATGGCCACGACTTAAGCGCGGGGTGTAGGCGTACACCCGTCAGTGCACAAAAGAATAATGTGGTGTGTCTATTGATCTTTAACCCGGACTCGATCCGGGCTACTAAATGCATAAGGAACATGTAATTCATTCACAAGATTATATATTTAAATAATTCTCCCAAGTTATAAAATGTTTACGCCATGTGCATCCAAATCAATTTTTAATCATTTTCCAAAATGAGTCAGTTGATTGTATTTACCAGTGTAAACTGACGTATTTTCCCAAAAAGATTAAATGCAGGTACTAAGCGTAATTGGCTGGGATTTCTCCTTAGCATCAATAGAAGTCTCGCAAGCTTAAGATGCCTAAAGTCTGTTGAATTATTGTTTCCATTTTATTTTCGATCCGTCTGTGGATAAATAATCGACAGTTGTGATATTTGATATTACAATATTATATTCGGTTGAATTATATCTTTCAATTGCTTCCGCTGTGCATGTTAAATATTGTGTTGTTTAACTATTATGTTGCCAACTACGTCATGATACTCCCCACCGGGCCCACCGGTGACACGTGGAAATCGGGGTGTGACAAGTAGCTTCCCCTGGGTCTGTTGAAAGTTGGGTCAAACTCTTGCTCTTACCCCGTTGTACCCTTAAGGTGGTTAAACCGTCTTCCAGGCAAGAGAGAAGGTCGGGTAATCGAAAGTCCTTGCAATGTGATAGTATTTTGCGGGCCTTAGCTTTGTGGAAGGAGGGCTCTGGTTTTGAGATTTTGGTCAATTCCCTCCTTGCCGATAGTGGAGAAGAGGCCGTGCGTGGGGGGGGGGGAGGCACAACGGGAGATAGCTGAGGAGGTTAGCCCTAACATTAAGCAATGTCTCAGGAAAGTGAGTGATGGTCACTTCACTGCTGCAGTTAAGGTGTTGTGTTCCAGTGGGGTTGCTCCCCAGGGGGAATCTACCATGCAAGCTCTTATCGACAAACATCCCTTCGCGCCACCCCCGAGCCTCCCTTCAACCCCTCTGTCCCAACCTGCGTTATCCGTGGATAAAGACTGCGTCCACAGGTGTGTGAAATCTTTTCCGAAAGGGACATCTTGTGGGAGAGATGGCCTCCGAGCCCAACACCTGTTGGACGCTCTTAGCGGCGAAGGGTCGGCGACTGCCTCGGGACTGCTTACTGCCATCGCTGAAGTGGTAAACCTTTGGCTAGGGGGGTTATGTCCTAAGGTGCTCGCGGATTTTGTTGCTTCGGCGCCCCTAACCCCTTTGTTGAAGCCTGATAATGGTATTCGCCCCATTGCTGTGGGGGCAATTTGGAGAAGATTGGTCTCCAAAGTAGCCATGAAGAAAGTTGGGAAAGAAGCTGTTAAATACTTGGGGGACTACCAATTTGGGGTGGGGGTCCCCAATGGGGCGGAGGCGGTGCTGCACAGCGCTAACAGGTTTCTTAATTCTTTTCATTCAGATGGCTCGCTGGCCATGCTTACGGTTGATTTTTCCAACGCTTTCAACTTAGTTGACCGTTCAGTTTTGCTTCGCGAGGTCCATAGCCACTGCCCCTCCATATTCCCGTGGGTTCAGTTTCTTTATGCTCAGCCTGCTAGGCTATACGTGGGGAATGACCGCATTGGGGCATTCACAGGGGTGCAGCATGGGGATCCTTTGGGACCTTTGCTTTTTGCCCTAGCCTTACACCCCTTAGTGCTTCAGGTGCAGGAAAACTATAAACTCCCCTTCCATGCTTGGTACTTGGATGACGGGACGATTATCGGGGACGCTGTTCAGGTTGCTAAAGCTCTCGACATCATCGGTTCGGAGGGTCCAGCCTTGGGGCTACGGCTTAATATTAGAAAAACTGAATTATTTTGGCCGACATGTAACGGGGTGAAGGTCCGGCCAGGGCTTTTCCCCAGTGAGATTGGGAGGCCGGAGAAAGGTGTCAAACTGCTAGGAGGGGTAGTCAGCCGTGATTTTGGTTTTATTAGTGGTCTAGCGACTAAGAGTGCAACGCGCGCTATTGGCATTATGGGGCACCTTCCCTTGTTGCGGGATCCTCAAAGCGAACTTCTTTTGCTTAGATCTTGTATGGGGGTTGCAAAGTTGCTTTTCGGTTTGCGAACTTGCCAGTCCCCCTTTGTGGATGATGTTGTTTCATGTTTTGATAAAGGTCTTCGGGAGGCAATAGAAGACATTGTCGTACGTGGGGGTCCCTTTTTTGGTGAACTACAGTGGCGGATCGCGACCTTGCCAATGCGGCTTGGTGGGTTGGGCCTTCTCTCGGCCAGGGATGTGGCAGCCTATGCCTTTGTGGCTTCCAGATCTCAATCTTGTGAGTTGCAGGACCACATATTACGTAACAGCGGGGTTGCTAACATTGATCCGGATTATGCCAGCGCCTTGGAATGCTTGCATGAATCTCTACCTGACTTTGATCTCGGCGGTTTCTCTAACAAGGACACCGCCCCCAAAAAGCCACAGAAAACTTTGGCGAATGCCCTTTGTTGTCGAATCGCACAAAGTTTGGGAGAAGATTTTCATTTGTCCCCCCGCCAGAAAGCCGTCATTGATTGCCTACAGAGGCCTCACGCTCAAGATTTCTTAACTGTTATTCCTATTGAAGGTTTGGGTCAACGTATGTCAGTGGTGGAGTACCGGTCAATCCTTAAGTACCGTTTGATGATCCCCATGTTCCCGAATGATGAAACTTGCCCAGTCTGCCGTAAAGCATGCTTGGATAAATACGGGGAGCATGCGTTACACTGTAGAGAGTTGCCGGGGTTTAAGTATCGCCATGACTTTGTTCGAGAAGCGTTAATGGATATTCTCAGACGAGCAGGGATCTCGGCAAAGAAAGAGGCACCGATGAATTTTCTTACAGACCCGTCGGAGGGGAGATCCACTCTACGCCCGGCTGATGTGCTAGTTTTTGGTTGGGAGGGGGGGAAACATGCTTGTGTCGATCTCACAGGTGTATCCCCCCTAGCCGGGTTTCGGGAAAATGGGTTTGTGGCGGGGCAAGCGGTACTGAAAGCAGAGTCAAAGAATGTGGAAAAGCATGCGAAAGCTTGTGAGGATAATCATCATGCCTTTGTCCCCCTAGCGTTTGACACGTTTGGCTCTTTAGCGCCAGAGGCAGTTCGTTTCTTGTCCAGAGTTCAGCGTGTAGTCCACAGCAACTTTTCGACTCCTCAGGGGCGAGGCTTTGTTTTTAGTAGATTAGGGTTTTCTATTCAGAAAGAGATGGCGGCGCAGTTTGTTGCTCGTCTACCTGCTATTCTTATGTAATTTGCCCTGATGATTGGAATGATACATGTTTAACTTAAAAAAAATCATAAATTCGGGAATTTGACATATTTCCCGAATTTGTGAATATAAACATTTATGTAAGCTTGGTCAACCTTTAGTTGTTTGCCACTATCAGAGTTATCTATATGGGTCGGTTACAAAAATAATTATTACAAATTCTTTTTTCGAAACTTCAACCCAAACCTTTACTTTGAGGACACATCAAACCAACTGTTTTGATTAACATAAATTATTCATGTCCGTGTTTTTGAGGAAAGAATGGATGTGCTTTGGTGTAACAACTCTCATCAAAAGTCCTAATTATTATTTTAATTTGGCCAATAAGAAACCCTAATTGAGAAACCCAAGTGATTTTGCATAATCCCTAAAATTTTCAAGACATTTGGAATCAGGATTAGGGCCCCTAAAACTCAAAGGGGGTAAACCCTAACTAATGATTATCTTTAAAAATGTGCTGTCAACAACGAAAATTAACGAACTGTCAATTCATCAAGCCTATACTAGTGACAAGGCTACTCTAGGCTAGGTCGACATCCCAGGCGAGTCGCGACAGGAGTCGCGACACCTTCCGCGATACGCGGGGGGGAACAAACTTCACGTATAAATACAGGGCATTGGGACTTGAATTCTGTCTTTGGAACGACGTAAATTCGAGTTACGTAGACTGAGTTATCACAGAAACAGTCCACTAAACACACACAATCACTAATTGCTGCCACAATCAGGGTAATAACTAGATCGCTATTACGATTCAACGTCCGATCGATTATAACTATCCAACGATTGTTTAAGTGCCGCTCAAATTGAGTTTATACTTTGTTAATTCATCGTGATTTCGATTTGAATGTTTGAGTACTGCTCGAATTTGGACTATACTCTGTCATTCGTTGTGAATCCACGGAATTGATAAGTATTGCACTTGTCAATCGTTGTGAGGGTTTAATCTCGTGAATTGTCGTAACTGTTGTATTAGTTACTAACCGGTTTGTGTGTGCATTGTTAATTAAAATAGGTTAATCAAGGCTAATCAGTAGGCTTATACTCTGCTCGTTAAATCTACAATGTGAGTCATTCTCTTTTTATCAAATTGCTTTATAAATTCTTAAAATATTTTCAAAGTTATAATTACAGGGATTAAGTTTATGTAATCACCAAATTATAGCCGGTATGTGGGGTATTGTGCACAGTATTGCAGTTTTATCACTTTAGGTGGGCGAACCTAAATTTAGTGATAACCGTCATTCATTGGGGCAGCCAATGGTGATATGACCACAGTCACAGAAATGAGTCGAGTGACAAATACTGTGGGTAGTTTGTTTGATATCAGAAACATTGTAATCTCTTAATACTGTGAATTATAACAAACGAGTCGTTTTAGAAAAAAATGAATGATTCACTCAGTATTTCCCTGCTGATAAAACCTTTTTCAAACATGTTTCAGGTGATCTGTTGTGAGCACAGGAAAAGTGCCGTGGAGCACTACAAGCTTAGAAAAGTGGCTCAATGTAAATAAATAAAGAAACATGTTTTAAGAAATAAAGATTTCCCAGTGAAATCACTTTATTGTAAATTATGGGATTTATCCCTATATTATATATAAACGAGCAGTTTTAATATTAATCGATCCTGTTTAAAAAGACTTTCGCTGTTATTTAATTAGATACCATCGGATTTCCTGCCTCGCGGCTCTGGACCGGGTCAAACTGGGGCCAAGGGCCGTGACAGGAAAAGGTGGTATCAGAGCCACTGATTTAAGCTTACTATTGATTTTAGCCTATAAGAGATACTTAGGAAATTTAATTGCCATTCTGTGAAAATATGTTTTATTAACTGATTAATTGTTGAGTTACAGTATGGGTAAAAACAAGCTTTCTGCTATCTACCACAAATTAGATACTGCAACCACAGAAAAAGGAACCTCTTCCTCCAAACACCCAGCTGATCTGGAAGAAGGGATTTTTGTCCGTAAAGCAAATTATGAAAATCCTCTTACCCAAGATAAAAGAAATTTGATTCTTAGAAAGGGAAAGGAGAAAATAAAGAAACCCCAAGTCAAGAAAGTGAGGTTTAATTCAGAAATCCAGGAATTAGGCAATAGGTCACCTTGGGAAGACACATTAGATGAAAAATGGGCAAACCTTTATATGCTAGCTACCGTAGCAGAGAATGCAAACCTTTAAAATAACAATAAGCCTGGTCTAGTAGAAAATTAATCTCCAGTAAATAAATAAAGAATAGTGTGTTCTCTTTCCTGTAGTCTTTTTGTACAAATCAGTATGCAATAAACTTTAATGTTTATTTGTAAAACTTTTTTCCAAAGTTTTAACTTGGCATTTTTGTGCATTTTGCATATATGCTATCCAGCATGAGTGAGATATCGGAAGCATTTCAGAATCTCAACCTCTACCCAGTACCAATTGAAGTCTCCCACGACTTTACTGGTTATATTGCTGACATAGAGGAACCCCTGGAATTCCAAGCTCCACCGCTGGAAAAAGCAAAACTTAAAAAGAAAAGAAGATATGTAGGATGGAGGAAAGTGCGCAGGAGAAAGCCAGCTACTAGGAAACTCCCTAAAATAGAAAACCCTATAGACAAAGGAAAAGGAATAGAAATCGGAGAGAGTTCTAATCCAGCAGAGATAGAAATCAGGAAAGATCCTATACAAAAAGGAATAGAAATTGGAGAGAGCTCCAGACAAACTGAAGAAATCACATTCCAAGAAGAAATAGACCGTCTACTGGCAAATTGTGATGTCATTAGCCCTATCCATAATAATCTATATCCTTACCTAGAAACCCAACTTCCTGTAAATTGGGAACCATCTATTCCAGACCCACTAATCCACACTCGACCTTTAGGCCAAATGGAAGAATGGTGGACAAATGACTGGCAATTCGAAAATATCGTCAACAGTCCTTATTCTTTCCTTCCACAGCTTGATCCAGAACCTATCCCCAATCCTCCAATGAGCAACGAAAACTTAGCCGAACTCCGTCTGTTCGGTGAAGAGCTGATAGGAATAGGGAATAGGATCCGGGAAATGGGGGAACGAATTTCCTGGAAATACGACGAAAGGGAGCGTCGCTACTAAACTGCCATTTGCCTAAAGAATAGTGGGGTTGGGAAAAATGTCTGTATAATAATAATAATAATTAAATATAAATCTGTAAAATAGGAAATAAAACATTGTAAGATAAACAGTGTGTATGGATGCCTATATAATATATAAACCAAAATAGAAATCGAAATATCGACAATTTTGGATATATATCTGTGTTGTAAGATTTATGTGCTTCTGTGTAATTGTTTTATTTACAATTATTTGATACTAATAGTTATAATTATAATAATTATCAGATGGAAAATGCTAGTAATGAACCAGTTAATGAAGGGAATCAATCTGAACAAAATCAGGAAAACCAGTATATGACTAGACAAGATATTGAGAACATCATCACTCAAGGGATAGCTAATGCTATTCCAACAATCGTAGCTGCTGCTCAGAAACCTGTTGAACCGCAACAAATCATTCCTAGTAAACGTACTCAGGAAGATAATTTTAGTCATAGTGTAAATGGAGGCGGCAATCATGACGATAATAATCCACGACAGGCTCCACCTCCTAAGAAAATGAAAGCCGCAACACCTGGTTGCACTTTCAAAGAATTTCTTGCTTGTAAACCTGCTGAATTTGCAGGCAACGAAGGAGCAACTGCAGTACTGCGTTGGTTAGAGAAAACCGAAGCAGTAATTGCAATAAGTAAGTGTTCTGAAGAAGATCAGGTCATGTATGCGTCAAACCTTTTCAAAGAAGGGGCACTAGAATGGTGGAACACCGTATTACAAGCAAAAGGAAGAAGGATGGCTTATGCTTTAAAATGGGAAGAATTTAAAATTCTTGTAGAAAGAAAATATTGTCCTAAATATGAAAAGGAACAAATGGCAAATAAGTTCCTAAACCATCGTATGGTAGGCGTAGAGTGTCGCGATTATACTTCGACATTCTTTGAGTATGCTAGAGTAGTACCAACACTGGCTTCGCCAGAACCGGTACTCATTTCCTGTTACGTTTGGGGATTAATTAGTGAAATTCGTAACATCGTTAAAGCTGCGAGACCTCGCACTATTGACGATGCTGTGGAACTAGCTAATACCCTAACTGATGAACTGGTGCGCACAAGAGAAGAAGATCGAAAGAAGGAATTGGCTCAAAAGATTACCCAAGGATTTCGTGTGGGTAATGATAATAGGTTCAAGAAAAGAGGAAGGAGACAAACTGCACAACCGCCTTTTTGCAGCAATTGCAAAAAGAATCATTTTGGAAGATGCAATGTAAATTGCAACTTCTGCAAAATGGCAGGACATCGTGAAGAAAATTGCAAAAAGAAAACCATAGTCTGCTATAACTGTGGAGAAACCGGACATTACAAAACAGAATGTCCTAAATTAATTAAAACCGCAGACAACAAAGGCAAACCTGCTAATGGAACAACAAAGAAGAATGCCCGAGCATTTCAGCTAACCACTCAGGAAGCTGAACTAATCCCTGACGTTATAGCTGGTACGTTCTTGGTCCACGACGTTTATGCAAAAGTATTATTTGACTCTGGTGCAAGCCAAAGTTTTATCAATACTTCATTTTGCCAAGCCCTTAACTTACCCTTAACCACCCTTAGGCAAATTTTTACAGTCGAAACGGCAGACGGGAATTCTGTTAACATAAATAAGGTTTTGCAAGAAGGAAAGATAGAACTGTTAGGTCATAAGTTTTCTGCAAACCTGTTACCTATGAAATTAGCCGAATTCGATATTGTGTTAGGAATGGATTGGTTAGTAGCCAACCATGCTCGAATTCTCTGTGATAAGAATTCCATAGAAATTCAGGCACCCACCGGAGAAGTAATTGTGATTACAGGAGATAAACCACGTAAGCCTATGAAGTTCATATCAGTAATGAAAGTTGCTAATTATGAACGAAAACAAGGAATAGTATATATGATTTCAGTAATCATAAGTACTAAGGGTAAAGAACTTAAGGAAATTCCTGTAGTCTCAGGGTATCCAGATGTATTCCCAGAAGAATTACCAGGATTACCACCAGATAGGGAGGTAGAATTTAGGATTCATCTAATTCCGGGTACTACACCAATAGCTAAGGCACCTTATCGGTTAGCACCTACAGAAATGTTAGAACTGAAAAAGCAATTAGATGAATTACTAAGTAAAGGATTCATACAACCTAGTTCATCCCCTTGGGGAGCGCCAGTGTTGTTTGTAAAGAAGAAGGATGGATCAATGAGAATGTGTATCGATTATAGAGAACTAAATAAGGTTACAATTAAGAATCGATACCCATTACCTAGGATTGATGATCTATTTGATCAACTTCAAGGTGCTAGGTATTTTTCTAAGATAGATCTAAGATCCGGATATCACCAGTTGAAAGTACAAGAAGAAGACATACCTAAAACTGCTTTCAGAACTAGGTATGGCCATTATGAGTTTACAGTCATGCCCTTTGGACTAACAAATGCCCCAGCAGCATTTATGGACATGATGAATCGGATTTGTAAACCATACTTGGATAAATTTGTAATCGTATTTATCGACGATATACTTATTTATTCAAAGAGTCAGGAAGAACATTGCAAGCACTTGCATGCACTCTTAACTTTGTTAAGAAAAGAAAAGCTTTATGCCAAATTCTCAAAGTGTGAATTTTGGTTAAAGGAAGTGCAATTCCTAGGACACATGGTGAATCACGAAGGTATTCACGTAGACCCTGCTAAAATAGAAGCAATCACCAAATGGAAGGTCCCACAAACAGCTATGGAAATTAGAAGTTTTCTAGGCTTAGCCGGATACTACAGACGATTTATTAAGGATTTCTCTAAGATAGATGTACCTTTGACTAAGTTAACCTGTAAAGCCACTAAGTTTGAATGGGGACATAGGCAAGAAGAAGCTTTTAAGATTTTAAAGCACCGATTGACGAATGCTCCAATTTTAGCATTGCCCGAAGGAACAGAAGATTTTGAAGTATATTGTGATGCTTCAAAATTAGGATTCGGATGTGTATTGATGCAACGCAAAAAGGTAATTGCGTATGCCTCTCGGCAGTTGAGAAAGCACGAGGAGAATTATACGACTCATGACTTAGAATTAGGAGCCATAATTTTTGCCTTGAAAATTTGGAGACATTATCTGTATGGAAGTAAGTTTACTGTTTATACAGATCATAAAAGTTAAAAATATATATTTGGGCAGAAAGAGTTGAATATGAGGCAAAGAAGATGGATGGAAGTTCTAAGCGATTACGACTGTGATATTCAATATCACAAAGGAAAGGCAAACGTAGTTGCAGATGCCTTAAGTCGTAAGTATCAGGAAAAACAAAAGCAAGTCCGTGCTCTTAGATTAAATCTACAAATAGATTTAATGGAACAATTAAAGAAAGTTCAGGAAACAGCAATCAAGGACAATGCTGAAGGAATGAAAGGTTATGTAATGGAACTAGAACAAGGAAATGATGGAATTTGGAAATTCCACAAGAAAAGAATTTGGGTACCTAAGCAAGGAGAATTAAGAAATAAGATTTTAGAAGAATCCCACAAATCTAGGTATACTATGCACCCTGGAAACAATAAGATGTACCAAGATTTAAGAAAGAATTTTTGGTGGATAGGCATGAAGAAAGATATAGCTAGATATGTTTCTAAGTGTCTTACTTGTTCACAAGTAAAGGCTGAACACCAGAAACCTTCAGGACTACTACAACAATTGGAAATGCCTGTATGGAAATGGGAACTTATAACAATGGATTTTGTTACTAAGTTACCTAAAACAAGAAAAGGTAATGATGCGATTTGGGTAATTGTGGATCGATTAACCAAATCAGCTCATTTTCTACCAATGAAAGAAACTTTTAGCATGGAAAGGCTAGCCAAGTTGTACGTAGACGAAGTGGTATCGTTACATGGAGTCCCACTCTCCATTGTATCAGATAGAGATAGTCGTTTCACTTCTCATTTCTGGAAAATTTTCCAGCAAGCTATGGGAACTCGACTAAATTTGAGTACGGCATATCATCCTCAAACAGATGGACAAAGTGAAAGAACCATCCAAACTCTAGAAGACATGCTACGAGCATGTGTAATAGATTTTGGTGGAAACTGGGATGATCATTTACCATTAATTGAATTCTCCTATAACAATAGTTATCATTCAAGCATAGAAACTGCTCCATTTGAAGCACTATATGGACGTAAGTGCAGAACTCCAGTTTGTTGGGCAGAAATAGGAGAAAGTCAATTATCAGGTCCAAAAATTATGCAAGAGACAACTGACAAGATAACTCAGATCAAAGAAAGACTGAAAACAGCTAGAGATCGTCAGAAGAGTTATGCAGATAATCGCCGTAAGCCGTTAGAATTTCTAGTCGGAGATAAAGTACTATTAAAAGTTTCTCCTTGGAAAGGAGTTGTTCGATTCGGTAAGAAAGGAAAGCTAAGTCCCAGGTACGTAGGACCATTTTCAGTGATCCAACGTATAGGACCAGTTGCTTATCGTTTACAACTACCAGAAGAATTAGCTGGAATACATGATGTATTTCATGTATCCAATCTCAAGAAATGCTTATCAGATGAATCACTGGTAGTACCTCTTCAAGATATAGAGGTAAACGAAAAGCTAAAATTTGTTGAGAAACCTCTTCAAATTGAGGATCGAAAGATCAAGTTTCTCAAACACAAACGACTAGTTTTAGTCAAAGTCAGATGGAATTCAAAGAGAGGAGCTGAATACACTTGGGAGCTGGAATCCGAAATGAAGCGAAAATATCCTCATTTATTCCAATAAATCTCGAGGACGAGATTTTTCTTAGGGTGGGTAGGATGTAACAACTCTCATCAAAAGTCCTAATTATTATTTTAATTTGGCCAATAAGAAACCCTAATTGAGAAACCCAAGTGATTTTGCATAATCCCTAAAATTTTCAAGACATTTGGAATCAGGATTAGGGCCCCTAAAACTCAAAGGGGGTAAACCCTAACTAATGATTATCTTTAAAAATGTGCTGTCAATAACGAAAATTAACGAACTGTCAATTCATCAAGCCTATACTAGTGACAAGGCTACTCTAGGCTAGGTCGACATCCCAGGCGAGTCGCGACAGGAGTCGCGACACCTTCCGCGACACGCGGGGGGAACAAACTTCACGTATAAATACAGGGCATTGGGACTTGAATTCTGTCTTTGGAACGACGTAAATTCGAGTTACGTAGACTGAGTTATCACAGAAACAGTCCACTAAACACACACAATCACTAATTGCTGCCACAATCAGGGTAATAACTCGATCGCTATTACGATTCAATGTCCGATCGATTATAACTATCCAACGATTGTTTAAGTGCCGCTCAAATTGAGTTTATACTTTGTTAATTCATCGTGATTTCGACTTGAATGTTTGAGTACTGCTCGAATTCGGACTATACTCTGTCATTCGTTGTGAATCCACTGAATTGATAAGTATTGCACTTGTCAATCGTTGTGAGGGTTTAATCTCGTGAATTGTCATAACTGCTGTATTAGTTACTAACCGGTTTGTGTGTGCATTGTTAATTAAATTAGGTTAATCAAGGCTAATCAGTAGGCATATACTCTTCTCGTTAAATCTACAATGTGAGTCATTCTCTTTTTATCAAATTGCTTTATAAATTCTTAAAATATTTTCAAAGTTATAATTACAGGGATTAAGTTTATGTAATCACCAATCTACAGCCGGTATGTGGGGTATTGTGCATAGTATTGCAGTTTTATCACTTTAGGTGGGCGAACCTAAATTTAGTGATAACCGTCATTCATTGGGGTAGCCAATGGTGATATGACCACAGTCACAGAAATGAGTCGAGTGACAAATACTGTGGGTAGTTGGTTTGATATCAGAAACATTGTAATCTCTTAATACTGTGAATTATAACAAACGAGTCGTTTTAGAAAAAAATGAATGATTCACTCAGTATTTCCCTGCTGACAAAACCTTTTTCAAACATGTTTCAGGTGATCTGTTGTGAGCACAGGAAAAGTGCCGTGGAGCACTAC
Organism: Helianthus tuberosus; assembly: GCA_030545235.1. NCBI lineage: Eukaryota > Viridiplantae > Streptophyta > Magnoliopsida > Asterales > Asteraceae > Helianthus > Helianthus tuberosus. The sequence goes on from CM060403.1 coordinate 158,437,638, forward strand.
AAGCTTAGAAAAGTGGCTCAATGTAAATAAATAAAGAAACATGTTTTAAGAAATAAAGATTTCCTAGTGAAATCACTTTATTGTAAATTATGGGATTTATCCCTATATTATATATAAACGAGCAGTTTTAATATTAATCGATCCTGTTTAAAAAGACTTCCGCTGTCATTTAATTAGATACCATCGGATTTCCTGCCTCGCGGCTCTGGACCGGGTCAAACTGGGGCCAAGGGCCGTGACATTTGGGTTGCTATTGTAGGAGCATCAGGGACTCCATAGTCCATTTTATGATGGGCATTTCTTCTTCCACATTTTCCTTCGTCCAGAATATCCTCCTGACTCCCGAGCCACTGGTAAGTTCTTCAAAATTTAACATCTTACTTTAACTATTATCACTAATTACAACTTAGGGGGTGTTTTGATGGATGGTATACAAGCAATTATTTGATTATTAATAGTTATTGTTTGTTGTATTAACATAAGAATCGTACACTTGACCAATAAATCATTTACTTAAATTCTTAACCGTGATAATTGTTTGTGACACTTGTGGAACAACGACACTAACAAACCTGAACTTACCCGATATTATAATATAGGATACAACAAAAGTATACGAATTACAACGCTTCGCATTTCTGTACTTTCCTTATTTAGGAAGTATTGTTGTAAATTCTATTTTTGGAAACTTGTACATGTATTGTATTCTATTTCGTTTCACTTTGTAATCCAAGACTATTGATAATAATGAAATTCAATCATTTTATTCACGTTTATATTATATACTTGTCTACATGTTCACACTCAAAATCAATGTTTTAAACACCATTATGCAAGTTTTATGCTTGTACGATACACATTTAGACTTATTACACGTAAAACCGGCTAAAACGCGCAAATTAATCAAACTTGGACCTTCGAGAGGAAGGGAAGTACCCTTCGCACGAAAGGACCTCCCTTCGTGCGATTTTGTTTTCTTGTATGGGATTTTGTTTTCTATAAGTACCATTCAAATAATCAACCCAAAAAAGAATAAAAAATCTAGCTTTATTCCTCTGTTTTTTCTAGGTATTTTGAGTTTGTTTTAATTTTGCTTTCAAGTTGTAATTTTAGTTATTTAAAGTATCAATCAATCATGGTTATTTAAAGTATCAATCACGGCTTCAAACAGTCCTTGGTCTTAATATCCCATAGCCTTACTCTCTTGTCCATTGAAGATGAAAGCAAGAGCTACTATAAACATAAAATGTGAATTTTTGGTAGTAAAAATTTATAAGAATTGACCTGATATTTTGACCTGGAAAATAAAATGTGTATTTATTGGGTCTAATTCGGATATCAGAATACCATAACCCTTACACCACACTGCCCCTCATCTTCAAGCATGCAACATTGAAGTTGTTAGGGCATGGATTTTATGCTGAGGATCATCTATCCTGAGATTGAACCTGAATCACGGATCCTTAACGGATAACGCATGGAATCTGAGGATCAAGGATCCTTATTGATGTCTATGTTTTTTAACAATTGTTCCTTTTGTATTTAGTTTATGTTTGCAGGTATTATTTGATGTGAACTGAGTTAACACGGGAATATCGGAGGAATATGCTAATTATAGCACGTGCAAGGAGTTATGACCGTTAAGGGATAACGTGTGAAGCTTGCATGGATTGCGGATAGTTTGTTAACTAGATATATCTAATTTTATAAGGGGATAATAAGCTCATAATAGAAACACAGCTAGTAACCGAACACTCTGATACTTAATCACGAAACACACACACTTTAGCAAATCATTGTATCGAGCTTGTTATCTTCCGGAGTTGTACTAGAATTATTGCTATTTTTTGCTATACATTTGGTGATCGGTAGTTTCCATCACCCGATGTTTTTTATGCCAGAGATCATTCATTGATCAACGGCTTTTTCCTCGTATAAATCTCTGTGTTCATCATTGATTACATTTCATATTCGTTCATACATTCATTCATCACACTAAGCACTCAACCTCACAAAACACATATCTACAACTGAAAGAAATACTTAAGAGAAAACCTTATGGATTTCTGAAATATAAATGGTTTTTATGTTAATATTTTATCTTTAAATATGTTGACGATCTAAAAAAGATCTCATAAAAAGTTATATGCATAACACCCAAAAAATTGACGATGCTTCTCGATTGCTTCCAACTTGGTGTTGCGTATGAAAGTGGGTAATTTAATGGGAAGTGGAGGATTTGGCAACTAAGCATGAAGAAGTGTAGTCTAGGTTGTTTCCTTTTTACTTAAGAGTTAAATGCTTGGTTGGTCCCTGTGGTTTGCAAATATTGCAGACTTGGTCCTAGTGGTTTAATAATTACATACTTGGTCCCAGTGGTTGTAAAATTGTAACACGGGTGAGCCCAATTATAACAACCCTTAAAATCACCCTAAACCGCTCCGTAATCGCCAAACCGGACTTGTGTAACGTTATTTTTATTAAAAATTAAATAAAATAAGTTTTTAATGCTGTGGCGGCCCGCGACGGGCACGGCTTATGTGTGTCGCGGAGCGCGGCGGGGTATTACTTGTTGGACACCCCTTGTGCCGCGTGTCGTACACATGTCGAAGCTACACTCGTGAATAACCAAGTCTAAACCTTAGCTATAAGGGGGTAGCGGCCCGCGACGGGCAACCCCTATGGGTGTCGCGGGGCGTGACGGACTCCGGTAACAACTATAAATGTCGCCACCCCCGACCCCTTGTCCCGGGAGCGGTGTCGCGAGATCCAGATTTAGTGGTATCGGAGTTTATTTAATTTGGCAGCGGAAATTTACATCTGAACCGTAGTTAGGAAATATTTTATCAGAGTAAAACACCTCATTTTATAAATAATAAATACATGTTTAAAACCCAAGTTTCCATTTAATATGTTTATAGGGATAAACCCTAATTTATTGAAATAAAACGTCTTTCTTGTTTTTTCCAAGCCTTAAGTGCTCTCCAGCTGGCTTCCATTTGGCTTTCACATTTTGTTACCTAAAACGCGTTTTAAAACATTTTGTCAGTGGGAAATACTGGTGAGTGCATCCCAATTTAATCAAAACAATTTTATATCTTTACAATATTGAGGGCATCCGCAATTACATTTGTTTACATCTACCAAATTACCACCCACGGTACTGTCAATCCTGACTTGTGGTCATGTTACTATTCTCAGTATTAGTAACAAGTAATGTATACAAAACCCCAACATACCGACAGTAATTGTAGAATTACAAATACTCAATCACTGTTAATTATACTTTAAAATAGTTGAGATTTTGTAAAAACAGTTTACAAAAATGAATGTACTCACATTGTTGTTTTAGATAACCCTACTGCTTTCTGGTAACTTCCTGGTTATAATCTAGCAAATTAAACAATGCACACGTGTTAGTAAAATAACCCAATTTCACATTAGCTATACCCCCTCCCTAGACAGAACTCCAACGACTGAGTCGGGCAGAGCCTTGACATGCGTTACGGAGCACGAGATCAATCGGGCAGAGTAACTAATACGTAATCGGGGGTTATAATACTTACAACGAGGCAGAGCTTCACTAATTAGTGGGTATTATGCCAGAGAGTTATTTATACTATAAAGAAATTGAGAGAGAGAATTGTGATTTTGAACGAGTAACAACTGAAGCCGATAGCCCCTATTTATAGTGCTGATCGCCCACCCTGTCGCGCCTCGCGACAGCCTCCAGGCTTGTCCGTTGCGGGCTGCGAGGCCCTAGACTAGACCTGTAGGCTTGGCGAATCAGCGTATAGGTTCGATACGAGGGGGACACGTGGCATCACAGGGTTACGCCTGGTGTTCAGCTTGTCGCGCCCCACGACAGGCTTAAGCTTCCTCCATCGCGGGCCGCGAGGCCCTATAATTATTTGTTTTATTTGATTTCTAATAAAATAAAGGTATTTTTGGCTTGTTTTTCCGTATACGGGGTGTATTTTAGGACGTATAGGACATGTTTAAGGGTTTCGGGAGAGTCGTTATATCCTCCCCACCTTGTTTTAGATCTCGTCCTCGAGGTCTACTGGAACAGGTGTGGATATTTCCTCTGCGTTTCTGATTCAAGCTCCCAAGTGTACCCTGGTCCTCTCTTGGAATCCCATTTCACTTTGACCAGAACTAATCTCTTGTGTTTGAGATTCTTGATCTTCCTATCTTCAATCTGTAGCGGTTTCTCTACAAACTTTAGTTTCTCATTTACCTCTATGTCCTTAAGAGGTACCTGATGTGTGCAAAATGCAACATATAAATTACATCAATTGTGGCATAAAACTAACCCTTTTTTAGTACTAATGTTGGGAAAAGTGTGCTTTTGTCTTCCTTTTGTATTTTCAGGATTAAATGAGCTCAAATTAACAAAAGAAGCAAAAAGACAGCAAAATCTAACATAAATACAAGAAAAGGAACAAACGTGACATGCCCGACTCCACGACAACATCTTCCCAAGCAAAACAAGAAGACAGAAGACTGAACACGCCCTGTGCTCAGCCAGCACGGGGGCGTGCCCAAGTGTCAGCAGAAAAGACAAAGTGGTAGAAGCTTCTATTGCCCACCACGGGGCCGTGCTCAGCGGGCATGGGGCCGTGGTCAACTATAAGATTCGCAGAATCTAGGCAAATCTTCATAGTACAGATATGCTTCTGCACACGGGGTCGTGCTCAGCGGACACGGGGGCGTGGTCAACTAATAAAGACAAGCAGCAATAAATGAAGAAAGAGAAGGATGTGGACACGGGGCCGTGCCCGAGCTTCTGTTCAGCCTATAAATAGGAGTGCTTGGCTTAAGCTCAAACCATCCCTTGGCACACCACCTCTCTCACACTTCACCCACCACCCACCACCCACCACCACCATAACACCATCATCCACCACCATCATCCATTGTCCATCATAGAGTGTGTGAGTCGTCTCGGGATCCAAGATTGATCGTAAGAGTTCTTGACAATCAAGGCCATGTTTGCCTAAGTCTCTTACATCACTTGGTGAAGACAAAGTGTCTAGTGTAATACTTTTTATTTTTAATCTTTTCGCACTTTTTAATTGGTTATGTATTAATGACTTTAATAACTAGTTTCTTATGTTGAAGGTGATTCTTCCTTATCGTTTGTCCGTGGTGTCTTGGCATTATTTTACTGTCTATATAAAATAAAAGATTTTCACCGTTCATATCTCCACGGTCTATATGGATGTATGTTGGCTACCTGGTCGGGGGTTAAGGGAACAGTTTGGTAAGAGTCTTGCCGTTGTTCAGCGTTTAGAGATCCTGCAAGGGACCTGGGTCAAATTAAGTAGGACCTCCTTCAATAGTTAACGGTATTGGATGGCGGGGGTCCAAACTCTTTGATCCCCTCATAAGTTAACTACTATTAATACTATAACCCGGCTACTTACGACTGTATCCTTGCTGACTCAGACTACTTAGTTGAGGGTAACGTCACCTTCAAAAGAGGGGCCTACCATAATTTGCATTAATAACTTAATTAATTATCTTTCAATAATCCGACCCTTTAGGATTGTATCCTTGCTGACTCAAACTAATGGGATGAGGGTAACGTCACCTCCAAAAGAGGGGCCTACTACAATAACTAAGATAATCTCTTAAATAAGTGCAAAAGTGCGGAAATAATCAAAGGTTACACTAAACACGAGTCGGAACCAAGTGATTCATCTTGTCTATCTGTTTTTTCTTTTATTTTTATTTTTCAGCATTTTAGTTAATTTTCTTAGTTTAAAACATTTTTCTAAACTTTTGATTTGATTAGACGCTGAGGATAAACCGGTGCTAAAAGCTCTTGTGTCCTTGGACGACCTCGGTATCTTACCAACACTATACTACGCTCACGATGGGTGCACTTGCCCATATGTGTGTTTAGTGTTAGTAAATATCGTGTTTTATAAATTTAAAACTTGACTAAAAAGCGTAAAAAGGGCTTAAAATATATTTAAACTTATATATACACTTCACACGCATCAGTACCACTAATGATTCATCTGCTAAGCACTTCTTGAGATTACATACATGAAATACATCATGTATTCCTGCCATTTCCTCTGGCAGTTGTAGCTGGTAAGCTACTGGTCCTATTCTTCTAATAATCTCAAAAGGTCCAACATACCTGGGGCTTAGCTTCCCCCTCTTGATAAATCTGACTACTCCTTTCCAAGGAGAAACTTTTAATAATACCTTGTCTCCTACCTGAAATTCCAACGGTTTTTGCCTGTTATCAGCATAACTCTTCTGACGATCGCGTGTTGTTTTCAGTCTTTCCTTGACTCGAATAATCTTGTCCGTTGTTTCTTGTACTATTTCTGGTGTAGACAGTTGTTTCTCTCCAATCTCTGCCCAACAGACTGGAGTTCGGCACTTTCGTCCATAGAGTGCTTCAAATGGTGCAGCATTGATGCTGGTATGATAGTTGTTATTATAGGAAAATTCTATTAATGGTAAATGATCGTCCCAACTTCCTCCGAAATCAATTACAGAAGCTCTAAGCATTTCCTCCATTGTTTGGATTGTCCTTTCGCTTTGTCCGTCCGTTTGAGGATGATAAGCAGTGCTTAGTTTTAACTTGGTTCCCAGTGCTTTTTGGAAGCTTGTCCAAAAATGAGAAGTAAAACGGCTATCTCTATCAGAAACAATAGACAAAGGAATTCCATGTAATGAAACTATTTCATTTACATATAATTTGGCTAATTGTTCCATACTAAAAGTTTCCTTCATAGGTAAGAAATGAGCAGACGTGGTTAATCTGTCTACAATCACCCAGATTGTATCATTACCTTTTCGTGTCTTGGGTAACTTAGTAACAAAGTCTATTGTTAGCAATTCCCATTTCCATATTGGTATTTCCAACTGCTGCAGTAAACCTGAGGGTTTCTGATGTTCAGCTTTAACCTGTGAACATGTTAGACATTTAGCAACATAGGCTGCTATATCCTTTTTCATTCCTATGGGCTTCTTCTAAAATTTTGTGGCATAGGTTTCCTTGTTTGGGTATCCACATTCTTTTCTTATGGAATCTTCAAATTCTATCTGTTCCTTGCTCTAATTCTTAATCATTCCTTTTAATTTTTCAGTATGGTCCTTGATAATTGATTCCTGTACTTCTCTAATTTGCTCATTTAAATCTATCTGTAGATTTAATTTAAGAGAACATACTCTTCTTGTCTTTTCATGATACTTTCAACTTAAAGCATCAGCTACTACATTAGCTTTTCCTGCATGATACTGTATATTACAATCATAATCACTAAGAATCTCCATCCAGCGTCTCTGTCTCATATTTAACTCTTTTTGCCCAAAAATGTACCTTAAACTCTTATGATCTGTGAAGACTACAAATTTATTTCCATATAAACAATGTCTCCAAATCTTAAGGGCAAAAATTATAGCTCCTAACTCTAGATCATGGGTCGTATAATTCTCTTCATGATTCTTAAGTTGTCTAGAGGCATAGGCTATAACCTTTTGACACTGCATCAACACACATCCATAACCTAACTTAGAAGCATCATAATAGACTATCAAGTCTTCAGTTCCTTCTGGTAACACTAGTATGGGTGCGTTGGTTAATTTTTTTTTCAGAATTCTAAAAGCTTTCTCCTGTTTTGGTCCCCATTCAAACTTAATTGATTTGCAGGTCAATTTCGTTAAGGGAATGGTTATCCTAGAAAAATCTTGAATAAAACATCTATAATAGCCTGCTAGTCCAAGAAAACTTCTCACCTCTGTTGGTGTTTCAGGGACTTTCCACTTAGTAATTGCCTCGATCTTTATGGGATCCACATGAATTCCTTCATGATTAACCAGATGTCCAAGGAATTGCACTTCCTTTAACCAAAATTCGCATTTTGAAAATTTAGCGTAAAGCTTTTCTTTTCTCAACAAATTTAAAAGTATATGCAGATGCTCTGCATGATCTTCTTTACTCTTAGAGTAAATGAGAATATCATCTATAAAGACAATTATGAATTTATCCAGATACTGTTTACATATTATGTTCATCATGTCCATAAATGCGGTTGGGGCATTGATTAAACCAAATGGCATGACTGTAAATTCATAATGACCATACCTTGTTCTGAAAGCAGTCTTAGGAATGTCCTCTTCCTGTACTTTCAATGGATGATATCCTGAGCGTAAATCGATCTTAGAAAAGAATCGAGCTCCTTGGAGTTGATCGAACAGATCATCGATTCTCGGTAATGGGTACCGATTTTTAATCGTAACCTTGTTCAATTCACGGTAATCAATGCACATACGCATCGATCCGTCCTTCTTCTTGACAAACAAGATTGGTGCTCCCCATGGCGATGAACTAGGCTGTATGAAACCTTTTTCCAGAAGTTCGTCCAACTGTTTCTTCAGTTGCTGCATCTCTGCTGGTGCTAAACGATAAGGTGCTTTGGCAATCGGTGCTGTCCCTGGCAATTGGTGAATTTTGAATTCAACCTCTCTATCTGGCGGTAGTCCAGGTAATTCTTCTGGAAAAACATCTGAGAATTTAGATACTACGGGAATATCTTTTAATTCTTTTTCTTTAGTGTTAATGATTATAGAAATTATATACACTAGTGATCCTTTCCTTGCATAACTTGTTGTTTTCATCACAGAGATGAATTTTGTAGATCTAGTTGGCTTATCTCCTTTAATTGTGACCTTTTCACCATTTGGCAAATTTATTTGCACTGACTTTTGATCACATAGAATGCTAGCATGATTGGCTACCAACCAATCCATTCATAATACTATATCAAATCCATCCAGATTCATTGGACAAAGGTTAGCAATAAATTTATGATTTAAAATTTCTATTCTTGCTCCTCGCAAGATTTCAGTAATCTTAATGGATTCTCCATTTGCTGTTTCTACCAGACATTCTTGTTGAAGTTTAGTTAATGGTTGATTGAGAATTTTTCAAAACAAAGTACTAATAAAACTTTGGTTTGCACCAGAGTCAAATAATACTTTAGCAAAAATATCATTAACTAAAAACGTACCGTCAATAACATCCGAAATCAGCTTGGCTTCTTCAGCTGTCAGAACAAATGCTCTGGCATTCTTAGTAGTCTTATTGTTCATGGCTAGAGCTAGTTTCGAATAATTCGGCTTGGTATGCCCCGTCTCTCCACAGTTGAAGCATAGCTTGTTGTTGGGTTTCCTCCTGCAATCTTCTTCTTTGTGTCCAGACCTTTTGCAGAAGTCGCAGTATATCGAGCATTTTCCTGAATGCTTCTTTTTGCAGGACTTACAGTAAGGTGCAGAGGTAGAACCTAATTTTTTTTACCACGGTAGTTATTTCCATAACGAAATTCTTGGGTAAGTTTCTGGGCTAGGTTCTTTCTCTGGTTCTCTTCTTGCGTACGCACTAATTCATCAATCAAGGTATTGGCTAATTCTACAGCTTCTTCTATGGTTTGTGGCCTAGCTGCCTTGACTACGTGTTTGATCTCACTAATTAATCCCCAGAGGTAACGGGAGATTAATACGGGTTCTGGTGAAGCTAAGGTTGGCACTATTCTAGCATATTCGAAGAATATGGTAGTGTAATCCTTGCAGTCTATTCCAATCATTCTAAGGTTTAAGAACTTACTAGCAATTTGTTCTTTTTCATTAGGAGGACAGAATTTTCTTTCAACCATTTCCTTAAAGTTGATCCATTCCATATTATAAGCTTTGTCATTTCCTTTAGACTGGAGAATAGTATTCCACCATTCTAAGGTTGTATTCTTAAAAAAGATTAGAAGCAAACATAATCTTATCTTCATCTGCATATTTGCTTATTTTTAAGACTGCCTCCGGCTTTTCTATCCAACGTAAAGCTGCAATGGCTCCTTCATTGCCTGAGAATTCTATTGATTTGCAAGACCAGAATTCTTTGTAAGAATAACCATATGACATGGTTCTTCTTCTTTTTGGAATTGGTAATTGGAGTAGCGATCCATTATTCACGCTGTGACTTGGTTCACTAGGTGTTCGTTTACTTCCACTTTTATTATTTTCTGCTTCTTTAACAGTCTTAATAATATATGGCATAGCATCTCTAATTTCTTGTGCTATTATGTGTTGGATGGCACTGTTATTTATTTGGTTATCATTATTCTGATTTTCCTGATTTTATTCATTGTCCATCTGGATTTACAAACAATTATCAGGTATTAATATCATATAATATGATTTAATGCAACAACCAAACAAACAAGTCGATCAAAATCGTTGAGCATTGCGACATCTACTCTTATATATATATATATATATATATATATATATATCTTACAATCTAAAACTGAAATGTAAAGACACTACTAGTTATGCGTCAATAGGTATTAGGCTATCTATTTTAGTTGATTTTTTTTTCAACTACACACATTTATATATAGTATTATTACTACGGGTTGAACTGCATCTCCCGCTCGTCGTATTTCCACATGAGATTCTCTCCTATTTCCCTCATTCTTTCCCCTCCTTCTATCAATTCCTCACCGTACATGCGGAGTTCCTACACATTCTCGTCACTCATGGGTGGTCGTGGTGCGGGTACTGGGTCAGGGTACATAGGCAACGGTTCTCCATATGGGTACGGGTTGTTTAGGATTTCCTGAACATACTGATCGGCGTTCCAATATGGATCTAAAGGATTGAGGTTGGTGTATTGTGCTATGGGGTTTGGAATTGGTTCTTCCTGTGGATAAAGTTCCCTATAATCCCTATGGTCATCGTTCCATGGATCATATGCTATAGGATTGGGTGATGGGACTCTAGGTATCTCATCCGGGTCAAAAGCTGGTATGGGAAACTCAGTTCCTAGGTTCAGTTCTATCACCATTGGTTGGGTTGGAAATAGTGGCAATGGCTGTGGTGCGATAATTTGGTCAAGGTTTGGGTCGGCTGCAGTGGTGGCTAGTATATGGAAGTTGGCCAAACGTCTATTAACTAAGTCTTGTGTCTAGGCATTGACTTCCCTATTAGCTGCTGCTAAAGCCCTTTGTTGTTGTAACTTTCTCATTCGCTTTCTCCTCTCGTGTGATCCCCGACTGAACCATCCTCTCGTTTTCGAAGGGAATGGTTCTTCGGATTGCGCTTTAAATATAAAAATCCCCTCTTCTGTATCAGCAAAATACCCCGAAGGAGTAGGCTGTGACGAGGTTCCTTCACTTTTGGAAGAACTATCTAGATGACGGTAGGCGTCAGACGTACCTTGCTCACTCATCCTGTAAACTAACAGATTGTCAAATAACACAAAACAATAATATACATGTATGCACATAGTCACATAAATTATTTCCTAACAGAATTGACAAATTTCGATGTCAGCAGAACACTTCTATGGCTCAAATCAGTGGCTATAGCTCTGATACCACTCTCTGTCGCAACCCTCGACCCCTTTTCCCGGGAGCGGTGTCACGAGATCCAAATTTAGTGGTATCGCTGTTTATTTAATTTGGCAGCGGAAATTTACATCAGAACCGTAGTCAGGAAATATTTTATCAGAGTAAAACACCTCATTTTATAAATAATAAACACATAGGAAAAACCCAAGTTTCCATTTATAATATGTTTATAGGGATAAACCCTAATTTATTGAAATAAAACATCTTTGTTGTTTAGGTAACTTTTATAGCCACTTTTCCAAACCTTCAGTGCTCTCCAACTGGCTTCCATTTGGGTTTGACATTTTGTTACCTGAAACACATTTTAAAACATTTTGTCAGTGGGAAATACTGGTGAGTGCATCCCAATTTAATCAAAACAATTTTATATCTTTACAGTATTGAGGGCATCCGCAATTACATTTGTTTAAATCTACCAAATTACCACCCACGGTACTGTCAATCCTGACTTGTGGTCTGTTACTATTCTCAGTATTAGTAACAAGTAATATGTACAAAACCCTAACATACCGACAGTAACTGTAGAATTACAAATACTCAATCACTGTTAATTATACTTTAAAATAGTTGAGATTTTGTAAAAACAGTTTACAAAAATGAATGTACTCACATTACTGTTTTAGATTACCCTACAGCTTTCTAGTAACTTCCTGGTTATAATCTAGTAAATTAAACAATGCACACGTGTTAGTAAAATAACCCAATTTTACATTAGCTATACCCCCTCCTGTCACACCCCAACCGATGGCGGAAACATCGGGGCATGGCACTGAGCGAAACAGATTGTCCAGAAGTTTCCATAACAGCTATATTTACCAAATATTTAAAGCAACATGTCCCATACCACGTCATATAAGATAATACAGTTATTACAGAAAAGATCTAGTCAAATTGTTCTGTTCCGACAACTCAGATTCTTATTACGGACAATCGTTTATTGTTGACCTAGGTCTTTCCTAGCCTCGATTTCACACCACAGAAAGCAAATAAGCATCCTAAGCACCTGTCACATACGTTAAAGTAAAAGTCAATACACATAGTGTAAAGGTGAGCATACAAGTTTGATAATAGCATATAGAGTTCGAAAGCGTTATGCATAACCAGCACGTACACAGTGTAAAATGAGGCATGTTAGTTATCGACATGAACCTGTCGATACCAATGACTGCGGGTTAACTGCCCAAGGTAGTTCGCGATACATTCTCACCACTGTGAGCCATGTAGGTAATTGTCCTTAACAACCCCCGAGTGAACGGGTGCTGAGTCCAAACTAATAGTACTATCGATGCTAAGGCAGGTAGACAGCATTCCATGTGTAAACATAACAAACAAGCATTCATTAAGTCACGTATAACATGCGGTAACGGTTAGCGTTTAAAGTATTGCGTAGTGTGTTCGATGTGATTTTGTATAAGTAACATATGTAACACCCAAAAGTGCGTAAAGCAAAAAGGGATCGAGTATACTCACAGCGGTTGATGGATTGAAGGGAGCGCTAGAGAGTAGGGTTAGCCTGAACAGATGGATAGTATAACGATAAGCGACGCGTAAAATGGTGCAAAGTACAAGTGGTTCGGACAGTAGTTCGATCGGATGGTAGTCCGATCGGACAGCCAGTCGTGCGAGTGGTAGTCCGTTTGGACGGTCGTCCGGTCGGATGAGTGTTCGAGTGGATTGTTTCTTCCTTTGAGAAGGTTGTGTTTGTGTATGATGGCTTGTCTTTTGAAGTTTTCGTTGTAGCATTTTGAAAACATTGAAGTATCTCTACCTTTCAGGTCGGTCGATCGGACGGTCGTTCGATCGGATGGCAACCCATTCGTTTGGGCACTTCAGTGAGAACAAGTTCACAGCAGGTTGTCACTCAATCGGACGGTTGTTCGATCGGGTGGCATCCTTTATGCATTGAACATGTTGAAAATTGTTTAAGTGTTGAAGTTTAAATGTCTCATGATTCGATTGGCAGTTCGATCGGATGGTAGTCTGATCGGACATCAATTCGTTTAACATTCAGACTTCAAGTGTTGGCAAAAATGGTTAAGTGTGGGACCAAGGTGCAAGTCGTACGGGTGGCCGGTCGTCCGGGTGGTTGTCCGTTCGGACGGCACTCCATTTTGGTTGACCTATTCGTCTTACACTTGGTTGTTTTGATAGTTTGTCATTTTATCGAGATGCGTTAATATCGTGCTAACCAACAGAACCCCATCCTAAGCCCTAGTGACCCGATTGAACAGGAATCACCCAAGTTTAGTCAGTCCACCGGTTCAAGACGATTGTTCTTGGTTAACCCGGAATCGATAATCTCGTGGACATAATACGGATCTTGAACCAACAAAACCTCAATAATGAGTAGTAAGTCGGCACAAGCTCCGATTCTATCGGTTTTGAGTGCATTGAGTGTAAAAGAGTTGAAAGAAAGTTGAAAAACCATCTTTCAATCCTTTTTTCTTGTGAATATGTTTAGATCTATGAAAGATCTTTGCTTGTTAATGTGGAAATCGGTTAGATCTAAGTTGTCCTTGGTGGATTGAGGCCAAAACATGAAGTTCTTCAAGAACACCTGATGACGTCATCCTAGAACACCTTGAATCTAGATGATTTCATGGTTAAAAGTTAAGATTCAAAAGATAGAAGGGTGTAGGAGTGCGTGTAGATTAAGGAAGTACAAGATTAGGATGAGATCTTACCAGGATTGCGAGAAATCGAAGGAAAAGCGAGCAAGAGCACGGGTCGGACGTCAGTTGCCAAAAGTAGAAAGTATGAAAGTGACAAAGGGTATTTATAGGGTTACCCAAAGTGGAAAGGAGTGGGGAGGGGCTGGTCGATCGGTTAGGCAGTCCGTTCAGACAGCTGTCTGATCGGATGGCAGTCCGATTGGTCGGCTGGTCGCCTGGTCGATCAGTCACCTCGTTCGAGTGTTCGGCGCGATGAGTTTTGATGTTTCGATTACGATTGCGAGCGATGCGATGCGTTAGAGTTTCCTAATAAAATTACTTTTAATCCCAACTACTATATCAACATACAAGTATCCTTATTTCGTATTCGTTTAGCGTTTGTGATTCGATTGCGATTGAGTTCGATTGAGTTTCGATTGATTACCACACATAACATAAATAAACATGCACAAGTAACACATAAGGCACACACACACACGTATAACAATAGCCAAAATGCGTAATTCGAGTTGCGAGTGCGATTGCGATAACGATAAAGCGATTAAACATGCGATAAATAGCGATTACCATGCGATTATTAATAGATACTCCACATAATACAACTAAAGAGAAAAATAAAATAGACTAATTACAAGTTAAAGAAGTCAAAACAGGAATTGACCAAGGAGAGACAGATCGCAATTAGCAATCTTTTCTTCCTTTGACTTCAATCTTGACTTTGACTTTGACTTCAGAAACACGGGGTGTTACACCTCCCAAGACAGAACTCCAACGACTGAGTCAGGCAGAGCCTCGACATGCGTTACGGAGCACTAGAGCAATCGGGCAGAGTAACTAATACGTAACCGGGGGTTATAATACTTACAACGAGGCAGAGCTTCTCTAATTAGTGAGTATTATGCCCGGGAATTATTTCTACTATAAAGATTTTGAGAGAGAGAATTGTGATTTTGAACGAGTAACAACTGAAGCCAATAGCCCCTATTTATAGTGCTGATCGCCCACCCTGTCGCACCCCGCGACAGCCTCAAGGCCTGTCCGTCGCGGGCCGCGAGGCCCTAGACTAGACCTGTAGGCTTGGCGAATCAGCGTATAGGTTCGACACGAAGGGGTCACGTGGCATCACAGGGTTACGCCTGGTGTTCAGCTTGTCGCGCCCCGCGACAGGCTTAAGCTTCCTCCGTCGCGGGCCACGAGGCCCTAAAATTATTTGTTTTATTTGATTTTTAATAAAATAAAGGTATTTTAGGCCTGTTTTTCGTATACGGGGTGTATTTTAGGACGTATAGGACATCTTTAAGGGTTTCGGGAGAGTTGTTATAATAAATAGAGCTGATCAGCCCAGTCCTATCTCGCTCACTCTTTCTTTCTCTCTATAACTTTTTGAATGAAATTATCAGTTAAGATTCCCCCTAAATCACGAAGCTCTGCCCCATGGAAAGTATTTTAACCCCCGATCACTAATTCGTTACCCTACCTGATTGATCTAGGACCCATCAACGCATGTCTAGGCTTTGCCTGACTAAGTACGTTGGGGTTCTGTCTCGTGATGTATGGCTAAAGTGATTTGGGTTATTTTACTAACACACGTGCATTGTATATTTTTAATAGAAACTCAAGACAATCAGGAAATATCACTAGGAAGCCCGTAGAAAAACATAAGTTTACAATGTGAGTCATTTCTCTTTTTCTCACGGTTGTGAGTCATTCTCTTTTTCTCACTGTTTGTGAGCCATTATTTTAAATATTTTACAAAACCCTCAATGTTTATCAGTTGTATTTACAGTGATTAAGTTTTTGTAATTCTACAATTATCATCAGTATGTGGGGTTTTGTATACATTACTTGACACTCGTTAATATTGGACAAAAGGTTAGCCAATATTAGCATGACCGCAAGCACGGGGGACAATGGTGCCCCAATAGCAATACTGTGTTGAAAAATTGGTAGATATAAACAAATGTTAAAACTCTTGATGCTGTAAATTATAACAATGTGCCATTTTATAAAATGGAATGTACTCGCCAGTATTTCTTGCTGATAAAATATTTTTAAAACGCGTTTCAGGTAACTTGATGTGAAGATATTAAAAGCCAGCTATGGAGCACTGAAGGCTTAAAGAAAGTGGCTATAAAGTTAAATAAACAGTTTATGTTTTCAGCAGCTGGGGTTTATCCCTATTAAAATATTATAAATGAAATCTGGGTTTTATCCCATTTGTTTAATATAAAAGTTTGGTGTTTGCAAACTCTGAAATTATTTCCTAACTACGATCCTAATGTCTCATTTCCGCTGCCAAATTAATAAACACCGATACCACTTGACTGGTTCGCGACTCCTGCTCCCGGGGTAGGGTCGAGGGTTACGACGGAAGGTGGTATCAGAGCCACTGATTTAAGCCATTTAAGTGTTGTTTTAATACCTAAAATTTTACATTTATGTTAGGAAATTTATATAAATAACTTCTGTGTTATTCTATGTAAATATGTATATTATTATTTTATGTTATTTTGACAATTTTCTTAGTTTACAGTATGAGTAATCAGGGTACTTCTGACGCTTATCTTCACCTACCTCATTCTCCAATGGATGAAGGAACATCCCAGCCAACCTTCGGATATGCAGCCGATTCTGAGCAAATCTTTGTTTTTAAAGCCAAATCCGAAGAACCTTTTCCCCCTAAAAAAGAGGGTGGTTTAGTAGAGCAAAAGTAGAAAGGAAAAAAAGAATGAGAAAAATCCAACAACAAGCAATAATGTATAAAGCTGAGAGAAATACCCAAAATCCAAAAGTGAGACCTGTATGGGAAGAGGAATTGGATAAGAGACTAGCAAATTTTCATATGTTTAAAGCTGCAGAAGTAGAACTTGATCTCAACCAAGTAGCAATACAAGAACCACAATTACTACCATTATACCCTGACCAACCCATGAACCTAGAACAAAACTAGGAAAACCCACTTCCAATCCCAACTTTTGATCCAAATGAAATGCCTAGGTTACCAGCCCCAAATCCTTTAGAACAATGGTTGAACAACGAATGGGCTTTTCAAAACCTAGTGAATGACCCATATATGCCATATGGAGAACCAGTACCAGCTTACCCTAAACCTATACCAGCCCCAATGCCACCAATGAACCAGGAAAACATAGAAGAAATTCGCCAGTACGGTGAAGAGTTAATTGAGGAAGGAAACCGGATACGCCAAATCGGGGAAAATCTCGTCTGGAAGTACGACGAGAGAGAGAGAGATGCAATACTAGAGAGAGATGTATATGTGTAATTTATGTTACTAAGAAAAAAATCAACTAAAAATACATAAGATAGATATAAATTAATATATATATATATATATATCAATGCATAATTACTAACATTTAAATTCTAGTTATAGTTTGTAATAGATGCATATATATATATATATATATATATATATATATATATATATATAAAGAGTAAATGTCGCAATGATCGACGCTTTTGGTTCAAATGTGTTTGAGTGTTTGTTTGTTTAAATTGTTCCATGATATTAATACCTGATAATGCTTACAATTCATATGTCAAAAGAAGTAAATCAGGAAATCCAGAATAACAATAATAACGGGAACCAAGTGGATAAAAGTGCTATCAAACACATAGTAGCTCAAGGAATCGTAGATGCCATGCCATATATTATCGACATGATTAATAAAATGGCAGAAAATAATAATTCAATAATCGGAAGTAAACGTACGCCCAATGAGCCAAGTCACAACGTGAATGAAAATCACGGGCCACTTATCCAAGCTCCAATTCAAAAAAGAAGGAGAACCATCTCATATGGTTGTTCTTATAAAGAATTCTTATTATGCAAACCGATAGAATTCTCAGGCAATGAAGGAGCCATTCCAGCCTTACGCTGGATAGAAAAGACAAAAGCAGTTTTAAAAATAAGTAAGTGTGCAGATGAGGATAAGATCATGTATGCTTCTAATCTCTTTAAGAATGCAGCATTAGAGTGGTGGAATACCATTCTACAGTCCAGAGGAAGTGACAGGGTTTACAGTATGGAATGGAACAACTTTAAGGAAATAGTGGAAAGGAAATTATGTCCTACTCATGAAAAGGTACAGATTGCTAATAAACTCTTTAATCATAGAATGATTGGAGTAGATTGCAGGGAATATACTACCATATTCTTTGAATATGCAAGAATAGTACCAACCCTAGCCTCACCAGAAACAGCATTAATCTCTCGTTACATCTGGGGATTAATCAGTGAGATTAGAAATATAGTTAAGGCAGCTAGACCACAAACCATAGAAGAAGCAGTAGAACTTGCCAACACCTTGACAGATGAATTGGTACGCACGCAAGAGGAAAATCAGAAAAAGAATCTACCTCAGAAGATTACTCAGGAATTACGTGGGAAAGGAACAGGTTCATCTTCTTCACCTTTCTGTAAGATATGTAAGAATAAGCATTTGGGAAAAATGCTCAAGATATTGTAATGTCTGCAAGAAGCCCGGGCATAAGGAAGAAGAATGTAGAACGAAAATTAACGCCCGAGTATGCTACAATTGTGGAAAAGCTGATCATATCAAACCGAACTGTCCGAAACTAGCTCTAGCGACAACCAACAAAGCAAAGGCAACAGAAGGACCCAAGAAGAATGCCAGAGCATTTGTTCTGACAGTCGAAGAAGACAAGATGACCCCTGACGTGATTGCCGGTACGTTTTTAGTTAATGATGTTTATGCTAAAGTATTTTTTGACTCTGGTGCAAACCAAAGTTTTATAAATACTTCTTTCTGCAAACTTCTCAATCAACCATTAACTAAAGTTCACCAAATCTGTCTGGTGGAGACGACAATTGGAGATTTTATCGAAATAAGCGAAATCCTTCAGGAAGGGAAGATAGAAATTCTAAATCACAGATTTACTGCTAACCTTTTTCCAATGGATCTAGCCGGATTCGATGTCGTATTAGGAATGGATTGGTTGGTAGCCAATTAGGCGTGAATTTTATGTGATCAAACGTATGTAGAAGTATGTACGACAACTGGTGAAAGATCAAAATTAAGGGAGACAAGCCGACAAGAACAACAAATTTATCTTTATGATGAAAGTTGCATTGTAACACCCTGTGTTTCGAAAGTCAAAGTCAAGATTGAAGTCAAAGGAAGAAAAGATTGCTAATAGCGATCTGTCACTCCTTGCACAATTACTATTTTGACTTCTTTGACTTGTAATCGAGTCTATTTATTTAATCGCTTTAGTTGTATTATGTGGAGTATCTATTAATAATCGAGGTTTAATCGCTATTTAATCGCATGTTTAATCGATTTATCGCTTATCGCTATCGCTATCGCAACTCGAATTATGTGTTCTGGATATTGTTTTACGTCTGTGTGCTATTTATGTGTTACTTGTGCATGTTATGTTTATGTTGAGGTGTTAATCGCAATCGCAATTCTATCGCATCGCAATCGAATCGAGAACGCTAAATGCAAGTTAATTATAGTGATTGTATGTTAGATATAGTAGTTATGTTCTTTGGGTAATACTATCGCATCGCTCTCTCGAATCACATCGCAATGCCCAATACTCGAATCGAAACGACAAACTCATCGTGCCTGACAAGTGGATCGAGTGGCCAACCGATCGAGTGGCCATTCGATTGGATTGCCACCCGATCGACCAGCCACTTTCCCCACTTTCCTTTTTGGGAAACCTTATAAATACCCACCTATCACATCATTGTGATGTGACAGCTCCGTTGTTCGACCAGCCAACCTTCAGCCCCCATTTCTCTCGATTCTTGTAAGTTTTCAACCTAAATCTTGTACTTCTATGATCTACACGCACTTCTACATCATTTTCACCTTTAAATCTTAACTTTTAACTGTGAAATCACCGGATTTGAGGTGTTCTAGGATGATGTCATCATGGAGTTCTTATGAACTTTAATGTTTGGCTTCATTCCACCAAGAACAACTTAGATCTGAAGGATTTCCATAACATTAATCAATGTTTTCACTTAGATCCGCACGAATCCATGCTTAAAAGGATTGAGAGAAGGTTTTCCAACTTTCTTTCAACTCTTTTACACTCAATGCCTTCAAACCCGATAGAATCGGAGCTTGTTCTAATCTTCTACTCATTCTTAGTGATGTATTAGTTCCAGATCTGAATTCTATCCGAGAGATATTGATTTCGGGTTTGAACATGAACCACCATCTCGAACCGTGAACCGGTCGCACTAGGGTGATTCCTGTTCGATTGGGTCACTTAGGTCAAGATGGGGTTTCAATTGTTTAAACAAGTTATCATCACGTCTCGTTCAAAACTACAAAACTTCAAAAGAAATCAAGTGTCAAGACGATCTGACCGTTGGGACGGATTGCCGTCTGATTGGGTTGCATTTGGTTCCATACTTAAACTTTATTCCAATATTTCAAGGATCTGAACGTTGAACAGATTACCGCCCGATCGGATAGCCATCCGATCGAGCGACCGTCCGATCGTGTGACGTTTAGGACTTGATACTTAAACAATTTTCAACATGTTCAGTACATACGGATTGCCACCCGATCGGATAGCCATCCGATCGACTGACCGTCCTGCTGTGAACTTGTTCTCAAACAGAGAAGCCTCGCCAATCGGGTTGCTGCCCGATCGAACGACCGTTTGATCGACCGACCTGAAGGGTAGAGATACTTCTCTATTTTTAAAATGCTACAACGAAAACTTCAAAGTACAAACCATCATACACAAACACATCCTCACCAAACGAGGTGACAATCCAATCGAATGGCCATCCGATCGGATGACCATCCGAACGGACTGCCACCCGATCGACTGGCCATCCGATTGGATTGCCATCCGATCGGATTACCGTCCGACCCTTGGTACACTTGCATCATTTTACGCGCCGCTTATCGTTATGCTATCATTAACTGTTCAGGCTAATCTCTCTCAGCGCTCCCTTCAATCCAAGATAGTGTTTATTTGTTAAACACAATCTGTGAGTATACTTGATCCCTTTTTGCTTTATGCACTTTTGGGTGTTACATACGTTACTTATTCTAAATCACATCGAACACACAACACAACACTATTTATACACTGACCTCTAATGCATGTTATACGTGACTCGATGAATGCCTGTTTGTTATGTTAACACATTGATTGCTGTCTACCTGCCTTAGAAACGATAGTACTATAGTTTGGACTCAGCACCTGTTTACTCAGGGGTTGTTAAGGACAATTACTTCACGTGTTCACTGTGGCGAACATGTGTTGTGCACTCGCTACTCGCAGTCATTGGTATTGATAGGATCTTTGTCGATAACTTACATGCTTCACATTATACGTTGTACATGCTGGTTATGCGTAAACGCTCTCGAAATCTATATGCTATTACCAAACTTGTATGCTCACCTTTACACTATGTGTATTGACCTCTATTTTAACGTATGTGATAGGTGTTTGAATGCTTAGGATGTGCTTGCCTGCTTTTGTGGAATCAAGTAGGATCGAGAGTCTAGAAACAAAGACAATTTATGTTTTATTTGAAATCTGAGTTGTCGAAACAATATTATTTGTTTGGAGATATTATGTCTCTAATAACTTGCTTGCTTAATGGGTTACGGTATGGGACGTAATGTTTAACTATTCGGTAAAGTAGTTGTTATGGAATTTCTCTCGAACAATCTGTTTTGCTCAGTGCCATGCCTCGATGTTTCCGTCATCGGTTGGGGTGTGATAGATTGGTATCAGAGCCATAACTATAGGGAATTAGGCAAGACTCGACCTAGTCCGGGTTGATGTCTTAGAACGACCCAGTCTATAGTCTAAGTGCCAACAGACTGACTTGTGCATACCCAGTAGGGGTTTGTTTGAGCTTACTCGCTATTTCTCGCTCGAACTCAATATACACTACACACTTGCGCGAACATTGCATACTACAGTTCCGCGCAAGATCGGCCTTTCCTAAGACCGATTACACACACAAACAAATGATCTGATTAAGATTAGGTGTGAAAACCGCAAACTCTCGACCAGATTACTAGTTCGAATTGCTATTTTTACTATAAAACAAGAGAATTTGCGTTGAATCAGGAGTGAAATCCATTCTTCGAAGCAAATCTCCTTATCTATCTCGTGATTTTATCACACAAGCAGGAACGTAGTTGCCAAGTTAGGGGTGAAACCCGAACCTTGATAACTCGTTCTACTCTCTAATGTGGTTTTACAACACTCTCACCAAAGTCTCGACAGACTCCAACGAATTGAAGTCACACTATAACTGGAAGGATGTGTGCCGATCGCTCGAATCGAAGCGAGAGCATAGTTCCGAAGGCCAAAGTGTGCACTTACAGTCTATCAAACGCTTCTTGCTCCGCTTATCACACAACACACTACACAATCGCTAACAAATTGCTGGTCATTATTCGCAATCGCTGGTCGATACTCGCAATCGCTGTATTTAGTCGCTATACGCACTGTGAAGGATAGGGAATACGTGCAACATATAGTTAGGTTTCTGTATTCTGACTGCCTCATGTGCTTCTGTGCCTTACGTGTCTATGAGATTCTGTGCTCTACGTGATTATGTGCTTATGTGTTTATGTGCCTATGTGATTCTGTGTTTATGTGGATACGTGTTCCTGAGCTTTATGGTAAATCGCTAGACTATACTAGGGATAATCGAAATTTGTGTTGAGTCGTGTGACGATGTCTGTTGCAGACAATGTCGTCATCTGGATCTCGCTCTACTCAAGTTGCTCACCGAAAGCAGGCAGATAAACGTCTCGCCTCTATGATTACTGAGCAAATGGCGAAGGTTATCCCTCAGATCATGAGTGAACTACACGAGAATGCAAGTAAATCTTCTGAAGAGTCCCGAACTGATTCACCAAAGGCTTCTTTTAGCTTCAAGCAGTTCAAAGCATGCGGGTCGAAAGAGTTTACTGGTGAAGATGGTCCTACGGCCATGTTTCAATGGTTTGATTCTATCGAGGTCACCCTGCGTCAGAGTGGCTGTCCTGACAATCTCCGTACTCTCAACGCAACTGGCGTCTTCCAGTCCCGCTTTTAGACTAGTGGACGGCCGAGAGGAACAAACGCGGAAATGATGCAGCTTACGGGCTATCACGGGAGAGTTATGCCCTCCCCATGAACGCCAAAAGTTGAAGGACGAATTCTGGCATATTAAGCAGAAGGAAGGTGACAACACTGGTTTGACTGCGCGCTTCAAGCAGTTGAGCATAATCTGTCCGGATCAAGTCAAGATGCCCGATATCGCCATCAAAAAGTACATCCGTGCTCTTCCGGATTTCATGGCTGACTTAGTTCAAGCAGCGAAGACGACAACGATTGAAGAAACCTACTTGCTCGTTGCTGAGATCAACGACAAGCGAGTCAAGTCTGGTGTCTGGGATAAAGCTCCCAAGAATCTGCATCAAGCTACTACTGCTTCAACCGCTGAAACTGCCACCTCTTCTCAGTCATCCAAGCTCGCAAGACGCAAGAGAAAGAACAACAGCAGTTCCAGCAACAAGAACTGTGTTGTGACCAATGCTGCCCCACTTCAAGCTGTTCCAGCTCCTTAGCAACATCAACACCGCCAAGTAGCGGCCCTGGTTACCAACGCACTGCCGGCAAAGCATGCGTATACTGGTCCCCACCCGGCATGCCCTACTTGTACTTATCATCATCCAGTGGGAATCGCCTGCAGATACTGCGCTCATTGCAACATGTATGGCCACTTCACCGCCAACTGTCGTACAGGTCCACGTCAAAACCCTACTCCTACTCAAGGTCAAGCTCCTGCTCATCAAGCTCTCCTTGCTGCTCCTCAAGGCCATCAAGCAGCTCAGGCACCCGCAGTCAATGCTAGAGCTTGCTATGCGTGTGGTGATCCCAACCACTTTGCCAAGATGTGCCCGAACATAGTGGTCAAGACAGAGCCACAACAGCAGCAGCAGCAGCCTCAGCAACAACAGCAACAAGCAGCAGCACGTGGACGTGCGTTCAACGTTAACGCCCGCCAAGCTCAAGCCGATAACAATGTGGTCAATGGTACGTTCCTCGTCAATGGTATATATGCTACGTGTTTATTTGATACTGGAGCAGATAACTGTTTTGTATCGTTTGAATTCGAAAAGCTCCTCAATCATAAGCGCGCTCATCTCCCCTCGACGTTCGATGTTGAAGTTGCCACCGGAAGAACCGTCGCTGTCAATTCTGTTCTTCGTGATTGTACTCTCGAGCTCAACAATCACATTTTTTCTATCGACCTTATTCCGATGCAACTCGGAAGTTTTGACGTCAAAGTAGGCATGGACTTTCTTCGTGAAAACCATGCTGAAGTTGTTTGCTTCGATAAGATGATTCGATTCTCGCTCGCTAATGGTGATTAGTTATGTGTTTACGGTGAAGTCGCATCGAAGAAACTCCAACTAATGTCATGTGTTCAGGCTAGCAAGTATCTTCGCAAGGAATACTAAGCTTTCTTGGCATATATTGTAGTAGCGGAGAAAAAGGAAGTTAAAGAGGTAAAAGACGTCCCCGTTGTTCGTGAATTTCCTAACATTTTCCCCGATGATTTACCGAGATTACCTCCCGCTCGTGATATCGATTTCCGAATCGACCTCATTCCTGGAGCCAACCCTGTTGCGAAAGCGCCTTATCGTCTCGTTCCTTCTGAAATGCGCGAACTCTCAAGTCAGCTCTAGGAACTTCTTGATAAAGGCTGTATTTGCCCTAGCACCTCTCCATGGGGCACGCCTATCCTTTTCATCAAAAAGAAGGATGGTTCATTCAGGATGTGTATCGATTATAGGGAATTGAATAAGATGACAATCAAGAATTGCTATCCCTTGCCTCAAATCGATGATTTATTTGATCAGCTACAAGGTGCTACGTGTTTTTCTAAGATCGATCTACGTTCAGGCTATCATCAATTACGCATTCAAGAGGAGGATATACCCAAAACCGCTTTTCGAACCCGCTTTGGTCATTTCGAGTTCGTTGTCATGCCTTTTGGTTTGACCAACGCTCCTGCTGTCTTCATGGACTTGATGAATCGAGTGTGCAAACCCTTCCTTGATTGCTTCTTGATCGTATTCATCGACGATATCCTGATCTTTTCAAAATCAAAAGCCGAACACTCGCAGCATCTATGTTTGGTTCTTGAGTTACTCCAGGGAAACCGTCTCTACGCCAAATTCTCTATGTGTGAATTTTGGCTAGAGGAGGTCCAATTCTTGGGTCACATTGTCAATAGTCAAGGTATCCACGTTGACCCTGCGAAGATCGAAGCTGTTAAGAGTTGGGTTACACCCAAGAATCCGTCTGAAGTCCGTTCTTTTCTAGGACTGGCAGGCTATTATCACCGTTTTATCGAAGGTTTCTCTAAAATCGTTATGCCGTTAACCTCTCTTACGCATAAGGATAAACCTTTTGTTTGGGGAACTAAACAGGAGGAAGCCTTTCAAACCCTCAAGACTATGCTTTGCAATGCTCCCGTGCTTTCATTGCCCGACGGAAACGACAACTTCGTAGTTTACTGCGATGCCTCGAACCTTGGTCTCGGTTGTGTTCTCATGCAACGAGATAGGGTTATCACGTACGCTTCTCGCAACTCAAGATCCACGAGAAGAACTACACCACACATAACCTCGAGCTTGGCGAAGTTTTTTTTGCGTTAAATATTTGGCGACACTACCTTTATGGTACTAAGTGTACGATCTTCACCGATCATAGGATCCTACAACACATCTTTGACCAAAGAGAACTGAATATGCGTCAACACCGGTGGGTAGAACTGCTCAACGATTACGACTGTGAGATTCGTTACCATCCAGGCAAAGCAAACATCGTTGCTGATGCCCTCAGTCGACGAAGCTACTTGCTTAGCGTTCGTGACTCCCAAGCCCAGTTTAACCTCGAAGCCCTTATCCGTGACGCGCAACATGCTTGTTTTACTGAGCGAACTTTGAAGAAGGAAAGGATTCTAAACGATGGCGCCCAATTCGAGAATAAGTCGAATGGTATCTTTTATTACCTGGATAGAATCTGGATTCCCAAGCGTATGAACTTGCGACAACTTCTGATGGACGAAGCCCACAAATCTCGATATTCTATTCATCCCGGTGCTGACAAGATGTACCAGGACATGCGTTACAAGTACTGGTGGCCGGGCATGAAAAAGGATATTGCAATCTATGTTTCGAAATGCCTGACCTGCTCCAAGGTCAAGGCTGAGCATCAAAGACCCTCTGGCTTACTCGTTCAACCCGAGATCCCAATGTGGAAATGGGAAAGTATAGCCATGGACTTTATAACGAAGCTTCCGCGTACTCAATCTGGTCATGATAGCATTTGGGTGGTGGTTGACCGTTTGACTAAGTCAGCTCACTTCCTACCGATACGAGAAGACTACAAGGTAGAAAGATTAGCCTGAATCTACACCAACGAGATCATTAGTCAACATGGGACGCCTCGCGACATCATCTCTGACCGTGACGGTCGGTTTACCTCGCATTTTTGGGAGTCATTTCAATCTGCTCTCGGTACTACTCTTAATCTAAGTACCGCTTTCCATTCCCAAACCGATGGTCAGACTGAAAGAACGATTCGCACCCTTGAAGACATGCTCCGTTCGTGTGTCATAGATTTCGGTGGTAATTGGGACACGTACTTACCTTTGGTCGAATTCTCGTACAATAACAGTTATCATTCTAGCATACAAATGGCACCATTTGAGGCTCTATATGGAAGAAGATGTCGATCGCCTATTGTATGGCACAAGATCAGAGACGCGCAAATTACCGGTCCTGAGCTATTGCAAGAAACGACAAACAAAATTCTCCAAATTCGATACAATCTGTTGAAAGGCAGGAGCCGACAGAAAAGTTACGCTGATAGACGACGCAAGCCCCTTGAATTTGATGTTGGCGATCACGTACTCCTAAAGGTTGCACCTTGGAAGGGGATGATCAGATTCGGCAAGAAAGGAAAGCTCGCGCCTCGATATGTTGGACCCTTTAAGATTCTGGAAAGGATTGGAAAGGTAGCCTACAGACTCAAACTACCAGAGGAACTGAGTAACGTCCACCCGACTTTCCATGTTTCGAACCTCAGAAAGTGCTTAGCTGACCAAGAATTACATGTCCCTCTTGAGGACTTGCAAGTGGACGAAACATTACACTTCGTGGAAAAGCCTGTCCAGATCGTGGGATGAGAAACTAAGGTACTCAGGCGCCCAAGCATTCCCATTATGAAGGTTTGCTGGGAAGGCAAACGAGGCGCAGAGTTCACCTGGGAACTCGAAAGCGACATGAAGGCGAAGTACCCGCAGTTGTTTGTTACGGCTGAAGCCTAATTTCGGGACGAAATTCCCTTAAGTAGGGGAGGCTGTAACACCCCGTGTTTCGAAAGTCAAAGTCAAGATTGAAGTCAAAGGAAGAAAAGATTGCTAATAGCGATCTGTCACTCCTTGCTCAGTTACTGTTTTGACTTCTTTAACTTGTAATCGAGTCTATTTATTTAATCGCTTTAGTTGTATTATGTAGAGTATGTATTAATAATCGAGGTTTAATCGCTATTTAATCGCATGTTTAATCGATTTATCGCTTATCGCTATCGCTACTCGAATTATGTGTTCTAGATATTGTTTTACGCGTGTGTGATATTTATGTGTTACTTGTGCATGTTATGTTTATGTTGAGGTGTTAATCACAATCGCAATTCTATCGCATCGCAATCGAATCGAGAACGCTAAACGCAAGTTAATTATAGTGATTGTATGTTAGATATAGTAGTTATGTTCTTTGGGTAATACTATCGCATCACTCTCTCGAATCGCATCGCAATGCCCAATACTCGAATCGAAACGACAAAACTCATCGCGTCGGACAAGTGGATCGAGTGGTCAACCGATCGAGTGGCCAACCAATCGAGTGGCCATCCTATCGGATTGCCATCCGATCGAGTTGCCACCCGATCGGGCTGCCATCCGATCGAGTTGCCACCCGATCGGGCTGCCACCCGATTGAGTTGCCACCCGATCGGGCTGCCACCCGATCGGGCTGCCACCCGATCGACCGGCCACTTTCCCCACTTTCCTTTTTCGAAAACCTTATAAATACCCACTTGTCACATCATTGTGATGTGACAGCCCCCTTGTTCGACCAGCCAACCTTCAGCCCCCATTTCTCTCGATTCTTGTAAGTTTTCAACCTAAATCTTGTACTTCTATGATCTACACGCACTTCTACATCATTTTCACCTTTAAATCTTAACTTTTAACCATGAAATCACCGGATTTGAGGTGTTATAGGATGATGTTGTCACACCCCGACCGCGTAAAACAACAAATCGCGGCGGAATCATCGGGGAGTATTGTAACTGAATCATTGTTTCAAAACACACAGAAATTTGAAGTTTCGTTTTATTAAACATTAAACGTTTACATCATCTTGAAATCTAAACAAACAAGTTAAACATAGTCTATCATTGTTATTAAGTCACTAAGGCCTCGTCCAGTCCTATGTGAGCATGCATCCTAGCAATCAACATCATTCAACAACACCTGAAACATATGTAAAATCAAAGTCAGCAAAGAAATGCTGGCGAGCACATAGGTTTATGAGAGTGTCGGAATCATGGCTAGTTTACATGTTGCAATACTTAATTAAAAACCTTGTTTTGAAAAGTATAGTATTGCGACATAATTAACCAACTCAAATCAAGTTGGTTATAATTTATAAAATATCGTAGCCATGATTCTTAACCCAAAACATTTATTTAATTAAATCAAATTGTAAAACATCTTGTAAAAACTCGTTAATAAAACTCGTATGGTTTATATTATTCAGAAAACATCATTGTGTGACATCGTTTCAGAATCGTTTACCCAAGTGAACTAAATAACGCCACGGTATGTAATATGATGAAAACACTTATATATAAGAAGTACCAGCGGCGTATCTACCATGTTTTCATCACATTACACCCGTCCTGTTATCTAAACACTACCCAAAAACCAATCGTTTACCCAAATCGTTTAACTCGTTAAAAATCTCATCAGTCATTTAAATCATTCTCGTTTTAAATTGTGAAATCTACTTTTGGTCGTCTCACTAATAACATTTAAACCTTCGTGACTCGACTATCTCGCTTCTCGCATTAACAAACCACCAAAGGGTAAGTCAACTATCATCAGATTCAGTCGTTACCCACAACCCCCACACATAACCATGGGTGCAGTCTGATAACGGGATTTATCAGATCCTATGGTACCATAACCTAATACTGGTCGGTTCGGCCAAAACTAATGAATGTTATTCATTATGTAAATACAACCAACAAGTTTATCCACATTATCGAAATCGTTATTAATTTAATATAAACCATTTTAATCATTTTCGAAACCATCGTTAAAAACATCGAAATCATTTAACACATATGAATCACCCCAAAAACAATCGTAAACAGTAAAATAGGGGAACTATGTACTCGCATGAAGTGCAAAGTATCCTGAATTAAAAGAACTTCAACAAACTCAAGCAAACCAAAGAAATCAAGCAGCACCTAGTAATCGAATCACTAGATAAATAATCGACACCTAAATCGGAAGATCGGACAGAATGAGGTCTTGTAAACCAAATGAGTGTTGGAACTCATGTGATATGGTTTAACAAAGCCTACATTCTAAATCGGAACCTAACCTAAGTGCTTTCGACCCATTACGACCCATTAAGGTAGCTTACGCTACTTTAACGCGTCGTTCGCACAAATGCGCGTTCGAGACGTCTAACTAGTCCTATGACAAGTATTATATGCCTAAACATGTTTAAATATGTTGCATAATCAGTTATGTGACAAAATTTTAGGTTACATATGCTTAAAGTTCAATTATGCATGAAAAGGTTGTTTTCGTCATTTTACCTAAGGCATATACACTACCTATCATATAACAACTTAAACAAAGTGACCATAAGGTATAACCTCGGAAGGTTATTCCTTATACAACTATGGTCACTAAACATGCTTGGTCGGATCCTAATGATCGACCAAACGGGTCTAGTTCGAAAGTCTAAGCGGTTGCCAAGACCGCTTGACTTACGACTCTTCACAAGCACTAAACTAAAAGTGACGAGCTAAACATGTTAAAAACATGTTTAGTTAAGTTAGAAAACAGGTTTTGATATCAAAACAAAGTGTTTTGATACCCAAGAGTAGTTTGGTTACAAAATACGCATGAATACGCATTTTGGCCGAAACTACGACTCGTCACTACGCCTAGTCAACGTGGTAATCAGTAGGTATAGTCACACGGGACTATAACCATCGTGATTACACTCACGTTGCATAGTTCAACGAACTTCATGTTGACCAACTCGTGGTCAAAGCAGAAAGTCAAACATTGTTTAACTTTCGTGCAAAAAACGCATAAAAACACGAAAGAATACTTACAAAGGGTCCACGCTTGGAAGTTTGATCCAAGTTTGCTCAGGTATGAAGTGCTTAAACCTCAACTTAGAGCACAATGAATCAAGTGTGAGTTGAAGTGAATGAAAGCATGGGTATTTATAGATTTTGGAGAACTGTTAGGATCGTTCCTCGTAAAACGTGCCTTGATCTAGACCTTACATGTGGGCACATGGTTTTCAAAACCATGGGAATACTTAAAACCATCAAATTCCAGCCCATAGAGTGCAAAACCTTGGGTTAAAACCATCAAATCCTCAAAAATGGACCAAGTTCAATGTATCTGCCAGAAATTTCAAAAATGGTCCATGCACTTGTAAAACTTGATTGTTTGGCACTTTTAATCCCCGTTAACCCCATTTCAAGGCTCTAAAATAAAGTTAAAGTATAGGGAACTTGAAATGTGCTCAAAAATATCTTGGATGTAGGTTCGTTTGGTCGTACGGTTGCGTTGTTCGGTTAATTGCGACGGAAATCGTAACAAACGCAAAAACGATCCAAATTACGCGACGAATGGAATTTAATCATGCCAATCACTAAAATAAAATATTTTAATGATTAAATAAATTTTTGGATGTCCGGATATATTCAGAACGTAAGATATGCGCGAAAATGCAAACTTATGCACTTTTTGACGCTTTTAGTCCCTGTTGATCAATAAAGTTTATTTTAGCATACCGAACCCCTCAAAGCCTATTTCTAAGCTATGTAAAGGATATTTAGGGTATGTTTAACTTATGATCAAGTTCCGGAATGTTCGTTACTATACAAATCGGTATAGTTTCGCAGTTTGACACAAATAGTCCCTGCGATTGAACAAACTTGATTTCAACACACCAAACCATCCAAAACTTATTTCTAAGTTATGTGGAGGTTATTTAAGGTATGTTAAGCCTATGTCACTGTTCCAGAGTGTTTGTCGCATTAAACTGATTACGTTTACGCACCAGTTCGCATATAACTTTCAAGAAAGCGATTTAGAGCTCGAAATTGAACGAGAATTGATATGTGTAAAGGATACACATATTTATACAAATCCCAAGTATGAAGCACAATATTTCATTGGTTTGGTATTTGTTTGATGGCCGTGGATGCACAGATGTCACAGTCTCCCCTACTTCAGGAAATTTCATCCTGAAATTTATTTAGAGGAAACTTGTGAGAGCTCGAAACATGAAGTCGAAAAGATAAAAAAAACACTGGTTAGGGTTCTGAACTTATAGTAACTTTAATAACATTATGCTTGCAATGTAAGAGGGACACTTATATACAAGTATATGAAGCGCCATTTGGTGCGTCCACCGTACCTCCATTACATTGTTCACGTTTCGTTATTGTTGCCACTATAGGTTCTTACACATCATAAATCTTACTAGGGTTCCTGTGCACTGAATCTCATAATTATGTACGCGTCCATAATTACATAATTCCTTGCATAGTCCACACAGTGCATTTTATAATGTGTAGGGGAAAACCAAATGAACAAACCTGTGATGAGTGTGACTAGACCATCCTAGGGTCTTTTTTAAATAAATCAATAAATGATCTTTTTAAATAGACCACCAAGGACTCTTTCCAGCTATATCATCGCATGCCATTCTTAACCAGATTCTGAATCAATCTTTTTAAGCAGACCACTCAAGGGGTCTCTTTTTAATCTTGGAATGGTACTATATAACCCAATGGTCTTAACTACCACGTAGAAGCCCATTAAGGATTTAAGGTAGTACCTTTGGATATCCTACTATGAATCCCTCATGGAAGATTCTACGAGGATTTGGATAACGAAAAATCGGATCACACAAAAACATAAAAGAAAACACATATTCACATAATCACATAATCGTTTAACTTGATCTTTAATTTGTTATCTTTGGACATGGTGTTTAAAGCACACCAGGAATCCAATCCGTGGATTTTATTTGGCACTTTAAACATTTTCAAGAATCTAACTATGAAGATAGGAAGATCTTAATAGGAATTCGGCTTGCCTTTATTGAATTGTAATGTACGTATTAGGGCGTACAAGGAATCCAATCAAGGGCTCTGATTTGAGTGATAAAATTCCACAAGGATCTAATTGTGAAGATAAGAAGATCCCATATGGATTTTGGAATTTGAAGAGCGGGAGACGCTTCGAAACCTTGCACTAGACATGATTAAGTCGATACACGAGGTAGAATGCTTATGAAGTTGAGGTGCTAGATATGCCAAGGCGACATATGAAGCAGAATTTGAAGGTTGGGTAATATGAGCAGAATGCTTTTTGAAAACTATGCATGGGGTTCTTTTTAGAAATGTGTTTAATGTTTTTGAAATCCTACATAATACTTTTGAAATCATGAAGTAGGTGTATGTTTATAAAATATTTTAAAATCATGCGAGATAAATTTTGAAATTATAAGGGTTTTGAAAACATGAATAATGCTTTTTCGAAATTATGCACATGATATATTAAGTAAATATACTATGTTAAAAATCGTTTTCAAACTATATGAAATATTTTGAAATCATTAAGGTTGTTTTGAAAACTTATACTATGTATATTGTTATGAAAAACCAGAATGAAATGATATGAGATTGAAGAAAGGTATCCTAAGTTATCTAACCAGGGATTTAAAGTGATTACTCAAGATATCACTTATTTTATGTACTTCGTTTCTTAGAATGAAACGAGCACTTAAAATTTTCGAGGAGATCATGAGCGATCATATGAACGAGAGAATTACAAATATGGTTCTTTGGTGTAGGTATCGTAGGGGTATGCCATACACATATGCAACTACATTTGTACATCAGAATTGCAAACAAAGATTTATTTATAAACAAAATCTATTGTTTCAGAGTTCAAAGGAAAACACTAGAAACATAAACATAAGATTCAGATTATTCAAAGCAGCAGCTTCTTCTAATCGGCCAAATGCTCATCCGTGGGTCAGATTTGCATTGAAAATCTCTAGGTATTTGCCCCTGACATAACCCGTTTCGCCATAGGTGTAACAAGTACCAGGAGGAAAATGAGCTTGTGCTGGATCTGCTTGTGCAGCAGTAGGATCTGCAACAGTTTTGCTTTGGATAGCAAATCGACACACATTAACCAGATGTCCCCATCATCCACCGTTGAAACATTTTCAACATCTGACACTGGCATAGTGGTGGATGTTACACTGATTGTACCAAGGAGCAGTTCCCAAGTAAGGCTTCTTGGCTGGTGGTGCTGCCACCTGGCTAGGTTCTGCTTGATTTGGTGCAACGACTACGGAATCCTTTGAAGCTTTATGCTTCTTTGACCTTTTCAAAGGCTCAGCTTCTGCTTCCTCTGATGTTTCTTGGGTGGCTTCCTTGTTGAGACGAGACATGGCGACTGACGTGATTGTCGTGGTCACGCAAATTTAATCCCAATTTCAACTATATAGATAGCGGTAAGTGGGTATCGAACACAGGGAGTTTGTGGAATATGTGCTATCTCGATGTATGTCTAACTAACTAGATTAATCTAACTTGCAAAAGAAATAAGATTCGAGAGTTTATGCGAGTGAATTGGTTTTAGAATAAATTAAACTAAGTAAATTGCAAGAGAAAAGTTTTGGTTGTAAACAAATTAGAGACAAATGATCATCTTCAGTTTCCGGTTTTACTTTAACATTTATGCTATCATTCCACTAGAAAGAACTACATAGACATAGTTCATGTGTGATTAGTTACAGTGATGAAAGGGAACTAAGTACTCAGATTCCTAGAACGTGAGGTTGTTACCCGATGATCAATCAACCCTTACCCAAGTCTAACTATACCCATGATATCTCGATTGCCAACGGCACCAAGAACGTATGGTTTCTAATTAGTTTAGAACAAGAATCAACAATTTACTAGCAAGTAATCACACACCACAACAAGCAATTCAATAAAGAGATGATTGTTATTCTAGAAATACGAAATTAAACATAAATGTCTTACAAAACCTTCCACCAAAGATGATCAAAAAGAGTTTAGCTATTCATGACTTGAACAACCATCCTCTACCAAGTCTCCATCTTTTCCCAAAGAAAACTTCGTTCACTAACCGATTGTTTCCTGTCAAGAGAGGTGTGTGTAAGTTGTAACCGACCGACCC
Organism: Helianthus tuberosus; assembly: GCA_030545235.1. Classification (NCBI taxonomy): domain Eukaryota; kingdom Viridiplantae; phylum Streptophyta; class Magnoliopsida; order Asterales; family Asteraceae; genus Helianthus; species Helianthus tuberosus. The sequence goes on from CM060403.1 coordinate 158,472,335, forward strand.
CTCATAAGACCTCATCATCACTCCATAAAAAAAAACATTGAATGTCAGAAGTTACAAAATACTCTCCAAGTCCCTATGTCTTGATACTTGTGGATTCTGTCGTCACATGTGATGATGAGAATTGTTGTTGACCAAAACCTCAATTCCACGTGATGATGGCTGATGATGATTTTCCCCAAAGCCCAAGAGATGTCGGCCCACTCAAAAAAAAAAAAACAAAGACTAAAAGTCTCCTCCAAAAAAATTCCATCGAATCAAGCCCAAGCCCACGTGTCTGTGTGGATTCAATAGTCATGTGTTATATGATATTGTTGTTGGCTTTGTGAATAAATAAAATACCGCCAATAATGTCGCCCCCCAAAGTCTCCTTGTCTGCGTGTGAATATCTTTTGTGAGTATGATGATGTTTTTATTCTGAAAATCCGTGCCCACCAAAACCCTCAACTTCGCTATTTCACGTTGCTTGCCCATCTAAGCCATCTCTTCGATCTGAACAAGTCCCGCACGTTGTAATATGTATCTTTCGTCATCCTTGCTCGTTCCGTTTCATCACCATGTCTTCTAAACTTCACCGTTTTACGCGTTTAACCTGAAAAACCATGAGTACTCGTAGTTATCACATTCACGATACATAACCGTGTAAAAGATGGGATATGCACGTATTTAGCTCATTTAAGGGTTGTCCTACGGACCACCCGTCACATCCCCACACTTACCCGTTGCTTGTCCCAAGCAACCGATTCAAAAACTATTTCAAAACCACAAGCGATCAAGATGCAAACCAAGCTAAAATTTATCGTCATTTTACTAACTTTTTATCATACCACAAGACACACCCCTCACACAAAATCTCTCGGTAACAAAAATTATTAGCATAATACTAAACCACTCAATGCGTGTGTGTGCGTGTGCGACAATAAGCTTGTATACAAATCAAGTTTCCTCCTAACAAATATCTAGCATGCTTTAGAATCAAAGGGACTTACGGGTTTTAATGGAGCTAGGTGCAAAGGTAGGAATATGGTAGATTACATATGAAAGAGCTAATTGATTTGACCCGGCTTTTTTTTTATTTCTACTAAATAAATAAAGCAAACATCACTATATACACAACTTCTTCAACATTTCCAACTACTATTGCAACCAATCACTTCTTTTTGTATTTTTCTCATATTTTTCTCTTTTTTTTTTTTTTTTTTTTTAACACATCAAACTCAACAATATATACAAGAACATCAATACTACAAACTAAATCTCCTAAACCGGGTCATCTCAAAAGGTAAAATTTTTGTAGGAAGTAGGCTCGGGTCACAATCGAATAGTCTAAGGCTCAACATGGCTTTCTAAGGACCAAACCCCCACCCCTCACAATACCAAGCTCATATATGTAAAGTATGAGGTCCAACCCACCTATCCCACACTCTCACACTTCTAGACGAGGTTACCTAAAAGCCCCTTATCATTTTCAAAAGCATGCTAGCTCTAGGATTTAACAAGAATTCATATACAAGTTCTATTAACACAATAAACACATACCGCCACTCAAACAATGAAATATCAATAACAATCATGTGTGGCTCAAATCCTCACCAAGAAAAGACTAGGAATGGGTGTCGATGTGTCAAATGGCACAATATCAAGCTTTCAAATTTTAACAATTTTCGCTCGGATTTACAAAATTTTTAAAACTCCCAAAAATTTCCCCCATCCCCACACTTGGGATACATTGTCCCAATGTATGGTTTTGAGGAAAAGATCGTTTTAACCAAGAACATCAACAATTGCTTATACTCTCAAACCCCAAATTTCTTTTTTTTTTAATTTTTTTTTTTTTTAAACACCACCAACTTTCACAACCCATCAAACAAACACATCAAAACACCACCCAACCGCCCAACCATAAACTTAAACATGAATATATACAAAGGGGCACAAGATGAGAACAAGACACGACCTGATTAGTAAATCAGCAGTGTTGGTAGTGATGCAGCTGCGGTGATCGAACCGGTTCAAAAACATCTCTTAGATTCGCCGATATCTCAACAGGGATGTTGCCAAACATCCCCACACTTGAATCATTGCATCCGCGAGGGTTGAAACGTAATAACCTGCCAACACACAAACACAACACCAAAACAAAACCAAACAAAGCAAAACAAAACAAAACAAAACACAAATACAATACTCTACATCCTCGGGCTGCCTCCCGAGAGCGCTAAGTTTAAAGGTCTTCAGCCAGACCATACCTGATATGCGTTATGGTGGTCTTAATGCACACTTACCCGCAGCATTTCCAACAAATGCCCGGAAATTTACATGCCATCTCCATAGATTTGTCAGTCTATTTGGCATGTTAAAGCTGCTGCTGCGGGCTTTGCTAGTCCACTTCATGACATATACCTTAATGTTTGGTAGTTTCACCCTTCTCATCTTGTTTCTCGAACCCTCTTCCCCACACTTGTTAATTTGAATTATGGGAAAAGGTTCGGTACACATATCCATCCCATCAGCCTGCTCTACCTCATAATCTGCACACATCATCTGATCTACAAGTGACTCTTCATCAGATAAAGGACTCATTGGTGTGGTATTATCCTCCACAACCTCCTCCTTCATGTGAGAATAATCTCTAATATCGTCAGGTAATGGTGAGAGGCGTTCTTCTATCTCTATCTTCAATTTTAAAGTATGACACTTAGAAACTAAGCAGCTGATTCGGTCTTCATCGGACAGGTTGGGTGTTGCTAAATATTGCTCGAGTTTGGACAAAGTTACTTCCAATACAGCAAGCTCTTTTTCCTCCTCGGTCTCATAAACATAAACACCCTCGGGCTCAGAATATTCTTCGGGATGATATTGTCGATATCCCTGATACGATCTATAGATGCGCGCTTCCATCATCTTTTTATTCCAATAATTCGGGTTTTCCGAATACACCGGGCACACATCATAATCATAAGTGTGATCGCGACCGCAACAAAAACATAGACTATCCATCCTTGCCTCATAATAAACTTCCTCATCCCGATCGTATCCATATGAATAATAGTCATCCTCCATTTCTGATTCATAATCGTCAACGTATGATGGAGGTGGAAGCTGTGAAACATAAGACACCGGTTTTCCATGTGCCCTCCTGTAGTGAGCCTCGTGGCAACCAATACATGGATGTCGTGGACCCCCGCACAATCTACACGTAAATAAGCTGAAATTTGTGTAATGCCCTGTCATCCTGCACAACACAACTCAACTACCAAGTGTAAATCATGAACATAAAAGAAATCTTTTTGGTTTTTTTTTTTTAATTTTTTTTTCTTTTAATTTTTTTCAAACTAATACACAAGATAACACACGTTGCGCACTACTCCCCGGCAACGGCGCCAAAATTTGACGTGATTGTCGTGGTCACGCAAATTTAATCCCAATTTCAACTATATAGATAGCGGTAAGTGGGTATCGAACACAGGGAGTTTGTGGAATATGTGCTATCTCGATGTATGTCTAACTAACTAGATTAATCTAACTTGCAAAAGAAATAAGATTCGAGAGTTTATGCGAGTGAATTGGTTTTAGAATAAATTAAACTAAGTAAATTGCAAGAGAAAAGTTTTGGTTGTAAACAAATTAGAGACAAATGATCATCTTCAGTTTCCGGTTTTACTTTAACATTTATGCTATCATTCCACTAGAAAGAACTACATAGACATAGTTCATGTGTGATTAGTTACAGTGATGAAAGGGAACTAAGTACTCAGATTCCTAGAACGTGAGGTTGTTACCCGATGATCAATCAACCCTTACCCAAGTCTAACTATACCCATGATATCTCGATTGCCAACGGCACCAAGAACGTATGGTTTCTAATTAGTTTAGAACAAGAATCAACAATTTACTAGCAAGTAATCACACACCACAACAAGCAATTCAATAAAGAGATGATTGTTATTCTAGAAATACGGAATTAAACATAAATGTCTTACAAAACCTTCCACCAAAGATGATCAAAAAGAGTTTAGCTATTCATGACTTGAACAACCATCCTCTACCAAGTCTCCATCTTTTCCCAAAGAAAACTTCGTTCACTAACCGATTGTTTCCTGTCAAGAGAGGTGTGTGTAAGTTGTAACCGACCGACCCCTCATAAGACCTCATCATCACTCCATAAAAAAAAACATTGAATGTCAGAAGTTACAAAATACTCTCCAAGTCCCTATGTCTTGATACTTGTGGATTCTGTCGTCACATGTGATGATGAGAATTGTTGTTGACCAAAACCTCAATTCCACGTGATGATGGCTGATGATGATTTTCCCCAAAGCCCAAGAGATGTCGGCCCACTCAAAAAAAAAAAAAACAAAGACTAAAAGTCTCCTCCAAAAAAATTCCATCGAATCAAGCCCAAGCCCACGTGTCTGTGTGGATTCAATAGTCATGTGTTATATGATATTGTTGTTGGCTTTGTGAATAAATAAAATACCGCCAATAATGTCGCCCCCCAAAGTCTCCTTGTCTGCGTGTGAATATCTTTTGTGAGTATGATGATGTTTTTATTCTGAAAATCCGTGCCCACCAAAACCCTCAACTTCGCTATTTCACGTTGCTTGCCCATCTAAGCCATCTCTTCGATCTGAACAAGTCCCGCACGTTGTAATATGTATCTTTTGTCATCCTTGCTCGTTCCGTTTCATCACCATGTCTTCTAAACTTCACCGTTTTACGCGTTTAACCTGAAAAACCATGAGTACTCGTAGTTATCACATTCACGATACATAACCGTGTAAAAGATGGGATATGCACGTATTTAGCTCATTTAAGGGTTGTCCTACGGACCACCCGTCAGCGACACCTAAATCAACAGACTTTAGGATTACTTCGCCTATTCGCTGGGCAAAATTGGCGGTTTGCTCGGACATTTGAGTTTTGCTGCGACGAAGAGACATTCTGATGAAAATGAAAGACATAGGAGGAAACAAGTGAAATGTTATCGGAAAATCAAAACAGAATGACAATGCATAGAAATTACGATCATTTGTTTGTTACCTAAGGCAAACAAATGAGACGGTGACTAATCAAAGTAAATGGGTCAATACAATGTATCATTGAAGACATGCTCGCCTATAAGTGAACACTCACCCCAAGAATTCCCAGGTAAGAGTGACTGGTCTGATACTGTGGATTTGTACGAACACTCTAGCCTTAGACAGAAAATTCAGGGTACATGCATTCGCCCTTCCCGTTTGCATGTGTTCACATTATAAGACCCAAACTTTGATGAGATTTTGAAAACTTAGAGGGTTCAAAACCTAGTAATCAATCATCCTAGAACAGATGATTGTTTTTCAAGGCAGATTTGAAATTTGTGTTCTTGTTGTGGTTGTCACCTAAGGATAAGTGACAGTATTGTTTTAAGATCTAAACACAAGAATCTTGTGTTAGGGTCCTAGGAAGGTTATAGACTAGGTCAAAGCATTACTAATAACCTAATTCCTTATAACCATGAGCTCTGATACCAACTTTTCTGTCACACCCTGACCGCGTAAAACAACAAATCGCGGCGGAATCGTCAGGGAGTGTTGTAACAGAATCATTGTTTCAAAACACACAGAAATTTGAAGTTTCGTTTTATTAAACATTAAACGTTTACATCATCTTGAAATCTAAACAAACAAGTTAAACATAGTCTATCATTGTTATTAAGTCACTAAGGCCTCGTCCAGTCCTATGTGAGCATGCATCCTAGCAATCAACATCATTCAACAACACCTAAAACATATGTAAAAACAAAGTCAGCAAAGAAATGCTGGCGAGCACATAGGTTTATGAGAGTGTCGGAATCATGGCTAGTTTACATGTTGCAATACTTAATTAAAAACCTTGTTTTGAAAAGTATAGTATTGCGACATAATTAACCAACTCAAATCAAGTTGGTTATAATTTATAAAATCTCGTAGCCATGATTCTTAACCCAAAACATTTATTTAATTAAATCAAATTGTAAAACATCTTGTAAAAACTCATTAACAAAACTCGTATGGTTTATATTATTCAGAAAACATCATTGTGTGACATCGTTTCAGAATCGTTTACCCAAGTGAACTAAATAACGCCACGGAATGTAATATGATGAAAACACTTATATATAAGAAGTACTAGCGGGGTATCTACAATGTTTTCATCACATTACACCCGTCCTGTTATCTAAACACTACCCAAAAACCAATCGTTTAACTCGTTAAAAATCGCATCAGTCGTTTAAATCATTCTCATTTTAAATTGTGAAATCTACTTTTGGTCATCTCGCTAATAACATTCAAACATTTGTGACTCGACTATCTCGCTTCTCGCATTAACAAACCACCAAAGGGTAAGTTAACTATCATCAGATTCAGTCGTTACCCACAATCCCCACACATAACCATGGGTGCAGTCTGATAACGGGATTTGTCAGATCCTGTTGGTGCATGCGTCTGTCGATTTCGTCTTGTATCGAGTCTAGGACTAAAAATGTTAGATATGTTATACGTTTTAGAATGTGTTTAAGATAATTTAGCTTGAAAGTGGTGATTTACCTTGAAAATTTTATTTGACATTTTCAAGCTAAATCAAGATTTCCCTTGAAAATGTTCACTTGAAAGTTTCAAGCTAAATCAAGATTTACCTTGAAAATGGCATGTCATTTCAAGCTAAATCTCCTCTCTATAAATACCCATTCAAGCTAAATCATTTGTAACTTTCAGAGATTTCTTCCGGTTTGCAACGAAGTGCTGCCGAAGTGTTATCAGGTTGTAATTGTCATCGAATCAATAGAAACAACAGTTTAAAGTGTAAATCTTGCTTAATTGAACTCGGTTTGTTCGTTTCCGCCGCTCAAACTGAGATAAACTCTTCTGAACGACTCGTTCGGGTCAAGACACGATCCTACAAGTGGTATCAGAGCTCAGGAGGAAGAGATTTCGCCAAAACAGCTCGTTTTTGTCACTTTTTTCTGATTTTCTACACCTTCTTTCAAAATCGAACAAATTTTTACGGTTAAAATCGGTTCATATTCTCACATAATGTGCATAAACATGTTTTAACAAACCCTTGAGAGTTTCAGATCTAAAATTGGCTTAAATCTTGTTCAATCGGACCAAAATCAGATCGTTATTTGCTGACATCATGTTGGATTTCGCTTGAAAAAAGTGAGAGTTTGAAGCGAAATTGAGGATTTCGCTTGAAAACCGCAGTTTGTTTGAAATACGTGTGGATTTCGCTTGAAATAAGTTGACTGTGTACGTCGAGTTGTGTGAAACATATATCGAGATTGTCAGTATCATGTGATTGCTTTGTTCGAGAAATTATATGTGATATGCGTGTTTTGATTTGATATTAATTGTTGTCGGCAAATTTAAAAAAAAATCCAGTTTGCATGTGAAAAGGTCAATTGGTTTTGTTCGAGATGAGCATGTGATATAATCATTTCGTTTTTGAGGTTGTCAGCTTGCATGTGAAAGAAATCAGAATCATTTGAGTTTGCAAAAGGTGATCAGAACTATTTGGTGTGCATGTGAAATAAGATAAAGTGTCAGCTATTTGTGTTGGAATTGTCCTCATGTTGTGTTAGCTTATGTCAGCTTATATGTGAAGTCCATTAATTCGGTTTGGCATGTGAAGCTATAATAGGTGTTGTCGGCAAGAATTAAATGTTCATATTCCATGTGATAACAAAACGGTCCAATCATATTTCATTAAGAATGGAGATTGTCGGTTCTTTAAATTCAAAGGATTGCATTGTCATCGGCACATGTGTTTTACTGACTAGTGAATTGTGTGGTTAAATCAGTGGTCGGATAAGTGTTTTTTTTTAAGGCAATCAGTTATCGGAATTAGTGGATTAAAGGCCCAATCATAGTCTTTGAATTAAAATTGAGGTCCAATGAAAAATTGTTGACTTTAATTGACAGCCCACATGACTCTCATTTGTGGCCCAATCATAGTTGTCAAAGTTGTCGATTATTATAAATATGCATGTGTTTGTCGACTGCAAGTTGTCAATCGTTGTTGATCATTGTATTTGAGGTCAAATCAGTGTTGACGGCAAATCAGTTCACAAGAGAGGTGTTTCAGTCCATTTTGAATTCAAACTCATTTCAGGTTGTGTGGTTTAGCAAGGTCATTGGAAAGGGTCATTTGAATTTGTTCTGGGTCAAATCAATTCGCTCAGTGTGTCAATCTTCAATCCGCACAAAATATTCATCAGTTCGAGTATTAGTTTGATTCAGTTAATTGATAAGTCCGTTTAAACTGATCGTTTGTTTGTTTTTACATCAGGTTTTTCCCGAAATATCTTCTGATTACTGAAGCATGGAAGAGGAATTCTACAACGCGTTTGCCACACCAGTCGCTCCGGTTACTGCTGCTGAAAATTTATACAGTGAGAATGAAACGGGAACGCATCAGAAGCCGCCAAAGCTCATGTATATTGAAGATTTTCAGGGTTGGAAAAACCGTTTTGAGAATTGGGTTCAGGCTTACAGATTCGATGCTTGGTGTTCTTTACTGAAGGATTACGAGAAACCAAAGAATGAACGTGATTTGGAAAAGGGTTTCAATGATTTTACTGAAGCTGATAAGTTGAAGTACACTAGTGAAAAGATGATGATCAGCATTTTACAGCAAGCAGTTAAAGAAGACATCTTTGTCTTACTTCAACATAATGGAACTGCTAGATCAATCTGGGAAGCTTTACTTCAGAAATTCCAAGGGAGTGCTGATATGATCAAAAACAAAAAGGCCTTATTGAAGAAGTCGTTTGACATATTTACTGCATTTGATCATGAAACTACAAAGGAAACGATAGATAGATACTGTCATCTGGTTCTAGAAATGAAAAATTGGATATTCAGAAAGATGATGATGAGTGGGTTGATAAGTTAGCAGAGGCATTACCCCAACAGAAGTGGGGAACTTATCTGATGATTGTGAAACTCATGAGGAAGACTGAGAGTATGAACTTGGCACAGTTTATCCAGAAGATTGAGGAACAAGAGCTGGATATTCAAAAGACTGCTATAATGACGAATCCAAATGCAAAACAAGATGTCAGTTTGTATTACAGAGGGAACAAGTTTGAGGCTACCCCCAGCCCTAGCCCAAAGATTCAAACTGGTTTTAGTGCTGACAGTTCATCTGGAACAAAGAGTAGTAATGTGACTCAAAGTGGTGGATCTTCATCATTCTCAAGCTTTGATCCAAATAGCACAACATCAAGTTCTCAACGACAAAACTCAACAAACTTTCAGTGCAATGTTACCTTAAACATTCAAAATGGTCAGGATTTGTCTCCAGAAGTTGCCAAGCAGCATATGGCATCACTGGTTACTATGTTAGAATCTTACGAAAGTTTGATCGATGGGAAGATTGGCAATCCGATGCTTACCAAAGAAGATTACGACCAAATTGATGCTGAAGAACTTGAAGTGATGGATATCAAATGGTGCTTAGCAAGTGCTTGGAGGAGAGCAGAAAAGTTTCAAGAGATTACTGGTAGGGATGAATTTCGAGGAATGGCTACCTCTCCATTGGGATTTGATAAATCAAAGGTTACCTGTTTCCGTTGTAAAGGAAAAGGTCATTTTAAACGAGAGTGCAAAAGTAAAGAAGCTACTGGGAATCAAGATAGAAACAATTATTATCAGAAATCAATTTTCCATCAGACTACTCAACAACCTCAAATTACACATGCTCATGCTACTAATGATGGAAAGAAGAAAGCTTTACTGATTCATCAAGATGATGAAAAAGATGCAGAGGGATTTAGTTGGGACAAATACATTCCATCTGATTCAGGCTTTGTTGCTAGAATACTAGATGAAGAGGCTAGTGAGAAAAGAATCCTGATATTTCCTGATCTTGGAAGCGATGTGGATACCGATGATGAGGAAGAACATCTCAACAAAGCTAGAAAAGGCATTGATCTAACTAGTTTTAATTTGTTTTTTGCAGATAAAATGGAGATGTTGTACCAGAAGAAGATGGCAAGATTGAAGAAAGAGCTGGAAGCAGCAAAAATGCAAGCTGCTGAAAAGACAGAAGCAAGAGAAGAAATTGTCGAAGTAGAGAAAGTTGTTGATAAGATTGTTGAGGTCGAAAAGATTGTTGAAATTGAAAAACTTGTCGAAGTTGAAAAGATTGTCGAGATTGAGAAGATCGTTGAAGTTGAAAAATTAGTTGAAAAACTTGTTGAAGTCGAAAAGATTGTTGAAATAGAAAAGATTGTTGAGGTCGAGAAAGTTGTTGAAGTTGAAAAGACTGTCGAAGTCGAAAAGATAGTTGAAAAGGTGGTTGAAGTTGCTAAACCTTGTGAGAAATGTTGAGAGTCTTGCAAAGTTTGTGAAGAAAAAGATAAAAAGATTGCTGAGTTAGAGAAGATAAAAGAAGATTTACTGTGTGATGTGAAGTATGTCAAGGAGTCCTATGATGTGCTGAACAACACAGTTGATCGTCTGAAAAAGACAAATTCAGAAATCGAAAAGGCGATGGATAAAATGAGTGCAACATTAATGACAAAGCAAAGCGTCATCAATGATTATATTGAAGACTGTGCTAAGTTGAAGAAAGATGTGGAACTTGAGAAAATTGAGAGTGAAAGGATTAAACGATTACTATTGAGTTACACTACTTGTGATTATTTGATTGATCGTGTTTATCCTACTGTTGCAGGTTTGGAGGCATTCAAGGAGAAAAAGACTGAAGATACTGATACTGGTAAGAAACCAAGTGTCAAGTATAACAAATGTCTGCCCCCGATCCATGAAACTTATTCTCGAAGGAATCCTAACGAGGAGCGTCTAAAAAAGGCAGTCAACATCAAGTTAAAGTCTGAAATCATTGATGAATTACCAGACAATATTGATGTTACATTCACAGTGTCTGACACTGATCATGAGTCTGAGTTATTAAAGAAAGTGGTCGATCAGGTGTTAGATATGGATGAAGAGTCAAAACCGGAGTCTAAGTCTGAAAGTTCGAGTTCATCAGAAAAGAGTCCGAGTTCACCGGTTAACAGGGTTTATAATAGAGAATTTCTATTATCAAAATCTAATTTGAATTACGGGTCAATCAAAGTGGTTTATACTTTGTTTGATTCAGACAAATTATATTCTGATGAGGAATTTCCAATAAGAAGTGTTAAAACTGAAATGATCAAACAGGTTTTCAAATTAACAGAAATTAATATTTCTGAAATAAAAGATTTAAATCTTTATGAAAAACCTAAAAAGTACACTTCAAGAGTTCAACAGAGATTGAACAAGAAAAAGGGTTACGGTTCTGGTTATGGTTTTCAAAAGAAATCAAACCATAATGGTAATCTCAAAAAGAAAGGTCTTGGATTCAATTTTTCAGAAAATTATAAAAATCAGAAAACTTATACACCAAAAACAAAATTTGTTTTAGGAGGAAGTTCAGAGGATGAACAGAAGAAACCGTTCTGGAAAAAATCGAATCAAGAGTTTCTTGCTGAAGTGAAGAAGAATGTGAGAAGGTTTGCTAAAAGAGTTGACAGAAGAAACTGTTTCAAATGCCAAGAAGTTGGACATATAGCTTGGAATTGCCCCAAGACCAACTACCAAAAACAGGAAGTTTCTTCTAACTCTGTTTTGAGAAAGACTTGTGTTGATAAGAAAGAACAACCTGTGAAAAATGTTAAAAAGTTTGAAAATTCTACTTCTGAGGAAGGAGAAAGTTCAAAAAGGTTTTATAAAAGAAGAGGTGATTTGAGTAAACAAAAGTGGGTGGTTAAATCTGAGGGTAATTCTGACAATGAATCTGATTCCATAAAATCAGAGGAGTCTTTGGTTGATAAAAAGGTTGATAATTCCGTTCCTGAGATGAACGAGGAAAACTTTCCATCATTGTCAAAGGAAAATTTGATGAAGAAAGTGGGAAAGGTAGAGATCTCAAATCAATTCTTCGCTGATAAGGGAGATTTTGATGTTGAGAAAGTTTTTAATGGAAATGTTAAACATATTTTTGGAAAGATGGTTGACAGGAAAGTGAAGGATGCTAAAGAGTTTTACAAATCAAAATGTTGGTGGGACAGATGTTTGCAACCAAAATCACCCAAGGCTGGTCAGGCTTGGGTGACAGCATTTTCACCATAAATTCCTGACTTGCCGGAGCTCCCAGGTTGGTAAGAGTGGAGTAGGTATCGGCATTTTTCTTAGCAAATGATCCTACATGTGGTACAGTTGGTAAAGTGCAGGTGGTATATTTAAATTGTTATATTTTGATTTACAAGTGATTATGGTTGGTGAAATGAACCTGTAAGTGGTTGAAAGAGGTTTTCATTGACAAGTGGTTAATCAAGGTTATTAAGTTGAACTTGATTGGACCATGCTTACAAGTGATATTTTGAAAGACAATGTGATGAGCCACACCCCTAACCTACAATTGGTAAAATCAAACTTATTTTCCGGAAAAACCATTTGATTAAAACAAACTTAAGTGTTTTGAAATCACAATGGGAAAATAGTTTGTTGTAAGGGGGAGTTCTGATTGTTTATGCCAAGTGGATGGCGAATTGAAGGGATTTGATATCGGTTGTCATTTTATTGTACAGTTTATTTTCAAATTTCCTAAAATGTGTTTGCATTTTAGGGGGAGTAAAATTTTCAGAAAATCCAAAAACATTTGAAAATTTGAAAAAGACAAAAACATGATAAATTCAAAAAACAGTTTTGTTGTGCAAAAAGAGGAAATGATAGTACATCAGTGGACTATGACAACATGCTAAAGAATTGGAAAGTCAAATGTGATAAACGATCTCACTGTGGATGTGTGAGTAGGTTTTTGCACATTTAGTAGATTGTGACGAGATATAAACCTAAATTTCAAACTTGCTTAATTCATGGGTAACATCTCTCGGATATATGGGTAACCCCCGAAATCTTGTTTGAAAGGTCTCATAATCTGATATACTAGGTCTTTATACTCAATGATGTCTGGGGTATTATTCCGGGACTTCTGCTGAACGGTAGTTCTGACCTAGTCCTCGAATAATACTTTCCGCAAATGCTTGAAACATACCTAGTCCTCGAATAATACTTTCCGCAAATGCTTGAAACATAGCATAAACCCTCAGCATGCTGATGAAACAATAAAATTGATAGTCGCTGCTGTTGTAGCTAAAAGATCCTCTAAAGGGGACATTCCTTAAAGTCGAAGTTGATATCTCTCTGCGTATACGGAAGTATCGACCTGAGATCCCTCGGCCCTCGCATTACCTAATTTATATACAGATATCATTGGTGTCATAATTACCTATAAGACTGATTATTGGGATCTGGATACGGGAGTATATTCTGAGGTGGGACACGCGAATAAGTTTAAGTATCTAAGGCATTAATCTCGTATCTCGAAGCAGTTGAACTTTGTGTGAAAATTTAAGTGGATCAGTATACTGACAATCTAAGTGAATCGTTTAGAACTTAAAATGTTTAAAGCTTAACGGTGTTGGTGATTTGTCTCAAAAACTGATATGATCCTCTTACACAAACTCACAAGAATATTGTTTGTAAATATTTCTTTGCTGCATTTCTTTTCGGTTATTTTAAAAAATCCAAAAAGAGTTTCGGTGTGTTTTAGCATAAACTTTGAAAAATTCAAAAAGATTTTAGACGACTGATGTTGAAAAGCTGATTTTCAAAATTCCGAGTGCTAAACGTGACGAACAGGTTTGGAAAATTGTGTTTGAAGTTGTGATAAATGGAAATGATAATCATTCAAGTGATTTATCAGAAATTGACATGATAAATCTTTATATTCAGGATTGTGTCTTCAAGAGTTTAGTGAAGTTTCTAAATTTGTTATATCTTATCTTTTATGAAACTTACTTTTGGGTAGAGAATATGCAGGTGAATCAGGTTACGATACCTGAACCTGTGAAAGCCAGACTACGATCCCAGGACAAGTTGAGGGGGAGTCTGTTAGAGAAAGAGAGTCTGAAGATGCAAGAGCTAGGAGCCAGAGATTCTGAAAGAGAATTGGAGAAAGGATAGATCCAGATAGAGATCCTGAAGGGAGCACAAAGACTGATAAAGACTGAAGATTGAGAAGACTCGACACTTAAGACTCGTCAACATTCGAGGGGGAGTCTGTTGGTGCATGCGTCTGTCGATTTCGTCTTGTATCGAGTCTAGGACTAAAAATGTTAGATATGTTATACGTTTTAGAATGTGTTTAAGATAATTTAGCTTGAAAGTGGTGATTTACCTTGAAAATGTTATTTGACATTTTCAAGCTAAATCAAGATTTCCCTTGAAAATGTTCACTTGAAAGTTTCAAGCTAAATCAAGATTTACCTTGAAAATGGCATGTCATTTCAAGCTAAATCTCCTCTATATAAATACCCATTCAAGCTAAATCATTTGTAACTTTCAGAGATTTCTTCCGGTTTGCAACGAAGTGCTGCCGAAGTGTTGTCAGGTTGTAATTGTCATCAAATCAATAGAAACAACAGTTTAAAGTGTAAATCTTGCTGAATTGAACTCGGTTTGTTCGTTTCCGCCGCTCAAACTGAGATAAACTCTTCTGAACGACTCGTTCGGGTCAAGACACGATCCTACAAACCATAACCTAATACTGGTCAGTTTGGCCAAAACTAATGAATGTTATTCGTTATATAATTACAACCAACAAGTTTATCCACATTATCGAAATCGTTATTAATTTAATATAAACCATTTTAATCATTTTCGAAACCATCGTTAATGTTGGTGCACTACATCTGTCGACTTCGTCTTGTATCGAGTCTTAGTCTTAGATTGTTAGATTAGGGCATTTTGTACGGGTTTTCCTTAAAAGTGATTTCACATATATGGTCATGTCCGTATATGTGAAACCCCTAATTAGCCTTAAAAGTGATTTCACATATATGGACATGTCCGTATATGTGAAACCCCTATGTACACATATGTGAAACCCCTATGCTGAGAGGGAGGGTTTCGCTTTTATGGCAAGAAGGGGTTTCGCTTTTATGGACATCTTGTCCATATGAGCGAAATCACAAGGTCTATATATACCTCAAGCACGAAATCATTTGTAACATATTCTTGAAACTCGTACCGAAGTGCTGCCGGATCGAGATTTGAATGTACAAGCTGTTAAATCAATCAAATCAGTGAATTAAGTGATAATCTAGCTGTTTCTACGTTGATTACTTGTTTTCCGCACCTGTAATTGACGAAAACTCCTCTGAACGACTCGTTCGGGTCAGAACACGATCCTACAAGTGGTATCAGAGCTTCAGGAGGAGGAGTTCTACATAGATTTACTGGATTTCATCACTTTTTCTTAATTCTACACATTCTTTCTTCGTCAGACCAAGATTTAACGGTCGGAATCGGCTCAAATTTTCACAGATCGTAGGAAATTGGTCATAGATAAATCCCTGAAAGTTTGAGCTTCAAATTCAAAGTAAAAATGGTCCAAAACATCTTCGAAGTGATTTCGCTTTTGTGTCACATTTTACATGTGATTTCGCTTTTGTGTCACATTTTACATGTGATTTCGCTTTTGTGTCACATTTTCAACTGATTTCGCTCCAAGGGTCATCTTAGTGACTAATTTCGCTCCAAGGGTCATCTTAGTGACTGATTTCGCTCCAAGGGTCATCTTAGATACTGATTTCGCTCGAAGTGACACATTTGAATTTGATTTCGCTTCAAAGACAGTATATCATTCTTATTTCGCTTTTACGTCAGGTTTACGTCAAGTGATTATCAAGAAATTCAAGTTACTACCGAATCATGGATTCCGAGTTCTACAACGCGTTTGCTTCAACTTCGGCTTCTCCGGCTGAAATTGCGAAGAACATGAACATGGAGAATGAAACTGGAACTATGCAAAAACCTCCAAAACTCATGGGAATTGAAGATTATCACGGATGGAAGAAACGTTTTGAGAATTGGGTTCAGGCGAATCATCTAAAAGCCTGGGAAAGCATCGAAACTGAATACGAGAGACCAAAGAATTCAGCGGGAATCGATAAAATCATTTCAGAATTCACGGAACAAGAAAGAGAGAGTTACAAAGGAGAAAAGATGATGATCAATTTGTTACAACAGGCTGTTAAAGAAGATATTTTTGTGTTACTTCAACATGATGAAAACGCTTATTCTATTTGGGAAGCTCTTAAAACGAAATTTGAAGGAAGTACTGAAATGCTTCAAAGCAAAGCAGCATTGCTGAAAAAAGAGTTTGAACTATTTGCGTGCATGCCTAGTGAAACAACAAAAAGTCTTATTGAAAGATACTGTCATCTTGTGCGCACCATGTCACAGTTGAAGATTACAAAAACCCCAGCAGAATGGGTTGAAAAGCTTGCCGACGCACTACCACAAAAAGAATGGGGTACATATCTGATGATATTGAAGAATTCCGGACAGTTTAAAAGGCTATCGATTGCACAGTTCATAGAGAAGTTGGAGGCACAGGATCTGGAGCAACAGAAAATTGCTAGAATGAACAGTTCTAATCATCAACAAGATATTAAATTGTACTATAAAGGAAATGTTCAAACTGCTGAAGCCAGTCCAAAGATACAAACTGCATTTAGTGCTGGAAATCAATCTACACCTAGCAGTCAAGGATCAGTCAACACTAGTGGGTTTTCAACGGTGAATCCTCCAAGTGTTCAAAGTTCATCTGCTGGAAATGCTCATTCAATTCAGTGCAATGTAGCTCTACATCTTCAAAACGGTCAAAATTATTCTGAAGAAGTAGTAAAGCATCATATGGGATTATTGGTTACTGCATTGGAATCTTATGAAGGGTTGATTGCTGGAAGAATTGGTAATCCAATGCTAACAAAAGAAGATTATGACCAAATCGATGCAGAGGAGCTAGAACTGATGGATATTAAATGGGCTTTAGCAAGTGTTTTGAGGAGAGCAGAAAAGTTTAGATTGGTTACAGGGAGAACTGATTTCTTGGATGCAAATCTTTCTAATCTTGGATTTGACAAATCTAAAGTTGTCTGTTTTTGTTGCAGGGAAAAAGGACACTTTAAAAGAGAGTGCAAGAATCAGGAGCCAAGAGGAGCAAAGGAGTCTTCTGGAAAAGATGATTATTATAGGAAGACCATTTATCAGCAAATCACTCATCAACCACATCAACAAAAAGAGCCACAAACGGCACATGGAAAAATGATCGAGAATGCAAACAGGAAAGCTTATTTTGGCATTTGTGATCAAGATGATGAGAAAATATCTGAAGGATTTAGCTGGGACAAATACATTCCAGCTGATTCAAATGTTGGAGCGTTTATTGCTCATATTATTCAAAAGCCTGAAATGCTAAAGGAATGGATGGAAGTGTTATCTGATGAAGAGAAAAGTGAAGATGAAGGATCTGTTTCATCTGAAAACAGTTCGTCAGAAACAAGTGATGATGAAGAGACGGAACAGGTAAATGTTGGAAAAACTCATCTATCTTCTGACAGTTTTGAATTTTATTTTGCAGAAAAATTAAAGAAGCTGAAAGAGAGGAAAGCTGAAAAAGAACTGAAAGAAGTCAAAGTAGTTGAGAAGATAGTTGAAATTGAGAAGATAGTTGAAGTAGAGAAAATAGTTGAAGTTGAGAAAATTGTTGAAATCACAAAACCTTGTCTTACATGTTTAGAGTCTTGTAAACCATGTATAGAGAAAGATGAGAGGTTTAGTGAGTTAGAAAAGTTGAAAGAACAGTTATTGTTTGATGTAAAGAATTTGAAAAAGTCGTATGATGTACTGAACAGACATGTGAATAGTCTGGAGAAGACTAACACTGAAAGAGAGAAAGCTATGAAGATGTTGAATGCTACCATGATGACAAAGCAGAAAGAGATCAACATGTACATAGAAGAATGTGCAAAGTGGAAGAAAGAGTTGGATAGTGAAGCAACTGAGAATGAAAGAATCAGAAGATTGCTGCAAAGTTACAAAGGTTGTGACTACGTAATGGATAGAATTTATCCAACAGTTGAAGGTTTCGAGGCATTTAAAGATGAAGATAAAATCAAAAAGCCAAAGGAAAAGGATACTGGTAAGAAACAGGATGTATGTTATAATAAGTGTCCGCCTCCGATTTGGGAAGGGTACTCATCTAGGAAACCTAACGAGGAAGAACTAAAACAGGCGGTCAATATTAAGTTAGAATCTGAGATAACCGATGTTTTACCGGACAATATTGATGTCACGTTCACGGCGTCCGACACAGATCATGAGTCAGAACTGATAAAAAGAGTGGTTGATCAGGTGTTGGATAAGGATGAGGAGTCAGAGTCAAAGTCCGAGTCCGAAAGTTCGTGTCAGTCAGTCGGGAGTTCAAATTCATCCGAAAAGAGTTCAAAATCGTCGGGAAAAAGGGTTTACAGTAAAGAATTTTTGTTGTCAAAATCTAATTTGAATGATGAAACATTTGAAGTTGTATATACTTTGAATGATTCTGACAAATTATATTTTGATAAAGAGTTTCCAATAAGAGGTGTTAAAAATGAATTGATTAAAAAGGTTTTCAAACTTACAGAAATTAATATTTCTGAAATAAAAGATTTAAATCTTAATGAAAAACCTAAACCTTACACCTCAAGAGTACAACAACGTTTAAACAAGAAAAAGAGTTACAATTCTGGTTCTGGTTTTCAAAAGAAACCAAACCACAATCGTAACTACAAAAAGAAAGGACTTGGTTTTATTCCATCTGAAAACTATAAAAATGAAAAATATGTTCGTGATTTTAAAGCAAAAATGACATATGTTGCAGGAACCAGTCATGAAGAAGAAGCAAAGAGCTCATTTTGGAAACAGTCAAACCAGGAGTTTCTTGCTGAAAAGAGAAAGAATGGAGCTTATGTGAACAAAGAGACAAGAACCTGTTTCCGATGCAATGAAGTTGGTCATATTGCATGGAATTGCCCGAAAGCGACAAACACAAAACAGGGAGTTTCTGGAAAACTGAAAGAAGTTATTGTTGATAAAACTGAACCACCAACTGAAAAATTTAAAGTTTTCAAAAATTCAACATTTGAAGTTGGTGAGTGTTCGAAGAGATTTTACAGGCGAAGTGTTAAACTTGACAACCAAAAATGGGTTGTTAAGAAATTTGATGCAAAATCTGGCGATGAATCTGATTCCACAAAATCAGAGGAGCCACAGTTTGATGAGAGTGATGAAAACTCAGTTCCTTCAATGGATGATGAGAACTTTCCACCATTAAGAACTGAAAATTTTAAAAAGAAAACTGGAAAATCTGAAATCTCAAATCAGAGTTATTCTGAAAAGGATAACTTTGATGTTGAGAAAGCGTTTAATGGGAAAGTTAAGAAGATTTTCGGAAAAATGGTTGATGGAAAGGTGAAAGGGGTAAAGGAGTTTTATGCTAAAAAGAAAGCAACTTACAATCCAACTGCTTCTGAATTGAAAACACCCAAGGCTGGTCAGGCTTGGGTGGACATTTTCTTTGCTTAAAAAACCTGACTTGCCGGAGATCCCAAGTTTATATCGCGGATCAGGAATCGGCATCTTTCTTGAAAATTGTTTTTGTGAATAGTTAAATTTTGACAAGTCATACTGCAGGAATTGCCGGAGCTTCCAGGTTGGTAAGGGCGAAGCAGGAATCGGCATCTTGATTGGTAAAATGGTTTGTGTAGAGGTTTATTCCTACATAGGCTTGAATGTTGTGAATATTTTTACAAGAAGTACAGAGGTTGCATACATGCAAGTGGTAAATCAGGGACATTAAGTTGTACTTGATTTGCTACAAGTGGTTGAATGTAAAACAATGTGATGAACCCCTAACCTACAAGTGGTTTGAAAATTAACAAAACTTATTTTCCGGATAAATCATTTTGGTTAAAACAAACTTGAGTGTTTTGAAATCATAATGAGAAAATAGTTTTGTGAAAGGGGGAGTTCTGATTGTTTATGCCAAGTGGATGGAGAATTGAAGCAATTCGATATTAGTTGTCATGTTTGTGTACAGTTTGTTTTCAAATTTCCTAAAATGTGTTTGCATTTTAGGGGGAGTAAGAAATTTTCAGAAAATCCAAAAACATTAGAAAATTTGAAAAAGCCAAAAAACATGATAAAATGAAAAACGAGTTTTTGTTGTGAAAAGAGGAAATGATAGTACATCAGTAGACAGTCACAGTATGCTAAAGAAATGTAATGTTTGAATAGCGTTAAACAGTCTCACTGATGATATGCCGATAGGTTTTTACACATTTAGTAAACTTTTTCGGGATATAAACTAAATTTCAAACTTGCTTATTTTGTGGGGAACACTACTTGGATATATAGGTAACCCCTGAAATCTCGTTTGAAAGGTCCCTTATTCTGAGATACTAGGTCTTTATGCTCAGTGATATCTGGGGTATTATCCCGGGACTTCTGCTGAAAGAAATTTCTGACCTAGTCCCCGGAGAATACTTTCCGCATGCTTGAAATATAGCGCAGCCCTCAGCTAAAAAATGATGAAACATTGAAAAATGCTAGTCATGGCTGTTGTAATCAAAAGATCCTCTAAAGGGGACCCACCAAAAGTCGAAGCCGTCATCTCTCTGCGTATCGAAAGATCGACCTGAGCTCTCACGGCCCTCGTACTATAATTTATTCCCCTGACAGATATCATCTGTGGTATACTCACCTGTAAGACTGAATATTGGGATCTGGATACGGGAGTATATTCAAGAGGTGGGACACATGAATGAGTTTAAGTCTTTAAAACACCTAATTCATATCCTGAATTAGTTGAAATTTGTGTGAGAATTTAAGTGGATCAGTATATCGGCAATCTAAGTGAATTGTTTAATTTTTAATGTGTAACTAAGCTCAACGGTACTCGTGACTTGTCAAAAACTGATATGATCCTCTTACACAAAACTCACAAAAATATTGTCTGTAAATATTTCTTTATTGAATTTCTTTTCACTCAAAATTACAAAAAGATTTTCAGTGTGTTTTAGCATAAATTTTGAAAAATTCAAAAAGATTTTCGACAACTGATGTTGGAAAGCTAATTTTCAAAGTTCCGAGTGCTAAACATGATGACATTGTTGTGAGGGGAAGTGTGTCTTAAAATATCAATATATTTTTAAAAAAAAAAACAACAAGTGGGAGAGTTGTTATTGGTGCACATGTTACTTAATTTGTTAAATTCATAAAACTTAATTCTGGGTTAAGAATGTGCAGGAGTAGCCAGGAAATGATCTTGGAACATGAAGAATTAGGCTGATTGATATTGAAAAGATGTTAGATGAAAAGCCAGACAACGATCCTAAAGCTGATGATGCTGATGAACTGAAGAAATGCCAGCATATCGCAAGGGGGAGTCTTAAGACATGCAAGAAAAGATTGAGAGAGAGAAGCCTAGAGACAGATCAAGACTGAAGATGTGAAGACATGATATTGACAAAGATTCGACACTGCGACTCGTCAACATCTGAGGGGGAGTCTGTTGGTGCACTACATCTGTCGACTTCGTCTTGTATCGAGTCTTAGTCTTAGATTGTTAGATTAGGGCATTTTGTACGGGTTTTCCTTAAAAGTGATTTCACATATATGGTCATGTCCGTATATGTGAAACCCCTAATTAGCCTTAAAAGTGATTTCACATATATGGACATGTCCGTATATGTGAAACCCCTATGTACACATATGTGAAACCCCTATGCTGAGAGGGAGGGTTTCGCTTTTATGGCAAGAAGGGGTTTCGCTTTTATGGACATCTTGTCCATATGAGCGAAATCACAAGGTCTATATATACCTCAAGCACGAAATCATTTGTAACATATTCTTGAAACTCGTACCGAAGTGCTGCCGGATCGAGATTTGAATGTACAAGCTGTTAAATCAATCAAATCAGTGAATTAAGTGATAATCTAGCTGTTTCTACGTTGATTACTTGTTTTCCGCACCTGTAATTGACGAAAACTCCTCTGAACGACTCGTTCGGGTCAGAACACGATCCTACAGTTAAAAATATCGAAATCATTAGCCACATATGAATCACCTAAAAAACAATCGAAAATAGTAAAATAGGGGAACTATGTACTCACATGAAGTGCAAAGTATCCTTAATTAAAAGAACATCAATAAACTTAAGCAAACCAGAGAAATCAAGCAGCACCTAGTAATCGAATCACTAGATAAATAATCGACACCTAAATCGGAAGATTGGACAGAATGAGGTCTTGTAAACAAAATGAGTGTTGGAACTCATGTGATATGGTTTAACAAAGCCTACATTCTAAATCGGAACCTAACCTAAGTGCTTTCGACCCATTACGACCCATTAAGGTAGCTTACGCTACTTTAACGCGTCGTTCGCGTAAATGCGCGTTCGAGACGTCTAACTAGTCCTATGACAAGTATTATATGCCTAAACATATTTAAATATGTTGCATAATCAGTTATGTGACAAAAGTTTAGGTTACATATGCTTAAAGTTCAATTATGCATGAAAAGGGCGTTTTGGTCATTTTACCCAAGGCATATAAACTACCTATCATATAACAACTTAAACTATGTGACCATAAGGTATAACCTCGTAAGGTTATTCCCTATACAACTATGGTCACTAAACATGCTTGGTCGGATCCTAATGATCGACCAAACGGGTCTAGTTCGAAAGTCTAAGCGGTTGCCAAGACCGCTTGACTTACGACTCTGCACAAGCACTAAACTAAAAGTGACGAGCTAAACATGTTAAAACATGTTTAGTTAAGTTAGAAAACAGGTTTTGATATCAAAACAAAGTGTTTTGATACCCAAGAGTAGTTTGGTTATAAAATACGCATGAATACGCATTTTGGCCGAAACTACATCTCGTCACTACGCCTAGTCAACGTGGTAATCAGTAGGTATAGTCACACGGGACTATAACCATCGTGATTATGCTCACGTTGCGAAGTTCAACGAACTTCGTGTTGACCAACTCGTGGTCAAAGCAGAAAGTCAAACACTGTTTGACTTTCATGCTACAACGCATAAAAACACGAAAGAATACTTACAAAGGGTCCACGCTAGGAAGTTTGATCCAAGTTTGCTCAGGTATGAAGTGTTTAAACCTCAACTTAGAGCAAAATGAATCAAGTGTGAGTTGAAATGAATGAAAGCGTGGGTATTTATAGATTTTGGAGAACCGTTAGGATCGTTCCTCGCAAAACGTGCCTTGATCTAGACCTTACATGTGGGCACATGGCTTTCAAAACCATGGGAGTACTTAAAACCATCAAATTTCAGCCCATAGAGTACAAAACCTTGGGTTAAAACCATCAAATCCTCAAAAATAGACCAAGTTCAATGTATCTGCCAGAAATTTCAAAAATGGACTCTGCACTTGTAAAACTTGATTTTTTTGGCACTTTTAATCCTCGTTAACCCCATTTCAAGGCTCTAAAATAAAGTTAAAGTATAGGGAACTTGAAATGTGCTCAAAAATATCTCGGATGTCGGTTCGTTTGTTGGACCGTGTGCGTGACCCTAAACAATCAGCAAAGGAAGTTCATCATTGATTACTAAGGCGGAATCAAAGTAAACAACGTCAAAACAGCTTGTATCCTTTTAACTTTCTTTCTATTGCTGATTGCGAGTCTTTACAATGAATTCTGACTAAATTTTGACAGCACCTCGACTCTTACACCATGACCTAGTTCCGCTCCAACTGTTACAAATGAAATCAGCTATCACCTATTTATAGCCTCCTGATTCCGCTCGAAACAACTCAAGCGGAACCCCTATGAACACTCGAGCCGAATCACCAACTAGCTATTTGGAGCGGAATCACAAAGTTAAGTCACTTTTTCAATTTCAAACTCCAATCTAACCTATCTAGACCTAAGACTCAATTAAGACGTAGTCAGCAGACATTCAGTGCACCAACAGACTCCCCCTTGGATGTTGACAAAGTCTTCGACGTCAAGTCTTCAGTCTTGGTCTTTTTCCAAACTTGTCTTCACTTGTAAAAACTCTTTCTTCACAGAATCAGCTCAATCTAGCTTCGTCTTCAATCTCCCCTTTGACTGTTGATCTAGAATTCTGACTCCCCCTTTCACAGACTCCCCCTCTCGATCAGCTAGGGCTTTAATTCTGGTTCAAACTTTTGACTTTTTCATTTCCATGGGGATTCCTGCATAATCTCTACCCAAATATAAGATAATGACAAGAACAGTATCAATCCATACTTACCATTCAACCACAATTGATAGTCTAACCAGTGTTTAGAAATCCACTTAAGTATTCAGGTCCAAATTAATGACCCTAATTACTCAATTTATCTACCAAGTCCAACTTAATGACCTTGGTTGATCAGAGACAAATCACACTGACATTTGAAAACAAATAAGTTCAAACATTTCTGAAAATTACAAGTTTCAAATTAATGAACTTGCTTTAACTTTCCAACTTTCTCAAACTTATCATCTTTAGCTCCAAACTCATCTTCCAGCCCAGAAACTTCCTGCATCTGCTTCAAATTGTGAATTTGAAGATCAACTCTCCACTTTGGTTTGTCGAAAAATAAAGCAGAAGTGTAAAATCTTTTTGAATTTTTTTTTAATAAAGTTTCTAAACTAGAAAAGAAATACAGAACTAAAATGCAGTAAACGTAAACTATTTGCAAACATATTTTTGGTTGAGCGAGTTAGGGAATCATATCAGCTATTTGACAAGTCACAAGTAACATTAAGCTTTAATTTCATACTTAGAATTAAACAATTCGCTTAGATTGTCGATATACTGATCCACTTTAAATTTTCACACACATTTCAATCTGTCCAGGATACGGATTTAGTGTTTTAGAAATTTAAACTTATACATGTGTCCCACCTCTTGAATATACTCCCGTATCCAGATCCCAATATTCAGTCTTACAGGTGAGTATACCACAGATGATATCTGTAAGGGAAATAAATTATATAATAGTACGAAAACGTGAGAGCTCAGGTCAGAACTACCGTTCAGCAGAGAGATCACGAATCGACTTGGGTGTGTCCCCTTTAGAGGATCTTTTTTACAACAGCATTGATTAGCAATTTTATTGTCTTATCATTTATGATGAGGGTGATGCAATGTTTCAAGCATTGCAGAAAGTATTATTCGGGGACTAGGTCAGAACTTCCATTCAGCAGAAGTCCCGGAATAATACCCCAGATATCACTGAGTATAAAAACCTAGTATATCAGAAAGAGGAATCTTTCAAACAAGATTTCAGGGGTTACCTATATATCCAAGTAGTGTTCCCCACGAAATAAGTAAGTAAAGATTTAGGTTTATATCCCGAGCAAACCTACTAAATGAGTAAAAACCTATCGGCACATCATCAGCGAGACTATTTAACGCAATTAAACATTCCATTTCTTTAGCATACTGTAACTGTCAAGCCGATGTACTATCATTTTCCCTTTTTACACAAGCTCTTTTCTGGTTTTCTATTATTTTTGGATTTTGAAAATATCTCATGTTTTTGTATTTTTGCAATTTTTTATTGTTTTTGTATTTTCTGAAAATATTACCCTATACCTCCCCCTAAATACCAAAACAGGTAAAAAATCGACAAACCATTGCAGATTGCTTCTCAACATCATCTACAATGTCTCCTTCATCAACGCCAATAATCTCCTCCAACACCGATAAAAGCTTCATACCATTCAGTTTTAGCAAATACTGAAAACATGTTTTATCAAATGCTTTGGTATGTAAATCAGCTTTTTGTTCGTCAGTGTGGATTTTCTCAATTCGTATCAACTTCTTCTCGAAACAATCTCGAATGAAGTGATGACGAATTTCAATGTGTTTCGTTTTAGCGTGATGAACTGGATTTTTAGTAATGTTAATCGCTGCCTCATTATCAACAAAGATAGGAGTGTTTAGAAATTGCAAACCGTAGTCGCGCATCTGTTGCTGGATCCACAAGATCTGTGAGCAGCAACTGCTAGCAGATACATACTCCGCTTCACATGTGGATAAAGCCACAGAGGTTTGCTTTTTGCATTGCCAGGTGACCAATCGTGATCCGAAAAACTGGCACCCTGCTGTTGTTGATTTAGCATTAACTTTGCAGCATCCGAAATCAGAATCGGAATACCCTTCGAGCGTGAAATCGCCTTCTTTTGGATACCACAACCCCAATGATGGAGTTCCTTTCAGGTAGCGTAATATCCTTTTCACAATCACCATATGCGAAGCTCTCGGGTTAGATTGAAATCTTGCTGCGAGGCAGGTTGGGTACATGATATCGGGTCTTGAAGCTGTCAAATACATCAGCGATCCGATCATGGAACGATACATCGTTTCATCTACCTTCTCTCCGGTGAGATCAGGGTTTATCCCATGATTCGTTGCTAATGGGGTGGAAGCTGGAGTAGAACCTGACATCCCGAATTTCTCCAAGATATCATGAACGTACTTCGTTTGATGTATGAAAATTCCTTTGGGTAGTTGATCAACCTGCAGTCCCAAAAAGAATTTCATCTCACCCATCGATGACATTTCGAATTTCTGCTTCATAACTCGTTCAAAATCTTTGCATAGATTCGCATTTGTTGACCCAAATATGATGTCGTCCACGTAAATTTGAACTATCAGAAGATGTCCGTCGACCTCTTTGGTGAAGAGAGTGGCATCCACTTTTCCATGAATGAATCTGTTGGCTAGCAGGTGTTGAGACAATGTCTCGTACCAAGCTCTCGGGGCCTGGTGTAAACCATACAGCGCTTTTTCTAGGAAGTAGACCTTGTCTTTGAGGATTGGATCGGTGAAGCCCGGTGGCTGACCAACATATACCTCCTCTTTTACCTTCCCATAGAGAAACGCCGATTTCACATCTAACTGATATACTTTGAAATTTTTCCAAGACTCAAATGCTAGGAAGATTCTGATCGCTTCTAGTCGAGCAACCGGAGCATATACTTCAGTAAAATCTATACCCTCCTGCTGACTGAAACCCTGGACTACGAGTCGAGCTTTGTTGCGAACTACAATTCCTCTATCGTCTCTCTTACACTTGAACACCCACTTGGTGTTTATCTTCCTCTGACCATCAGGCAAGTCTACTAACTTCCACACACCTAACTTCTCGAATTGGCTCAGTTCCTCCTGCATTGCATTGACCCAAGAATCTTCAGTAAGCGCCTCTTTATAAGTCCTTGGTTCAACCTGCGAGATAAAACAACTTAGTGAAAAGTCAGTTTGTAAAGTAGCAACTTTTGAATAAAAACATGTAAGCCCTTGATCAAGCTGTCTTCTAGTGCGGATGCCTGTTTGCAATTCTCCAATGATCAATTCCTCTGGATGATATGAAAGAGTTCGTGGCATCACTTCGCCTGGAACATCTACATCGCCTTCCAGATTAGTAACATTCTGATTTGCACCTTGTTCACTGACTGGGTTTGTTTGGCTTAAAATCTGAATTTGCTCCCCCTTAGAATCTGAATCACCACGATCAAATACTGGCATGTTATCAGATTCTTGATTATCATTCTGTGCCGTCTGATTATCTTGAGCAACTTCATTTTGTTGGACATCATCATGTTCACCAGCATTGCTTGGACCTGCTTCATCATCATTTGAAGCTCGTTGCGGTCGTCTTGAATACTCAGCTGGGAACCTTTCTTGCGATTCTTCATACTCTCTTAGAATATCCAACTCGTCAAAGAAATCTTCTTCTTCATCGTTTTCTTCTTCCATGTCAAACGAATCCCACAATTTATCATAATTAAAACGCCATGAGTCACCGGGATTCTGAGGCGGCATAGTATATCCCTGACACTCAACATGTTGTGCTTCGATGATTTGCTTCCAACTTGGAATAAAGACCCGTCTTTGTGGACTTGAGTAACCCACAAATATTCCTTCAATACTCTTTGGACCAAACTTACCAAAAGGCTCTAGAACAGTACAAGGAGACCCAAACGGTTCAAGATACTTCAGATTTGGTTTGCGATTATTGATCAACTCAAAGCATGTTTTGTTGAATTTCTTGACAGTGAGAACTCTGTTGAGCGTATAGCATGCGGCGGAAACAGCTTCTGCCCAAAAATTTATCGGAAGCTTTGAATCTGCAAGCATTGTTCTAGCCTTTTCGATTAGTGTCTGGTTTTTGCGTTCTGCGACTCCATTCTGCTGCGGAGTGTACGGAGCACTAAACTCATGCAATATACCTCTTTCATCACAATATTCTTCCATCTTGTTGTTCTTGAACTCAGTACCATTATCACTTCTGATTCTTTTGATACGACTTTGGTACAGATTTTCAATCTTTCTGAATAACGCCATCAAACTTTCAAACGTTTCATCTTTCGTCTTCAAGATTGATACCCACGAAAATCTGGAATAATCATCAGTAACCACAAGACAGTAGAGATCCCCTGTAATACTTTTGGCGTTTACTGGACCAAACAGATCCATGTGAAGTCTCTCTAAAGGTCTGGAAACTGAATTGACTTGCTTTTTAGGGTGTGACTTTTTCTTCTGCTTGCCTTTGATGCAACTAATGCACTCCCCTTCCAGATGAAAACCTTTAATATTAACACCCAAAACTAAATCATTATGCACCAGATGATTCATTTTTCTCAAGTGTATATGGCCCATCTTGCGGTGCCACAACTTCGATTCTTTCTTTGTTGCTTTAGATACAAAACAATGAGCCTGACCCGTGGTTGTAATAGCTACGCTCATGTCCAAAACATATAGATCATTCACTCTAGGTGCCCTCATGATAATCCATTCTTCAGGGATAACAAATCCTGGTTTCAAGATCAAACATTCTTTGTCTGTGAAGTGAGTAGTATACATCCTGTCACATATCTGCGAGATACTTAGCAGATTATTCTCCAGCTTAGCAATGTAGTTAACTCTTTCAAACGTAACGATCCCATTGGATAACGTTCCTTCACCAACAATTCTACCACCTTGGTTTCCTACGAATACCACATAACCACCATTGAAATTTCTAACATCGTACAACAATGCAGTCTTCCCTGTCATATGTCGAGACGCTCCACTATCCATAATCCATCGTGAAACAGCTCTCGAAAGTTCCTGCACATATCACAAATTGATTTTAAAAACACATTTCAATAAAGATGCTGATTCATGCTTCACAATTACCAACTAGGAAGCTCCGGCAATTCCAAAACTTTTTAGTGAGATTTTGATGCCACCCAAGCCACTTTTGACTCGGGTAACTTTACTTTAATGTGAGATTTTGTAGTGTAAAGTGGCGGAAAATTTTTATCATTCATCTTTAAACTTTCCTCAGATCCAACCTCAACCTTTTTGTATAAGAAAAACTCATATATCTTAAGTTGACCAATTGGTTGATTTTTCTTTTGAACATTCTTTTTCTCTGTTGGAGTAGAATATTGTTTCTTCAATTTTTCATAATAATCCAAACGAACATCCAACTTTATCAGAGTGGTAGAAGACGATTGTTTTTCTTTCTCTGAAACCTTTGGTTTAGATGAACTTTCTTTCTTGTCAACCACTTTTGGCTTCCATGTTTGTTGAGATGAAGCAACTCGTTTATAAAATTTGTCATTTTTAGTTACCACATTCTTAACAGGTTCAATTTTGATTTTTGTTTTCTCATTTTTCAAAATTTTCTCAACAACCATAGGAGCTTTGCCTTTTGCATCAACCTTCTTCTTTTGATTCTCAACAACTTCAGTCTTAGGCTTGAAGTTGGTGCAATTTCTTGCAATGTGACCAACTTTGTTGCATCTAAAGCATGTACGAGTATCAACTACCCGACTCGTGCCTTCAGACTGAGGTTGTGAAGCCCTCTTCTCAAAAAATTCTTCATTTGATTTTGAAAAAATTTCAGACTCTTCATCAGATGGTGAACTCGAACCGTTCACAAACACTTTCTTCTCAACAAACTTTTTGTTTTGAAAATTCTTTCTTTGATAATTCTTACCACCCTGATATCCTCCCAACCAATTGTTTCAATTGTTGTTATAAAAACGTGGTGGAACAACAGGTTTCTTGTAGTAAGCTTTATCTTTTTCAAAATTCATTTGCATTTTTCAAACTTTCAACTTCTGATACATCAATCTCAACCAACTTGAAAACATTTTTCAATTTGTTCACATTAACATTCTCTAATGGAAAATCACAATCCGAATACAACTTATCAGATCCAGCCATCTTGTACATCACAAGACCCAGTTCATCACCTAAGTTGTTTTTGGATTTTGATTTTGGAATGTATTTGTCTAAGAAACATTCATCTTCCTCATTAGTGTCACTTTCAGATTTTAGAACATTTTCAACCACACTTTTTACCACTTCAATTTGGACACTATCGTCATTGGAAGATGAAGTGAATGTGATATCAATTGTGTCTGGAAGTTTCAATTCTTTGTCATCGTCAAGATTAACCAATCCAGATTGCTTTTTCGAATAATTGTCTAGAACTGGCGGTGGAACCTGATGAAACCCGACCCCAGTTCCATCACAGTATACATCTTCGCCTGCCTTGTTTTTACCGATGGGTTTGGGAACAATGTGTTGCAAAACAAAGCTTGCAGAGCTGTAATTGTTCAATTTCAAATTGATACGCTCATTCTCAATCTTAGCTTCTTCAAACTGAAGCTTCAATTTAGCAATCTCATCCGATTGTTTGTTGATTAATTCTTCTTTAACCCTCAAAACACTTTGCAAATGACAATTTTCTTTGTATGTTTTACCATTTCTATCATCATTATCTTTAACCGTGCTTTTAAGCTTCTCAAATTTTTCAGTAATCTGACAATTTTCAAGAACTAACCTCTCATTTTCTTTCCTAACCTTTTCCTGGTCAATTTTATCATTTTCAATTTTGTTAGTTAATTCTTTTACTATGTCGTTCGAAGCTTTCAACATTCTATCATGGTTAAGGATCTGATCCTCAACACTTCGGACTCTAGCAGTCAGATTATCAATCTTCTTACCTTTGAGATAAGTGTTTGTACTACAAACTTTGCATTCTTTGATGCAATTTTTGCAGTCAACATCACCACTGACTTTCTTACCTGACTCAGTTGTTGACGCGTTTGAACTGACCTGGCTTTTAGACTCAGAGACGGATTTAGAGTCTACCTCAAGTGCCTTAGCAGCCAACACCTTGTCAGCCATCTTTCCCATGTTTTCAGCATTCAACTCTTGAGTCGTGTCAATGATTCCAGTATCAACCTTCTTTGACTTCTCTTTTTCTTCTTTCTCCTTCTCTTCTTTCTCTTCTCCATTTCCCCACCATTTTCTTTGCCAATAATCATCTTCTTCTTTCATTTCTTTAATTATGGTTTCCAAATCAAGAGTGTTATGGTCAATAGCAATGTTTCCATCGGGGTCAAGATAACATTCTCTGCCTGGATCCCATCTCCTCGCTCTTTTTGCTTCAAGATAGATACCAGATATTCTGATCATTCTTTGCTGAGCTATCATCTTTCTGTAACCATACTTCTGTTCTTCAGTTCTGTTGTCTTTCCAAGGAACAGGTTCAGTAGATTTTGCCATGAAAGCATATCCAACCGCATCCTCCTCAGGTAACAACTCGCTCCAGTCGAAACCTTCATCGTTGTGAATTACAGCAAGAGCTCTAGATTTCTCTTTGTTATCTTCAAGCTGCTTCATTCTTGGCGGCTCCGATTTACTTTGATGATAAATCGCTTTCTTGTAGTAATCTTCTCTGAACGGGTTTTCAGACTCATCAGCATAAGCATTCCGGCATTCACGCTTAAAGTGACCTTTCTGTTTACACTTGAAGCATGTCACTTTAGACTTGTCAAAGCCCAACTTGGTAGATGGTCCACCAATAGACTTTCTTCTAGTTATCTCCATGAAACGTTGTGCCCGACGAACTGCACTTGCCATGCACCACCTTATGTCAATCAATTCCATCTCCTCAGGATCTATCTGATCGTAATCTTCTTTTGTCAGGTTGGTGTTGCCAATCTTCCCTGCCACTAGACTTTCATACGATTCTAGCACAGAAGCTAGGAAAACCATTTGTTGCTTTGCCGACTCCTCGCTGAAGTTTTGAGCGTTCTTTAAGTCTACAGCGATGTTGCATTGAAATAAGTTCTTTGCATCAGACTGGCTTGAATGTGACGAAGAACCACTGTGAAATCCACTGCTTTGACTTTCTTTGCTTGATGTGTAGGAATTTTCAGCAGAAAATGCAGTCTTGGGAGATGTATTCTTTGGCATCATGCTCTTTGGATAATACAAATCCAAGTTCTGTTGATAAGACGAGTGATTGAATTTGTGCGTTTTCTTTATCTCCAGCTCGTGACTCTCTAGTCTTTCAATCAACAGATCCATAGTAAGAACTTCAGGCTTAATCATATTCTTCAACATTAAAGCATAATATTGCCAATCCATCTCATCTGGCAATGAATCAAACAATTTGTCGATTAGCTCTTCTTGAGAATAGAAAATTGCATGTCTCGCCAGCTCCAGCTCCAGCTTCAGGTGCCCAAACCTCTCAATCATTTTGCAAACTGATTCATTCTTTAAACACCCAAACAAATCAAACTCTTTTCTTAGTAGTTTCTTTTTGTTTTTCACTATTTCTGCACTTCCTAAACATTTAACTTTCAACTTTTGCCAGAGATCTTTAGCATTAGTGTATTCAATCAAAGATATTATATCTTCTCGGACAGACTGAAATAGAGTGCGATGCATTTTTGCTCAGCAACAAACGTTTCTATTTCTTCAGAAGATGTCAAGCTTTCACCAGTTTTGCCTCCATCATTATATCCATTCTTTAGACTCTTCCAACTAGGATACGCAAAGGCCTTCAACCATTCGTCAAACTTCTTGGCCACCGACTGTACTCTTCGATAGCCATCAACTTCGGGGGTTTGTTATAAGTTCCGAAAGCACTTTCCACACTCAGAGCATCCGATAAACTTTTCTTCGTATTCGGCGTATTCTCATTGGTGTTACTAGGCGAAGTATCATCTCCAGAATTTCCCACAAAGGCATACATATCGCTAAATGGATTCATGAATAGATCATCCATCTTGCACGTACCTGAAAATTCAGCAAACACTTAGAAAATTTTTTGAAATTTTGAAAAAATCAGAAATTTCAAGCGAAATCAGTTTGAAGCGAAATCAACTTCAAATGGAATCACAGGAAATTTCAAGCGGAATCACACAGTGAATTTCAAGCGGAATCAGACTTCACTTTCAAGCTGAATAAGAACTATTCTGATTTCGAGTGGAATCAGAAATGTATTTCAAGCGGAATCTACTTTTTAAAGGGGTTTCGCTTGAAAATTTTCAAACTGAATCAAGTGACATCAGCATTCTCGAACAACTTTTCAAGCGGAAGGTCAGGTTTTTGTATGATTTTGTTCGATTTAATGTCCAATTCTCTCAGGGATTAGTTATCACAATGATTCGCTTGTTATATGTCAAATTCAGGTCATTTTCACCGCTGAAATATGTTCAAATCAGAAAAGTATGAGTAGAAGAGAGTAGAAATGAGAAAATCCGGTAGAATCAAGCTGTAATGGTATGAACTCCTCGTCCTGAGCTCTGATACCACTTGTTGGACCGTGTGCGTGACCCTAAACAGTCAGTAAAGGCAGTTCATCATTGATTACTAAGGTGGAATCAAAGTAAACAACGTCAAAACAGCTTGTATCCTTTTAACTTTCTTTCTATTACTGATTGCGAGTCTTTACAATGAATTCTGACTAAATTTTGACAGCACCTCGACTCTTACACCATGACCTAGTTCCGCTCCAACTGTTACAAATGAAATCAGCTATCACCTATTTATAGCCTCCTGATTTCGCTCGAAACAACTCAAGCGGAACCCCTATGAACACTCGAGCGGCATCACCAACTAGCTATTTGGAGCGGAATCACAAAGTTAAATCACTTTTTCAATTTCAAACTCCAATCTAACCTATCTTGACCTAAGACTCAATTAAGACATAGTCAGCAGACATTCAGTGCACCAACACGTTTGGTCGTACGGTTGCGTTGTTCGGTTAATTACGACGGGAATCGTAACGAACGCAAAAACGATCCAAATTACACGACGAATGGAATTTTATCATGCAAATCACTAAAATAAAATATTTTAATGATTACATAAATTTTTGGATGTCCGGATATATTCAGAACGTATGATATGCGCGAAAATGCAAACTTATGCACTTTTTGACACTTTTAGTCCTTATTGGTCAATAAAGTTTATTTTAGTATACCGAACCCCTCAAAGCCTATTTCTAAGCTATGCAAAGGATATTTAGGGTATGTTTAACTTATGATCAAGTTCTGGAATGTTCGTTACTATACAAATCGGTATAGTTTCGCAGTTTGACACAAATAGTCCCAGCGATCGAACAAACTTGATTTCAATACACCAAACCATCCAAAACTTATTTCTAAGTTATGTGGAGGTTATTTAAGGTATGTTAAGCCTATGTCACTATTCCAGAGTGTTTGTCGCATTAAACTGATTACGTTTACGCACCAGTTCGCGTATAACTTTCAAGAAAGCGATTTAGAGCTCGAAATTGAACGAGAATTGATATGTGTAAAGGATACACATATTTATACAAATCCCAAGTATGAAACACAATATTTCATTGGTTTGGTATTTTTTTGATGGCCGTGGAGGCACAGATGTCACATATGTCATCATGGAGTTCTTATGAACTTCAATGTTTGGCTTCATTCCACCAAGAACAACTTAGATCTGATGGATTTCCACAACATTAATCAATGTTTTCACTTAGATCCACACGAATCCATTGTTAAAAGGATTGAGAGAAGGTTTTCCAACTTTCTTTCAACTCTTTTACACTCAATGCCTTCAAAACCGATAGAATCGGAGCTTGTTCTGATCTTCTACTCATTCTTAGTGATGTATTATTTCCAGATCTGAATTCTATCCGAGAGATATTGATTTCGGGTTTGAACATGAACCACCGTCTCGAACCGTGAACCGGTCGGACTAGGGTGATTCCTGTTCGATCGGGTCACTTAGGTCGAGATGGGGTTTCAGTTGTTTAAACAAGTTATCATCACGTCTCGTATAAAACTACAAAACTTCAAAAGAAATCAAGTGTCAAGACGATCTGGCCGTTGGGACGGATTGCCGTCCGATCGGATTGCCATCCGATCGACCGATCATCCGATTGGGTTGCACTTGGTTCCATACTTAAACTTTATTCCAATATTTCAAGGATCTGAACGTTGAACGGATTACCGCCCGATCGGATAGCCATCCGATCGAGCGACCGTCCGATTGTGTGACGTTTAGGACTTGATACTTAAACAATTTTCAACATGTTCAGTACGTACGGATTGCCACCCGATCGGATAGCCATCCGATCGAGTGACCGTCCTGCTGTGAACTTGTTCTCAAACAGAGAAGCCTTGCCAATAGGATTGCCGCCCGATCGAACGACCGTTCAATCAACCGACCTGAAGGGTAGAGATATGTCTCTATTTTTAAAATGCTACAATGAAAACTTCAAAGTACAAACCATCATACATAAACACATCCTCACCAAACGAGGTGATAATCCAATCGAATGGCCATCCGATCGGATGACCATCCGAACGGATTGCCACCCGATCGACTGGCCATCCGATCAGATTGCCATCCTATCGGATTACCGTCCGACCCTTGGTACACTTGCATCATTTTGCGCGCCGCTTATCGTTATGCTATCATTAACTGTTCAGGCTAATCTCTCTCAGCGCTCCCTTCAATCCAAGATAGTGTTTACTTGTTAAACACAATCTGTGAGTATACTCGATCCCTTTTTGCTTTATGCACTTTTGGTTGTTACATACGTTACTTATTCTAAATCACATCGAACACACAACGCAACACTATTTATACGCTGACCTCTAATGCATGTTATACGTGACTCGATGAATGCCTGTTTATGTTAACACATTGATTGTTGTCTACCTGCCTTAGCAACGATAGTACTATAGTTTGGACTCAGCACCTATTTACTCAGGGGTTGTTAAGGATACTTACTTCACGTGTTCACAGTGGTGAACATGTGTTGCGCACTCGCTACTCGCAGTCAACTCGCAGTCATTGGTATTGATAGGATATTTGTCGATAACTTACGTGCTTCACATTATACGTTGTACATGCTGGTTATGCGTAAACGCTTTCGAAATCTATATGCTATTACCAAACTTGTATGCTCACCTTTACACTATGTGTATTGACCTCTATTTTAACGTATGTGACAGGTGTTTGAATGCTTAGGATGTGCTAGCCTGCTTTTGTGGAATCAAGTAGGATCGAGAGTCTAGAAACAAAGACAATTTATATTTTATTTGAAATCTGAGTTATCAAAACAGTATTATTTGTTTGGAGATATTATGTCTGTAATAACTTGCTTGCTTAATGGATTACGGTATGGGACGTAATGTTTAACTATTCGGTAAAGTAGTTGTTATGGAATTTCTCTCGAACAATCTATTTTGCTTAGTGCCATGCCCCGATGTTTCCGTTATCGGTTGGGGTATGACATGCAAGTTACGCACGGAAATGAGAAATGGTGTATATGATTTCAGTAATCATTAACACTAAAGGAAAAGAGTTAAAAGATATTCCCGTAATATCTAAATTCTTAGATGTTTTTCCAGAAGAGTTACCTGGATTACCGCCAGATCGAGAGGTTGAATTTAGAATTCACCTAATACCAGGAACGGCACCGATCGCCAAAGCACCCTATCACCTAGCGCCAATGGACCAATGGAGATGCAGGAATTGAAGAAACAGCTTGACGAATTACTAGAGAAAGGTTTCATACAACCTAGTTCATCGCCAAGGGAAGCACCGAAGTTATTTGTCAAGAAAAAGGATGGATCGATACGTATGTGCATTGATTACCGAGAATTGAATAAGGTTACGATTAAAAATCGGTACCCACAATCGAGAATCGATGATCTATTCGATCAGCTTCAAGAAGCTCAATTCTTTTCTATGATCGACTTACGCTTAGGATATCATCAATTGAAAGTACAGGAAGAGGACATTCCTAAAATTGCTTTCAGAACAAGGTACGGTCATTATGAATTCATAGTGATGCCATTTGGTTTAACCAATGCCCCAGCTGCATTTATGGACATGATGAACAGGATATGTAAACCATACCTGGATAAATTCATAATTGTCTTTTTAGATGATATTCTAATTTACTCTAAGAGTAAGGATGAACATGCGGAGCATTTTCATATACTCCTGACATTGTTGAGAAAAGAAAAGCTTTATGCTAAATTCTCAAAGAGTGAATTTTGGTTGCAAGAAGTGCAATTCCTTGGACATCTAGTTAATTATGAAGGAATTTATGTGGATCCCACAAAGATCAAAGCAATTACCAAATGGAAAGTCCCTGAGTCCCCTACAGAAGTGAGAAGTTTTCTTGGATTGGCAGGATATTATAAACGTTTTATTCAAGATTTCTCTAGAATAGCCATTCCATTAACCAAACTGACTTGCAAGGCAGTTAAGTTTGAATGGGGACCAAAACAAGAAGAAGCATTCAGGATTTTGAAGCAAAGATTAACCAGTGCACCGATACTTGCTTTACCAGAAGGAACAGAAGACTTCATAGTCTACTGTGATGCCTCCAAGTTAAGATTTGGATGTGTGTTGATGCAACGTCAAAAGGTAATTGCTTATGCCTCTAGACAACTTAAGAAGCATGAAGAGAATTATACAACCCATGATCTAGAGTTAGGAGAGATAATTTTTGCCCTTAAGATTTGGAGACACTATCTCTACAGTAGTAAGTTTGTTGTCTTCACAGATCATAAGAGTTTAAGATATGTCTTCGGACAAAAGGAATTAAACATGAGACAGAGACGTTGGATGGAAATTTTTAGTGATTATGATTGTGATATCTAGTATAATACATGAAAAGCTAACGTAGTAGCTGATGCTTTAAGTCGAAAGTGTAATGAAAAGCCAAAAAGAGTACGCGTTCTCAGACTAAACCTGCAAGTAGATTTAAATGAGCAAATTAAAAAGATACAGGAAAAAACAATCAAGGATGATGTTGAAGGTTTAAAAGGAATGATTAAGGAATTAGAACAAGGAACAAATGGAATTTGGAGATTCCATAAAGAAAGAATTTGGATACATATCCAAGGAAACCTACGAAACCGAATTCAAGAAGAAGCTCATAAATCCAAGTATACGATGCATCCTGGAAGTGACAAGATGTATCAAGACTTAAGAAAGAAATTTTGGTGGATAGGAATGAAAAAGGATATAGCAAATTATGTTGCTAAATGTTTAACCTGCTCACAAGTTAAAGTTGAACATCAGAAACCTTCAGGATTAGGAAATGCCAATTTGGAAATGGGAATTGATAACAATGGACTTTGTTACTAAACTACCCAAAACAGGAAAATGTAATGATACAATTTGGGTGATTGTAGATAGATTAACCAAATCTGCCAATAGATTAACCAAATCTGCCTATTTCTTACCAATGAAAGAAACTTTCAGTATGGAACAGTTAGCTAAGTTGTATGTGAATGAAATAGTTTCATTACATGGGATTCCTTTATCTATTGCGTCTGACAGAGACAGTCGTTTTACTTCTCATTTTTGGACAAGTTTCTAAAAAGCAATGGGAACAAAATTAAATCTAAGTACAACTTATCATCCTCAAATAAATGGTCAAAGTGAAAGGATAATCTAAACTATGGAAGATATGCTTAGAGCTTGTGTGATTGATTTTGGAAGAAATTGGGATGAACATTTATCTCTAATAGAATTTTCCTATTACAATAGCTATCATACCAGCATCAATGATGCACCATTTGAAGAACTCTATGGACGAAAATGCCGAACACTAGTATGTTGGGCAGAAATTGGAGAAAAGCAAATGTTAGGTCCTGAGATTGTGCAAGAAACAACAGACAAAATTATTCAAGTCAAAGAAAGACTGAAAGCAGAACGAGATCGTCAAAAGAATTATGCAGATAACAGACGCAAACCACTAGAATTTCAAGTTGGAGACAAGGTATTGTTAAACGTTTCTCCATGGAAAGGAGTTGTCAGATTCGGTAAAAGAGGGAAGTTAAGCCCAAGGTATGTTGTACCTTTTGAAATTATCAAACGAATAGGGCCAGTAGCTTATCAGCTACAATTACCAAAAGAAATGGCAGGAATACACGATGTATTTCATGTATGTAACCTCAAAAAGTGCATAGCAGACAAATCATTAGTGATACCTCTTCAAGACATAAGGTAAATGAAAAACTCAAGTTTATAAAGAAGCCAATACAGATTGAAGATAGAAAGATCAAGAATCTCAAGCACAAGAGATTAGTTCTGGTTAAAGTGAAATTGGATTCGAAAAGAGGACCATAATACACATGGGAGCTCAAGTCAGAAATGCAAAGGAAATATCCACACTAATTCCAGTGAATCTCGAGGACGAGATTTAAAACAAGGTGGGGAGGATATAACAACAATTAAAATCACCCTAAACCGCCACGTAATCGCCAAACCGGACCTGTGTAACGTTATTTTTATTAAAAATTAAATAAAATAAGTTTTTAATGTCGTGGCGGCCCGCGACGGGCACGGCTTATGTGTGTCGCGGGGCACGCCGGGGTATTACTTGCCGGACACCCCTTGTGCCACGTGTCGTACGATGTCGAAGCTACACTCGTGACTAACCAAGTCTAAACCCTAGCTATAAGGGGGCGGAAGCCCGCGACGGGCAACCCCTATGGGTGTCGCAGGGCGCGACGGACTCCGGGAACAGCTATAAATAGAGCTGATCAGCCCCAGTCCCATCTCGCTCACTCTTTCTTTCTCTCTATAACTTTCTGAACGAAATTATAAGTTAAAATACACCCTAAATCACGAAGCTCTACCCCATGGTAAGTATTTTAACCCCTGATCACTAATTTGTTACCCTACCCGATTGATATAGGACCCAGCAATGCATGTCTAGGCTTTGCCTGGCTAAGTACGTTGGGGTTTTGTCTCGTGATGTATGGCTAAAGTGATTTGGGTTATTTTACTAACACACGTGCATTGTATGTTTTTAATAGAAACTCAAGAAAATAATCAGGAAATATTACCAGGAAGCCCGTAGAAAAACATAAGTTTACAATGTGAGTCATTTCTTTTTTTCTCACGGTTATGAGTCATTCTCTTTTTCTCACCATTTGCGAGACATTATTTCAAATGTTTTACAAAATCCTAAATGTTTATCAGTTGTATTTACAGTGATTGAGTTTTTGTAATTCTACAATTATCATAAGTATGTGGGTTTTGTATACATTACTTGACACTAGTTAATATTGGACAAAGGGTTAGCCAATATTAGCATGACCATAAGCACGGGGGATAATGGTGCCCTAGTAGCAATACTATGTTAAGAAATTGGTAGATATAAACAAATGTAAAAAATCTTGATGCTGTAAATTATAACAATGTGTCATTTTATAAAATGGAATGTACTCGCCAGTATTTCTTGCTGATAAAATATTTTTAAAACCCATTTCAGGTAACTTGATGTGAAGATATTAAAAGCCAACTATGGAGCACTGAAGGCTTAAAGAAAGTGGCTATAAAGTTACCTAAATAAAAATTTATGTTTTCAGCAACTGGCGGTTATCCCTATTAAAATATTATAAATGAAATCTGGGTTTTATCCCATTTGTTTAATATAAAAGTTTGGTGTTTGCAAAATCTAAAATTATTTCCTAACTACGATCCTGATGTCTCATTTTCGTTGCCAAATTAATAAACACTGATACCACTTGACTGGTTCGCGACTCTATCTCTCGGGGTAGGGTCGAGGGTTGCGACACTAATGGTTGCTTTTTTCATAACATGAATGGTCCTTACCAGCTAACATAGTTAAATACTCCAGTTAATTTCATATCAAATTACCAAACTACCCTTAGTTATATATTACCAAAAAACTAAATTATATATTTAATATTCATGGGCCACACCCCACTTCTACTTCTACTTCAAACTCTGATCTCCACCCTACTTCTTCTTGAACCTCTGATCCACCACCCTTGGTTCCACCACCTCCTCCGCTACTTTAGAAGATTAATAGATCGAGAAAACCGATTCTAAAACTCTAGATGAAATGGCAAATTGCTTTTAGGAGATGAAATTAGAACAGATCTGTTGAGTATGTCGATGTGTAATTATGTGTGGTTGGGTTATTAATAGAGAGAGGAGGAAGAAGATGGGGTCTGAGCCATCCTCGTTTCTTCACCGGCACCAAACCGCCTTTCTTCTCCGACTAAGGTCAGCGGCACCACCCCTATCGAAATTTTAGTCAACATCTGAGCTTAACCCAGAAAGAAGGAATATATCCACAACATAATATAACAACTTAAGAAGTAACGTTCACGGGAGCTTTGTGAATTAATCTATGAGGAGTTAGAAAGTATATACAGATCTTAGAGAATGAACAACGGCATAAGAGCACAGATAACAGAGCAAGCTCGGGAAACATAACAACGAGGAGGAGTCATTCCGGAAGCAATTCCACAGCTTCGAACCGGTTCAAAGTATTCTCTTGAACCGACAAATACAACCGCAGCTAAATCCATGGAGTTTTCCGGAAAATTCGGTGGTGGAGGTGTGGTGGTGGTTGGTGTTATGTGGTGGTGGTGGTGCTTATTTGACAAGAGAGAGGTACCTGTAGTGGTGGTGGTGGTGGTAGGAGTTTTTGGTGGTGGTACAGAGAGAGATATATTGGGGGTGGCAGTGATGATGGTGATTGGGGGAAGAAGAAATGGGGGTGAGACCCATATAGATATTTGTTTTAATTAAACTATTTTCTATTTATTGTTTTTTAATAAGTAAGGGTAATTTGGTAATTTAATACAAACTTAACTTAGGTTAGTGATAAGGACCACATGAGTGCAAAAATTACAAACACTGGGACC
Source organism: Helianthus tuberosus (assembly GCA_030545235.1). Lineage (NCBI taxonomy): Eukaryota > Viridiplantae > Streptophyta > Magnoliopsida > Asterales > Asteraceae > Helianthus > Helianthus tuberosus. Next base: position 158,514,273 of record CM060403.1, read on the forward strand.
AAATGTGTAATTATTAAACCACTAGGACCAAATCTGCAATATTTTCAAACCACAGGGACCAACCAGTCATTTAACTCTTTACTTAACTTTGGAATCCAATTTGGTACCAATAATCAAATTATAATATCAAATATATTATCAAATATATTTATTTATTATATGCCGTTCAAAAATATTAGTTATTATATAGAGTAAACTTCCGTTTTGCACCCTGTGGTTTGGTCACTTTAATGGTTTTGCCCCAAACCTTTAAAAATAGCCATTTTACTCCTTGATCTATTTAACTTATCTCCATTTCACTCCCCGTCCCTAACTCTGTCTAAAATGTTTGTTAAAGATAAGGGTATTATGGTAATTCTATAAATATGAATTTAATTATAAGTTGAAAAAGTAATAACAACTGGAAAAGGTAATAATTTTTCTATGTTCGATGCCCAAGATTCTAGTCCCAAAATATGATCAGAATTTCAAACCCCAATCAAAACCCTCCCCTCTCTCCACCACCGCCTCGCCACCACAACCACTACCACCGCCGCCGTCGTCTCACCTCCACCCTCTCCTCCACCCACCACCAGTTAACCCATCACACCTCCTCCGCGTCTCCACCGTCCTCTACCAACAACAACACTCACCCAAATTAAGACTCCACACCTCCTTCTCCCACTTCGATTTCCACCTCAACCATGAATCCTTCCTCCAAATCTGCAACAAATTCCCATATTCCTTTGAAACCCAGTTACAAATTTCACACCTTTTCCCAAACCCAACACTTCAATCACACTCCAACCACTCTAAACAAGATGCTTGACATCATCGGAAAATAAAAAAAACGTAGATCTGTTATGGGACTTTGTTCAAGAAACCGATAATCGTACTTTGGTTATAGATAAAACATACATAATAGTGGTTAAAACTTTGGCTTCTGCAAGGGAGATGAAGAAATGTGTTGACTTTTTTCATAATGGGTTTGGATATGGGTATGATTTGGGGACTTCGAATAAGGTTATTGAGAGTTTATGTGGGTGTAAGCTTGTTGAAGAATCTAACTGTTAGGAAACTTTATTGTAAGTATTGAAGAAAATCACAATCAACTGGATCTATGAAGAGATCACAGTCCTGAAGATCACAAACAAGAACAAGAAGATCAGATGGGACAATTGAAATGCACAGCATCTACTTCAAGGAATCACAAGTTGATCAATAGCTGAATTGGATTATCAGAGAAGGTCATTTCTGATGGATCTGATGATATTTCTAATGAAATATCATCAGTTTCTGACGATTCTGATCATCAGGACTTTTCTGATGATTTGTTCATCAGAATTTCTGATGGAGTGGTTTATCAGAATTCTGATGAAGTACCCCACTTGTCTGAAATTGGCTCTATCCTGCCACAATTACCGATGCAAGTTGACATTATTGGATATCATGATGAAAAAGGCAACTTGAACGTTGGATTCAATGAATATGTCAATTGGCCACTTTTTGCAGGACTTATTGCATGAATAAACTATTGTTTATTCATGCACCCAGCCTTCTATAAATAGAAGGCTCAACCAGGAGAAGCAAAGTGAGTTTGAAGCTTATCATTCATACATACATCAAAACTCCATTGCCCTCTCACCCACAGAATTCAAGATTCATTTGTACTAGATAATAATCTTACAATCACCTTGTAAACCATTTTGTTTCAAAGTGATATAAACTTGATAATTTTGTAGGTCTTGTTTCTTGAAAGTCTGATTTCCATTTCCGCACATCTTTTTCACATCTACTGAAATCACTTGCCATATTACGTGAAAAGAAGTTGTTTTAAGGCCATACTGGGTCCAACAATTGGTATCAGAGCAGATTGAATAAACTATTTTTAAACGATCAATCGCTCATCTTCTTTTCTCTAAATATGGCCAGCTTTCAATCCTGGAATAATGCTTTTAACATTGGTTCTATGTCCAAACCTCCGACTCTGGTCAGAGAGGAATACCCCAATGGAAAATCAGGATGGTCAATTTCCTTAATGGTCATGACCGAGCTCTGTTTCAATCCATTGAAAGGGGTCCACATATACCAATGACTGTAATACCAGCTATTCCAGCAACTGACCAATCACCTGCTATCCCTACCTCCCAAGCTCCCAAAAGTGAAATACTTTGGAGTGAGGAAGACAAGGAAAAGGTGGCTGGGGATGAAAGGGCAAAGTCACTTTTAATAATGGCCATCCCCAATGACATATTTTCACAAGTTGATGCATGTGCATCAGCTAAGGAAATATGGGATCAGTTGGAAAATCTTTGTGAAGGGGGAGAAAGGATGAGAAGAAACAAGAGAACAAACAATGTCTCATCTTATGAAAGGTTTAAAAGTTTGCCAAATGAAAGGTTAAATGACACATATCAAAGATTTACAAAACTTTTAAACGAGCTAAAGAAATTTGGAATAACAAAGTCAAATGATGAAAGAAACATAAAATTTCTGGATGCCCTTCCTAGAGAATGGAGAAGTCTAACCATGACTTTATCATCAACCTTAGAACTAGGAAACATGAGTCTTCATGACTTATACAGCATCTTGGTCCCAGAGAGGAAGAAATATTTGAAGAAACCATTCAAAGAGGGGGATCTTTAGCTCTTATCTCAAACTCACAAAGAACAATACCCACCAATGATCCACAACCATCAAGCAGCTAAAGTTTTGAAGTTTCTGATACTTCATCAGATTTTTCAGCTTTTGTTGAGGCAATAGCACTGCTCACCAAAACATTTGAGCAGAGGTTGAGGGGAGGTAGCCAGAGATACCAGAGGAGTGACAGAGGAAGGATGGATGGAAGATCTAAAGAAGAGGTTAGATCTAAGGATAAAGGGAAGGCTGAAGTTGTGTGTTACAAGTGCAAGCAGAGAGGCCATTATGCATCAGAATGCAAGACCAAAAAGCTAAAGGATGTTGCCTATTATGAGAAAAAGCTTGAAGAAGCAAAGAAGCAGCAACAAGTAAGCTTAATTGCTGGAACAGATACATGGTTATCTGATGATTCTTCTGATGATGAAGAAGAAGAATTGGCAAATTTCTGCCTCATGGCACTTTCTGAAGGTCTACCAGAAACTTCAGAACAAAAGGTAAATGTAACACCCTTGCTTGTTTAATACAATATTTTATATAAGATTCGTAAAAATTCATGTTTATATGATTACACGTAAGTATGTCAATACGAGTTTACTAAAACTTTTACAATTTAAAAGTTTAGAACAACTTAATGTAATTGAATTCGTCGTTTAAAAGATACGACGAAACGCCGAGCGGAAGCTTTTAACTTTATCGTGTTCGGTTCTTCTTCGAGCTTGATCTCATCCGGGCACTCTTGGCAATCACCTATGATCAAAACCAACTTAAAAGTTAGTTTTGATAGTTAAATAACAAGTTTAAACAAGTTATATGGGTCAAACAAACAAAATTAAACATTTTTCAAGTTCAGGGGGGGCTAGGCATCACGCCTAGGGGCTAGACGCCCCACCTAGCCCCCTTTTTGGCAGATTGTTGTTATTAAGTTGCTGTACATACCCAGCATGACTCGATTTCACGGAAACGAGCATAACTCACTCGTTTTTAATCCGTTTTACCCGATTCTTTTTCCTACGCGTCCGTAATTTAATTCTCCATCATATGGAGTTAAAATCCTACACCCAACATAAGAAATTTTTGAGACTTCTAAGCCCTCGACTCATTACCTTTTTGCCGAATTTTAACCCGTTCATTATTTTATCACACCAACATGTTTGTTTGATCTTTAAACTCATGAAATTCATTATTTCAATATCTCCTATAATATTAATCTCAATTCACGGTTTTCTTACATAATAAATTCCCGTTTACGCTTAAATGTTTATTTTGACCCGTTAAGGGTATTTACGCATTTTAGTCTAGAACTTGTGCTTTTCTTTTGACGCTACAAAATTTCCATGTCTAATTAACTACAACTATTCCACCACAACTATTTTGTGGTGGATTTAACATATGAACCCCTTTTTCCCAATTTTACCCATCGGTTGGTCATTTTTTTCGCAATTGACTATTTCTAGGCGTTCGACCCACAAATGTTTTTGCCTAGAACTTTTATACACATCTAAGGGTTACAAACTCATAATATAAGTTTCTAAACAACCTCTAAGGGTCGTTTACACTGTTTACCTATTAAGGGCTCTTTGGTCATATTTAATCCTTCATTTTTGAAATGAAGGATTTCGGCTAGATATTTGACCTTCTTTGCACTTTTAACTATAAGTCCACATATGCGTACCTGGCTCGGGTCATAGCATTGACCCGTTTACATACCTCTTGCTTTAAATTTTCTAATTAAAGCAACGCAACACATGTTATTTCCTGTAATCACAAAACCCAACAAGTAATCGTCAATTATTAATGTCAAATGGTATTAACACACCATTTGACCCGTTTAGTCGACATGGCCATTTATCAACGTATGATGGTATATTAATTTCATCATGCTCCTTGAACCAATTCCAGTTCGCACCGTGACTTTTACTACATAAAAGACATTTTCTTAATGTGTCCGACCCGTTATAACTTTTACCAAATGGTGTCTTTATTTTTTTTGTTATCACTATTATTTTAACTATTAATTTGACCCATTTGGTTGTCGAGTGAATTCCATCACCTCATTGACATACCAACTCAACCATTTTCGCTATATCAACTTTAAATATATTTTAACTAAGCTTGTCTGTATAAATGTAACGAGACGACAAGTCACGTACCTTTAAAGCGTTCCCTTCAAGCGCATGTCCACTCCGGTTTGTCCGCTTGAAAACTCGACTCCTTTGTCTATAGAGTTCAATCAACGATGTGTTTAGAACTCCTTTTAATCACATATCGCATAATAGTCAAAACATCACAATTAGGTGTTTTAACTTCAAAATTCCAGTTTCGAGCCTTCTTTGAGGCATTTCAACAAACACTTTAAAGGCATAATTTTACATGATTATATAGCAAATCCCTAGCTTATCATCTAGCCCAAATTTCACATCAATCAACCCATTTTACACAATTGTTAGCTTCTAAAATTCTGAAGTCACTTCACAATTATCAAATTACACTAGAACAACACCCAATTTCCTAGTGTTTATCAAGTTCTACATAACCCACTAATCACCTACAATGGTGTTCATGGATTTTACTAAAATCTCACATGATTTAAACTTGTATTTGTCTAGGGTTTGTCCCTAGACACTATATTGTTCCTAATTCAACATAAAACAAACATGCAACCATAAATTTCAGATTTTCCCGATTTCATGAGAATTTCGAGTTGAGAGTTTTCATCAAATTTTACATACCTTGTAATCTTCTTGTGATGAGGATCAGTAATCTATGCTCGATTTTAGATTCTAACTTGATTTGAGCCCTCAATTTTGTGAATTATGTGATGAACTAGGGCTTAGTGAGGAATCCTGGTCACCCCTGGCTTCTGGTCGAGTTCAGACACTCACAATTGTGAGTGTTTGAGTTTTTTTTTATTGATATTAGTTTCAAGTTAAACACTTTTGGTCCCTCTAGTTTCTTTTGATCAAATGAAGCTATATCTCACCATTAGTCACTTAATCACATGCTACTAACTAGGTTAATTACTCCTAGTTACTTTAACGGGTTCGGGAAATTATAACCCGTTATGTTTTAAGTCTCGTTAATTTGGCCTTTTTATATACTTTGTTTTCTCAAAGTATTTATTCCCCTTTTCAATTAATATTAGGTTTATTTATTTAAGTCCTAATATTTATCGGGTTAATTTTTACCACTAACGGCATTTTACCCGTCTTTACTATTAACGTGGTTTGATTACCAAACCCGCTTTTTTTTGGGATGTTACAAGTCTACCCCCCTTAAAGAGGTTTCGTCCCCGAAACCTTATTTACGTAGTTCATTGGTTTAATCAAACGAACCTAGTTTCGTTTTCAAGGCTCCCGATTCCTTTGGTCAAAAGTTTTCATGTGTACTGACGCGTACGTCTTTCATGTGTAAGGCCTCGCGGGCCGTTACTTACAGCTTATAACCCTTTATCTTTATTGACTGAGTTGTCACTTGAGCACTTAGTCTCGTTAGTCTTTTAATAGGTCTATCCCGCGCTTGTGTTATATTAACAAGCGCTTGTATTTGTTATGACGCTTTCTTAACTTTGAATAGTTTTTCCAGCTAGACTAATTAGTCGTCGTCACTTCATACCCCGTAACTCACGTTACAACGTGATCATTTTCTATATTTCTTTTCTTGTCTGTGAGCGTGTCACGTCACGTTTAAGTTTAATTTAACGTTTCTTTTTCATACTTCTTCTTTTCGAATGTATCGTCTCGCACTTATCGATGTTAAAACCCATACTCTTTGATATTTGTTATTTCCGAATTTGCCTTATAGTATTCATATTTGTTAAAACGTTATTTCTTACTAAAACTGAGTTTTTAGTTTAACGTTTTTTCTCTTTAACTATGTCAATTACTCATATCAAGGAAATTGACAACCCATAATTTATTGTTTTCCGTTCTCGTTTTACGTGGGGATTCGTAACAAGTTCCCTCGCCTTACACTATTGACCCGTAGGTTCCTTCACTTAACCTCGTAGGCTATTTCCTTAAGCTTTCACCTCTTTAAGGCGAGGCTCTTATGATCCCTTTGCTTCAATTCATGACCCGTAGGTCATTTTGGCCCCGTAGACCGTTACACTAATTAATATCCCGTAGGTTATGATGATCCCGTAGATCATCTTTTATTCGAGTCTTTATTCAAATGTATATACGTTTATATACGCATATGGCGTTAAGGCACCCCTTTTTATGTTTAGAATTATTCACCTTTACTTTTTAGATTTCATTTAACCTTGACCGTAGTCTAAGGCTACATTGTTTTCTTTCGAATTATATTTCCAACTTCTTGACTTCTAACGTCAATTACACGTCAGTTTGCCCTACACTTACCGTTACCCGGTTCTTACCTATACTTCTTTACGTCCCATTACTTGGGTTCTTTTATTTTAATGTTTTTAACGCCTATAACTCCTTTACATAGGTTTATTAATATTTCACACTTTTATTTATTCGATTCGCGCTTACTTACTTTGGCAAGTGTCATTCTTTATTAAATTTTTTTGACTTGTTCGTGTGAAAATTCATCACTTATGAATGTCAAACTTCAGTCTTTGTTCGAACCATTCAGCTTTGAAATAGTTGAACGTAATTTATCAAAATTTCTATTTGCAGTATCTTATCGTCCTTTAGTCATGACCCAAAACCCGTGTCTTTTGACTTTCCATACGCGTTCCTGTTTCTCAGTCTACGCATGCGTTTAATTCCTTACCCATCAACCGGGTGTTTTACCGAAATCGTTATCATTGCACCCCTTCTGGTATGCATTAAGACTTCATTTCGATTTACTTGGTCATCTTAGCGAAATCCGTCGCTTTTATTCGACCATGTCTTTTATTCTTTACGTGACCACCATTGGCGGCCTTATTAATTATGAGTGACGATTATCATCGTTATCCTTGCTTTACTACGACTAGAGTTAACAACCTTGATTATCTTTTTCGTGTGGGCAACACCTTTGTTTTTATGACCCAGTGGTCATTTATACTTTGGTTTTACTTGCCCGTTTTGTTCACCATGGCCCTTTCGTCCAAGATGACTTATTTTCGTGAATTTTCTTTTGATCATTCATTTATATCATCATTTACATTAATCCTTGTCCCTTCTATCGGGCTCATTATCCTAATGTAATACGCTTCCGTCACCCGGCTGTGCGTTTACATTATTTTCAACTATTTTGTTCATTTGTTTCATTTGGGTACTTTTTAATTTGTCCCATTCACCCCGTCCTTACTACATCGGATGTAAATGTGTCCGCTATAAGAAGTTCATGGTATCATATGCCACTACTTACTTGGCCAGAGTAAGCGATTAACACATGACACGCATGACCTTTTTATAGTTTTCACATCACGCCCTATGTAAGTAATGCCTCTATTTGTTTCTCTTGGAAACAATATCCCGAATACATTTTCTATTCGGGTTTTTCCAAGTTTTTAATCTACATATGCAACTTTCAATTTCTACATATTTGTTGCATATTACTATTTGTGCAATTATATTTAAAATGTGCACCTGGTAATGCTTACCCCGACGGGCGTTCCTTGCCATTAACCTTGTTCGCGGTCGTTACGCGATTTAGTCCTTGGTGAGCATGCTTCTCTTGTCATACTTCGGACCGTTCCTCTGTCATATCCGCAATTCGTTCAACTCTCGTCATCTTCAGGCGCGAGTGTCCTTAAATTAACACATTAACAAAAGTTAAGAGTGTCACCTTCAATAATCGCCCGTATTATAATACAAGGCTTTTTCTACTATACGCATCAACGCACGGAATTTCGTCAACTGCATCAATCGTTTGATTGGGGTAACGTGTATTACACGATAACCCTATGTGTTGTTTACAACACCTTAACACGCTAAACCATTAACATACATGTACTTACCGGATTTGCGATCAAGCCTCGAACCGAACACCTTACCCTACAACCTTGGGCTCTGATTACCAACTTGTAACACCCTTGCTTGTTTAATACAATATTTTATATAAGATTCGTAAAAATGCATGTTTGTATGATTACACGTAAGTATGTCAATACGAGTTTACTAAAACTTTTACAATTTAAAAGTTTAGAACAACTTAATGTAATTGAATTCGTCGTTTAAAAGATACGACGAAACGCCGCGCGGAAGCTTTTAACTTTATCGTGTTCGGTTCTTCTTCGAGCTTGATCTTCATCCGGGCACTCTTGGCAATCACCTATGATCAAAACCAACTTAAAAGTTAGTTTTGATAGTTAAATAACAAGTTTAAACAAGTTATATGGGTCAAACAAACAAAATTAAACATTTTTCAAGTTCAGGGGGGGCTAGGCATCACGCCTAGGGGCTAGACGCCCCACCTAGCCCCCTTTTTGGCAGATTGTTGTTATTAAGTTGCTGTACATACCCAGCATGACTCGATTTCACGGAAACGAGCATAACTCTCTCGTTTTTAATCCGTTTTACCCGATTCTTTTTCCTACGCGTCTGTAATTTAATTCTCCATCATATGGAGTTAAAATCCTACACCCAACATAAGAAATTTTTTAGACTTCTAAGCCCTCGACTCATTACCTTTTTGCCGAATTTTAACCCGTTCATTATTTTATCACACCAACATGTTTGTTTGATCTTTAAACTCATAAAATTCATTATTTCAATATCTCCTATCATATTAATCTCAATTCACGGTTTTCTTACATAATAAATTCCCGTTTACGCTTAAATGTTTATTTTGACCCGTTAAGGGTATTTACGCATTTTAGTCTAGAACTTGTGCTTTTCATTTGACACTACAAAATATCCATGTCTAATTAACTACAACTATTCCACCACAACTATTTTGTGGTGGATTTAACATATGAACCCCTTTTTCCCAATTTTACCCATCGGTTGGTCATTTTTTTCGCAATTGACTATTTCTAGGCGTTCGACCCACAAATGTTTTTTCCTAGAACTTTTATACACATCTAAGGGTTACAAACTCATAATATAAGTTTCTAAACAACCTCTAAGGGTCGTTTACACTGTTTACCTATTAAGGGCTCTTTGGTCATATTTAATCCTTCATTTTTGAAATGAAGGATTTCGGCTAGATATTTGACCTTCTTTGCACTTTTAACTATAAGTCCACATATGCGTACCTGGCTCGGGTCATAGCATTGACCCGTTTACATACCTCTTGCTTTAAATTTTCTAATTAAAGCAACGCAACACATGTTATTTCCTGTAATCACAAAACTCAACAAGTAATCGTCAATTATTAATGTCAAATGGTATTAACACACCATTTGACCCGTTTAGTCGACATGACCATTTATCAACGTATGATGGTATATTAATTTCATCATGCTCCTTGAACCAATTCCGGTTCGCGCCGTGAGTTTTACTACATAAAAGACATTTTCTTAATGTGTCCGACCCGTTATAACTTTTACCAAATGGTGTCTTTATTTTTTTTGTTATCACTATTATTTTAACTATTAATTTGACCCATTTGGTTGTCGAGTGAATTCCATCACCTCATTGACATACCAACTCAACTATTTTCGCTATATCAACTTTAAACATATTTTAACTAAGCTTGTCTGTATAAATGTAACGAGAAGACAAGTCACGTACCTTTAAAGCGTTCCCTTCAAGCGCATGTCCACTCCGGTTTCTCCGCTTGAAAACTCGACTCCTTTGTCTATGGAGTTCAATCAACGATGTGTTTAGAACTCCTTTTAATCACATATCGCATAATAGTCAAAACATCACAATTAGGTGTTTTAACTTCAAAATTCCAGTTTCGAGCCTTCTTTGAGGCATTTCAACAAACACTTTAAAGGCAGAATTTTACATGATTATGTAGAAAATCCCTAGCTTATCATCTAGCCCAAATTTCACATCAATTAACCCATTTTACACAATTGTTAGCTTCTAAAATTCTGAAGTCACTTCATAATTTTCAAATTACACTAGAACAACACCCAATTTCCTAGTGTTTATCAAGTTCTACATAACCCACTAATCACCTACAATGGTGTTCATGGATTTTACTAAAATCTCACATGATTTAAACTTGTATTTGTCTAGGGTTTGTCCCTAGACACTATATTGTTCCTAATTCATCATAAAACAAACATGCAACCACAAATTTCAGATTTTCCCAATTTCATGAGAATTTCGAGTTGAGAGTTTTCATCAAATTTTACATACCTTGTAATCCTCTTGTGATGAGGATCAGTAATCTATAATCGATTTTCGATTCTAACTTGATTTGAGCCCTCAATTTTGTGAATTATGTGATGAACTAGGGCTTAGTGAGGAATCCTGGTCGCCCCTGCCTTCTGGTCGAGTTCAGACACTCACAATTGTGAGTGTTTGAGTTTTTTTTTTTTATTGATATTAGTTTCAATTTAAACACTTTTGGTCCCTCTAGTTTCTTTTGATCAAATGAAGCTATATCTCACCATTAGTCACTTAATCACATGCTACTAACTAGGTTAATTACTCCTAGTTACTTTAACGGGTTCGGGAAATTATAACCCGTTATGTTTTAAGTCCCGTTAATTTGGCATTTTTATATACTTTGTTTTCTCAAAGTATTTATTCCCCTTTTCAATTAATATTAGGTTTATTTATTTGAGTCCTAATATTTATCAGGTTAATTTTTACCATTAACGGTATTTTACCCGTCTTTACTATTAACGTGGTTTGATTACCAAACCTGTTTTTTTGGGATGTTACAGTAAATTTAGACAATCTTGATCTTGAACACAAGCTAAACAAGCTCATGTCACATTTTCTAAATCTGCAAGAAAAACATCAATCTGATATTAGAAAATCTGATGAGTTGCAAAGGACTTTGAATAAAATCATTCTTGAAAACCAACTTCTTATAGAGAATAGTTTAGATCAAAGAGCTAAAATTGAGTTTTATGAAAATGAAAGAAAAGATCTTTACAAGAAAATCAATGACAAAGAAATCAATGTAAGAGGTTTTCAACAGGCCAAAGAGTTCATAAATTTTATTGAGTCCACACCTAAGAACAAAGGAGAGGGTTTAGGTTATACAAGATCAAATGGAAATAAACCCATTGTCTTTGTAAAAGCAACTCATCAGAATTCTGATAAATTTTCATCTGAATCTGAATCTTGCAAAACAACCTGTTCTGAATACTCTTTTGAAAAACCAAACTTCAAAACAAACAAAAGTGAATGCAGTCAAGAATCTGTAAAGACTCCAGAAGCAGGTCACTCATCTTTTCAAAATTATCCACTCATTCCATCACAAGAAGAAATATCAGAAAATTCTGATAACTCTTGTATGTGTGTTGACATACTGAAGCTTGTTCAACACCATCTTCAAAAGAAAAATGTAAAATCTATTAATGGCTCAGCATATAACAGAGTTTCTGATGCAAAACCAAGAAGAAGAAATAAAATTATTAGGATTCCATCAGAAACAGTACCCAAGCATGCCTGGGTACCAAAAACCCTCTAATCATTTCATTTCAGGACCATCATGTGCAGCAGATCTGGTACTGTGACTCAGGAAGCTCCAAGCACATGACTAGGGACAGGAGCTTACTCAGCAACTTTGTTTCAAGGCTGGGTAGAATGGTAAATTTTGGAAATGGAGTGAAAGGGAGGATCATGGGATATGGATACATAAGGTATGGATGTTTGACCATAGAGAGAGTAGCCTATGTTGAAGGCTTAACAAATAATCTGCTTTGTTATGGTCAGTTCAATGATAAAAATTACTCAGATAATTTTATCCCCAGAAAAATGCTTGATAAATTGCTTTAGTGATAATCAAAATCATATATCTGATAAATCACTAGAAAATATGGCAACTTATCAGAAATTCTGATGAAGTCATCAGAAAATCTGATACAACATCAGAACACCTGATAAATCATCAGAATTCTGGTGAATCATCAGAAAACATGCTGGATAATCAGAATTATCGTAGTTCATTAAAACAAATTGTTGCATGTCATCATCCTTATTCATATCTCTTGACAGTATTCTCATAAATTGTACATTGGCAAATTTTTTTAAAATATATATATATATAGGGTAGGGATCCTAAGAAAAGTCCACCCTATTTGAGAAACTTGAGAAGCAATCTGGACCACACATTTTCCCTAAGCAAAAAATGCAAAAAAAAGGTGAAAAAAATGCAAAATTTTTTTTTTTTTTTTTTAAAATCGCTGCTTTTTCTTTAAGGATTAAATTTTTTTTTTTTTTTGGATTTATACACATGTGTATATTGTTAATCTTTTAACTATACATATATGTATATTGTCAATTATACATATATGTATATACATGTTTAAAATTGAAAAAATGTGTATATTGTTAATCTTAAACCATAAACCCTAAAGCTAAACCCTAAACTCTAAACCCTAAAGCTAAACCCTAAAGCTAAACCCTAATGCTAAACCCTAAAGCTAAACCCTAATTCTAAACCCTAAAGCTAAACCCTAATGCTAAACCCAAAAGCTAAAACTAAACACTAAAGCTAAACCCTTAATGCTAAACCCTAATACAAACCCTAAAGATAAAGCTAAACCCAAAAGTTAAAGCTAAACCCAAAAGTTAAACCCTAATGCTAAACCCAAAAGCTAAACCCTAATGCTAAACCCTAAATACTATTGCTAAACCCTAATACTAAACCCTAATGTTAAACCCTAAAGCTAAACCCTAAACCATAAAGCTAAACTCTAAACCCTAATGCTAAACCCTAAATACTAATGCTAAACCCTAAATAACACTAATTTTTCAATTTTAAACATGTATATACATATATGTATAATTGACAATATACATATATGTATAGGTAAAAGATTAACAAGATACACATGTGTATAAATCCAAAAAAAAAAAAAATTTAATCCTTAAAGAAAAAGCAGCGATTTTTCAAAAAAAAAAAAATTGCATTTTTTCACCTTTTTTTTGCATTTTTTTGCTTAGGGAAAATGTGTGGTCCAGAATGCTTCTCAAGTTTCTCATTTAGCCTACTACTTCTCACATGATCCTTATCCTATATATATATATATATAAAGGAGGTTTTTGATTCTTGTTAGTGCTGATAACGTCATTCAACAGAAAATTTCTGGGAACTCGTTAATATGGAACTTTCTCTCTCCTTCATTTATTACACCCCATCATGTATTAAGAAGGTTGAAGTGACATATTGGTAGGCTACAATGATACATTACCAGAAATTGGCCGCCTAAATCATTTAATGCAAGTGTAGTGCAGAAGAAACTTATCTCTGTTATTTTTTTTCTGTCCTCTAGTAATCATTAAAATAACAAAGATTGCGGTGAAGAAAATCTACAAGTTGGTAGCTTTCATTTATGGAAAATATTAAATTTACTATAAATAATCACCACTTTGAGTTAAAATCTGTCATCTTCACTCCTCTTCTTCACCTCATATCCACACACACTCACAAGATGAACACCATCAAAGATGGCTGCTTCCCACTTGTTCTATATCCATATCATAACCTTAGATTGAGGACCAATCTGGAAGGTCCTCAATGGGAAGGGTGTTAAGTTGTGCTTAAGATGCTCATGAGTAGCAACTTGAGCGATGCCCTCACTGCTCATATAACTGTTCATACAGAGATTCTTCAAATCTTCTGGAAAAATGCAACATTATCTGAGTATCAGAACAGGGGACAGATGGCCATCAAGAGTGAGGTGCTAAATCAAGAAATTCTGTTAAATGAAGCCACCATCAGGACAGCTCTTCAACTTGATGATGATAATGACGTCCTGATGTTCACAAGGGCTCAGAAGGATGATGTCTTGAGGCAAATGGGTTACCACACACAAACCCAACAACGAGCAATCAACAAACATGGCTTCATCAAGCCATGGCAATATCTGGTCACACAGATGGGTGCATGATTTTCAAAGAAGGTCATCAATCATCATGAAGTATCTCTTAGATTGATGGAGCCTATACTAGCACTTGTACTCAAAGTACCTTACAACTTCTCTCATTATCTAATGAGTGATTTTGCAAGTAATATGTGGGTTGGCAAGCCATTCTTGATGTATCCTCGTTTTCTGACAAAGATAATCACGAGCCAGCTAGACTTTGCAGGCATTCCTGCAAGTTATCCAAGAGCTGATATGAGACTTCAAGAAAACATGGGTCTCAGCATGCTTGTACCCACCAACCACAACTTTGGGTTGATAACTGATCTGTTGTTGCTCCGGGAAATGGAACATGATGAAGGCATAGATATTGATTAGGTTTTGTTTGCTTTGCTTGTACAAGATTTTCTCTGTTAATATGTTAATATTTTGTGCTTGCTTGTTATCTGCTTTATGGTTCATATTTTTGGGGAAAGAGTAAATATGAAATGATCATCAGAAATCAAAATTCTGACTCAAAACTCAAAGTTTCTGATGACAGGAGACACAATCTGGTAATTCAAAAATGAATCTAAAATTTTTCTGATAAAACTTCAAGATGATAAAATGTTTCAGAAAAAGCCAAGAGACATGGATGCCACCAGAAAAACAAATGTGAGTCTTCTGATCTTATCTTATTCCCTCTCATCTCAAAAAAAAAATATGTCAAAAAGAAAACTTCAAAATCTGTTGAAGAGGATCACAAGTTTAGGGGGAAAATTCAACCAAGAAATTCTGTTGAAAATTATGTTGACTTTTGTTGACCACATCTAAAAGGTCAACAGAAGTCAGAACAAAAGGCAATACATATGTTCAACAGAATTTATGTCAAATTTCTGATGACATCATCAGAATGGGACTGTTGACTTACAAAGAAAAGAGGATGCAGATGAAGGAAGGTAATTGGACCTCCTATCTAATGGGATCCACAAAGATGAAAAGGTGTCATAGAACCGATAGTTTTCTCCAATCAAAATCAGTTCAATACTTTCGTGAAGAAATGATTGAAGAAACTACAAATTGAAGGGACAAGTTGAAAAGGCATAACCACGATTACATGATAAACCATCTCATTAATGTCTTGATACCCACGATCCAACGGTTACTTTCCGAACCAATAACTCACGTTACACGATCTAACGGTTATAAAGACATTTAATGAGATCTTAACCACCATTACATGCCACGTTCTAAACCCCCCCAACTCCATACACCAACAATGCTCTGCTAAAACACTCCTATATAACTCACACTTAGCAGAAATTCAAAAATCACTCACCTTCCTCACAAAAACTTCAACTTTGAAAATCCCATGTTTCTCACTTACAATTCAAAAATCCCTAAATTTCAAACCCTAACTCACAAAGATCAAAAATGGCAGAAGTAAACCTCAACATCCCAATTGTTCAACATGAAGTTCCTTTTGTTGAAGATACATAATTTCTACCAATGAAGGATAACAATCTGCTGATGAATACAGAGCACTCGGAGTATGACATAAGATGTCAACTTCTGGTGGAATATCTCACAAAATGTCCAATCTCAGGAGCACTAACAAAAGGAAGAGAGGTACCAGAAAGGCTACTACAGCAATTTGTTCGCACTTTTAATGAAGTTGAAGAAAATCAGGCATCTGCTCATGTATGGGGAAGTGTTTTTGTAACATTAACTCCTGCAAGAGTAAGAGAGTGGCTTGAACTGCCTATTCTTGATAGTTATGTTGAACCTCCAAGCAAAGAAGAATTAATAAGCTTCATCATTGGTCTTGGCTACAAGAAAAAGGATATCAACAAAATTGGAGCAATTAGAAGAAGTGAATTGCCAGCAATCTGGCAAGTGATGATGGAAGTGCTAAACAAATGTCTCACCTCAAAGATAGGAGGAACTGATCAAATCAGTCAAGCTATTCTGACAATCATGTATGGACTCATAACTGGGTTCAAAATTGATTATGGTCAGAAATTTTCAACCTACTCAAAAGGTCAATCATCACCAGAAATGGAAGAATAATCTCACATCTGCCATATCCAAGATTAATCTCTATTTTCATCTCTGAAACATTTGCTACAAGAAACATGTAAATTCCAATTTTGGAAGATGTTTGGAGGTCAAACACCATGAAGACCTGGAGTTCCAATCATGGATGGGAATCAGACAAAGATATCCCTGTGTTACCAGAAAGCATGATATGCCTCATTGCACCAGACTCACAATACAGAATACAACATGAAGAACTTCTGACCAAATCTGATTCTCCAACAGAAGAGCCCAGCAGAGAAGTTGTGAACTGTTCTTCATCAACAGAAAAAGGAGATGATGAGAAGTCCTTGCCATCAGAAAAGGAGGGTGCAGAAGGAAGAAGAATTCTGGAGACAGCTAACTTAGAGATAGCCAACTCACCAAAAAACAAAGAAGAACATGCTGAAAGTCAACAGATTCATGAAGCAGGAACTCATCATGAATTTGAAATTCATCAAGAACATTATGCAGAATCACATATTGCTGGAGAAACTCATACTGCTGAAATTGAAGCCACTGAAGTCATACATTATGAGGAATCTCACATAGCTGGTACATCTCTTTTAAACATTGTTTTAGTTGAATCTCACAGAGAAGAAACAAAATCAGAAAGCTCAGTTAATGTATCCTACAAGATAGAATACTGAACAACTAAGGTTGATGAGGAGGTTACTAGTTCTATAAATCTCAACTCTGAATCAGAAAATGAGGAAGAGGATGAGATTCCAACAGATAGAGATCATGAAACTGATCAAGGAAATCTGGCTAAAGGTAATTTGTTTACCTCAAAAACTTGTGGAGAACCATATGTTGATATGGTTCAAGGACATGAGGAAATCCAGGATGAAAATGAGTTTTTCATCACTGGTGGAGATGATTATGGTAAACTTAAAGCTGCACCAAAATCTGGTAAAGCCAAAAGTGACCCTATCATTTCTAAAACAGCAGCCAATGTGTTTGCAGCTGGAATGTTACAAGGAACATCTGTTGTTCCCAATATCCCTGAAACACCCATGAACCAAGAAAATTTAGAAACAGTGCTGGAAAATGTTTACAAAGTCTGCAAAAGAAATCCAGTTGAAGAAAAAGTTGATATGTTGCTGTCAGAAATACAAGGTCAAAGGGCTGATATGAAGACTTTGTCAGAATCAGTGGAGGCAATAAAGAAACAAACTAAAGAAAACACTGAAGCACTAAAGTCTCTTCAAAAGATGAAAGAAAAGGCACCAGAATCCAACATCTCTGCATCAGAAATCCAGAAGATTCTCACTGAAATAGAAAAGATCAAGGCACAAGTTGCAAATGCGGTAGAATCAAGGCAATCAAGCAGTTCAAACAGAGTTTTGGAGGAAGTTACCATGCTGAGGGCAAGCAATAACAGTATCACAGATGCCCTTGAGAAGTTGTCAAAAGAATGGGTTGTAATTCAGACGAAAGCTCAAACTGAATTCACCAATGTTCAGAAAAACATAACCAGCAACTCAAAACAGGTAAAAGAAGTGCAACAACTAATAGAGAAGATGCAATTCAACATTTCAAGATTGGCCAAAGTGGATCCCCAAGAACTCATGAAAGAAATTCCTGCTGAAAGCTTACATCAAGAAGCTCCAAAGTCAACTCCTCAACAATCATCAACCACACCAATCACCAGAGATGGAACCACAATGATGGGACCACCTCCAAATGTCCCAAGAGATGAAATGCTGAAAAGGTTAGCAACTGCAAAACCTCAAGCTATTACAAATTTGAAATTGCTAGCATCTGTCCCAAATCCAACAGTGTCTGATGGCTCAGCCATAAGTAAATATATGAATATACAAACAATGAATGAATGGGAACAAGAATGTGATTCATCAACAAAATCAAAGATTGTTAAGAGAAAAATCTCTGAAACCAAGTCTGTCATGGTTAAAGAGATTGCCAGGGATGTGATGATATTCCCTGAGTACAATCTGGTGAGTTATTATTTAACAAAAGAAGATGAACAACCTAGATCACTGCCTCCTACTAGACTGGCTTTGAGAGAAGAAAGGATAAAAAGAAGGGCAGGCAGCATTCACAAACAGAATGATAATCCGTCAGGTTTGCTACAATAACCTGAACTTCCCACGTGGAAGTGGGAAATGGTGACGATGGATTTCATCACCAAGTTACCAAAGACAAAGAAAGGAAATGATACAATATGGGTGATAGTAGATAGACTGACTAAGTCAGCACATTTCCTACCCATTAAGGAGACCTATAGCTCCGACATGTTAGCCCAATTGTACGTGGATAAGATTGTATCTCTACATGGCGTACCAGTGTCTATTATCTCCGATAGGGATACTAGATACACATCTCATTTTTGGAAAAGTTTCCAACAATATTTGGGCACGCGCTTAATTTTCAGTACGGCTTACCATCCTCAGACGGACGGACAGAGTGAGCGTACAATCCAAACGTTGGAAGACATGCTTCGTGCATGTGTGATCAACTTAGGTGGTAGTTGGGATAACCACCTGCCATTAATCGAGTTCTCATATAACAATAGCTACCATACCAGCATCAAGGCTGCGCCTTTCAAGGCCTTGTACGGTAGAAAGTGCAGAACGCCCGTTTGTTGGGCGGAAGTTGGAGATGTCCAACTGTCAGGAATGGAAATAGTCTTTGAAACGATGGACAAGATTGTCCAGATTCGTGACCGCCTGAAAGCTGCCAGGGATAGGCAGAAAAGCTACGCAGATCTAAAGCGTAAACCTCTTAAATTCGAGGTAGGTGATAAAGTGTTGCTTAAAGTAACACCCTGGAAGGGAGTGATGCGCTTTGGTAAGAAAGGTAAGTTAAGCCCGAGATACATAGGACCATTCGAGGTCATCGAATGTGTCGGATCGGTTGCTTATAAGTTAAAATTACCTGAAGAGCTCAGTGGTATTCACAATGTATTTCACATCTGTAATCTGAAGAAGTGTTTCGCTAATGAATCACTAGTCATACCACATACAGATGTGCACATAGAAGAGAGCTTGAAGTTTGTTGAAAAACCTGTGTCGATCGAGGATCGATAGGTTAAGAAGCTTCGAAGGAAGCATGTACCGATCGTAAAGGTTAAATGGGATGCCCGTAGAGGTCCCGAGTACACTTGGGAGGTAGAGTCTACCATGAAAGAAAAGTACCCTCATTTATTTCAGTAAATCTCGAGGTCGAGATTTCTTTTAAGGGGGTGAGGATGTAACACCTCGAAATTTTGTGTTAAATAAAATAACGACACATGTCATGTAAGACAAAAGTGTTATACACCCGGATCTAGTTAAAGATGTAAGGCAGGATTTAAACGTGTCGTCATGTTAATTTATACCTCTGAACAACCTCATTATGAATCCCAAGACCCTAACATATATTATAAACATCCGATATACTCAAATCGGTAAATGCTAGCAATGATTGATTCGTAATTGCAAGAGTGGAATCCTACAAAGAAATGCACGACAAACCTTCGTTTATGGCTTTTGTTAAAGTCCAAGGCAACTTTAGAACATTTCATAGTGGTCTTAACTGTTTAGGACCTGTTCAAGAGGCCCCTACTGAAAATAGTGGCCCAATTTCGTATTACATGGTTTCCTGTTCGGAGCTTGAATAGCCAACAAATTTTTGCCTTCTGGAACAA
This sequence comes from Helianthus tuberosus, assembly GCA_030545235.1. NCBI lineage: Eukaryota > Viridiplantae > Streptophyta > Magnoliopsida > Asterales > Asteraceae > Helianthus > Helianthus tuberosus. The sequence continues at coordinate 158,534,489 of CM060403.1, forward strand.
GCTTACGGACCGTAAAGATCAAGCCTTACGGTCCGTAAGGCATGCACAGCGAACAGAATCGTGACAGTTTCCTGTTATAAGCATGTAACCGACTTAAAAAGATATTTTCACTTCCATGGACGACCCCTAATAGTCCATAGGCACTAGGAACACTTGTTGATGATCAGGGAACAATAGTAGAGTTTCTTGGCATGATCTAATGAGATCAAATTCACTATAAAAGGCCCCTCATGTTGCAACATTTTGATCACACCTTCCATCTGCATTTGTGGAGCTTCCTGGAGCATAAGATCAGTCCCCAAGCATCTCTAATCGTGCATTAGACCTTGGTAAGTAACCTTGATCTTCCTTAGTTGAGTTTTGCTTAGTTATTAGCTTAAAAGTCAAACCGTCGTAATTAACGTTTGACTTAGCGATTAATCATTAATGGTCTAGTGATTAGTCGAATTGAAAGTTGTTATAAGTTGGTAATTATGTGGGCAATAAACCCTTAAAAGGGCACCCTCTGATTCCCACTCTAACTAGATCAAATGTCGGGTTAAAGTTGTTTATAAAAAGTCAACAGAAGCTTAATTTGTGAATTAACATGTAATTAGCAATGTAGAAGGCATGTAACCTATTTTATCACTCATATAACTTGGTAATAAGTATAAGAACTGGTCTAAGCTTGTTTGATCCGACAACTTTCTGTTTAGACCCTGTTCGGAACCGAAAGTCGCAAAACTTTGACTTTTGCTTTGACTTCAGTTCTGACCCGATTTAGTATGATTTGGTAATGCCTTAGAGCTTCCTTAGGACCAGGTTACATGATAGTATAACCCTCTGTGGTTGATTCGTTGTTTGACCGATTCGTTTACACGTTTCCGTTAATTGCTTAGTGTTGACCATAATGCCCTTTTGATCATAAAACGAGAATTTTAGAAATGTGAAAGGACAATAATCTTTATTACTGATTTATAAACATGTCCCTAAATTTTCACATCAGTTGGAGGTCTAGATTAGGAGTTATGCTCAATGACGTAATTAGAACGCTTTTTAGTAATTAAACGGCGTCATTAGCATAAAGCCTATCTAAACCCAATTTTGACACCAAACCTTTTACCCACTGATGTAATATAATATTTTGGGATTTTTGAAGATTTTTAATTATTTCTAACATGCTCATAACCTAAGGTTATGGCGTTGATTCGGTAAATACCGATTATACCCTTTTTGTGTATAAAATGAGTTTTACAAAGTATTTTGACACCAATCAAATTGCTACTGATTTGATATAATAAATAAAGTATTTTGAACTTTATAACCTGATCAGAAAACTCGGATTTCATGTATAACCCGGAAATCGCTTAAAATGGTTTTTTAAGCGTATTAAACGCATAGTTTGGGTTTAAAACCATTTTGTCATATAAGACTTATCACCAACTGATATGACCTGATAAATTAAGTTATTTTACTGATGTATTCAGACCCGAATCTCAGAATTTCATTTAATCTCTTTATAATCTTTAAAATGACCAAAATACCCCTACGGGGCTTAAATTAAGGTTAAACTCGTTTTGGGCATAACGGAAGGTATCCTACTGATATCACAACTGTTAGACCCTAAAGTGTGAGACTGACGCATCAAATTAACACAACGGGCTATGGTTACGAGCTGGGCTATACCGGGTTAGTTTATATTAGGTTGTGGACCTTTATAGGTCACTTGGGCTAAGTTTTAGGCCATGTGGGCCAAGCAGGCCCAAGGGAAGCCCATGTGGGGAAGTGGGCTTAGTTGAGTACATAAACAAGTTTCTAACTTGTTTTTAGGTTGGAACCTTTGGGAACTTCTTAGAACCTCCATAGTTATAGAATTCCTAGAGAGAGCTAGAAGAAGGCAATTGTTTGTGAGCACTTGTACTAGACGGTTTTGCTAGTTGATAGTAATAGAATCGTGTGCAAGTGTTTAAAGGTGATTCGTTGTGTTCTTCGTATTTCATATTTTTCGTGTTTATTCTTGAATCACATCAAGTTTGGATTCCGCACAAACTTGGTGTTGTTTGATATCATTGAAAGATCCGTTTCACGGGACTTACAAGTGGTATCAGAGCCTTTAGAACCTATTTCTAGGCTCGGTTTGATATCAAAGATTCAAGATTTTCGTTATTTTTGGGTTGGTGTTCTTCGTGTTCTTCGTATTCTTCGTGGTGTTCATCCGATTTTTATTGAAAATTCTTTTATTTTGGTGTTTTGATCTTTTGAAAAGGTGTTAAAAAAATTGTTTCAAATCTTTAAATATTTTCGAAAAAAAATTCAAAATATTTAAACTTTTGAAAGAATTTATTAAATCCCAAATTTTAGGGATTGGATTTCCAAGATAAAACATTCTTTTATTATTTCAAAAGTCAACAGATTTTTTGAAACAAAGTTTCCGAATTATCTTTTGGATATAAACTTTCCTTTTGAAACATATCATTTCAAAACACAAAGGAGGTCTCGAGTCATCACGGTTTCTACTCTCCACAGTTTCGACTTCTTGGTCTCGAGTCATTAATTTCTGAGTCGCAACCATTGTTTCTACGGTTTCAAGTCATACGTTTTTTAGTCGCAACCATCATCATCATCACGACCACAAATCGCCGGAACCTGCAACTCCGTCTCTGGTATACCGTCATCACCGTTGTCATCTCCATAACCACCGTCATTCAACCCCCATCTACTTCACTACTGGTTTCGAGTCATCACTCATCACGGTTTCAACTTGTCTATCCACGGTTTCGAGTTGTCATCCAGCTTTCTCGGTTTCGAGTCGCGAGGTCTCGAGTCTTCTACAATTGGTCTCGAGTAGCAATTAAATCCAGTCGAAACCACAGTCTTGAGTTATCAACCTCCATAACGATCATCGTTCACCAATTATGTTCACCGTTCTTCGTCGTTGTTCGTTGTCGTTCACCATCGCACCACCGCCTCTGATCACCTCCATCTTCTCCGTCATCATCTCAGCTGATTTCGACATCATCTCTTGAGGTTTCGAGTCACCACATACACACGTTTCCGATCCGACTCGAAACCATCATCAGTTTCAGCTCATCCTGTTTGGTTTCGACTCGCAACCACGGTTCCGAGTCGCAACCGAGATCTCGAGTCATCTCGTTTTGTTTTCGAGTCGCAATCATCAAAGGTCGACTCATCTCCGTTCACCCTTAGCAACTCTGATCAGTCGACCTGCACGTTCATTGTCTCCGACAACGCCTACATCGTCCGACCACATCAACCCCATCTCCGGTCACCGTCACCGTCATCCGCCACCATCGTCATCGACGTGCTTCGTCACTTCCGACGACAACTACCTTCACCATCTTTCTGTTTGTCTGATCGTTCTTACTGTATCGTCGTCTGATTGTTGTCGGGAAATATTATTGCATCGGGAAAGAAGAAGTCGGGACGGCGGCTGAAATTTTTTTAGGGTTTCGGGACCTTACGAAGAAGACGATCGTTTTTGTTTTGTTTTACTATAATAATAATTATAATAATTATCATATTAATCATTAGATCATCATTACTTAATCATTGGTTTTTATAATAATAATAATAATAATAATAATTAGTGTACTTTATTAAAAAAAAAATTGGTATTCTATATATATAAAAAAAATATTTTATAAAAAAAAGGGGGGGGGGGTTTGTTTGTGATAACGGTTTTGACAGATTTTTGAGGTGTTGTTTAGAAAGCGGGTTTATTCGACTGCTGAGTGTTTGAGTTAACGAGTGCACGGGTTCTCGTTTGGTTTGTGTTTTGAGGAGAAGAACAAAAGTATCAACCACCCATTGAAATTATGGCATTCGTGTTTCACAAACCAGTGGCTCAAGAAATTACCAGAGAAGAGATACTTTCTGTTTTCTGTACTCCTGAGTGTAGGGAAAGGGTTGAAGCTTACAGAATACATAATGCTGAGCTAATTCAGGATTATCAAGATATAAAAAATAAAAACTTCACATTATCTAAAAATGAAAAACTTTATAAAGAAAAAATTGAAGCTCAGCGAAAAGACATCATCAAACTCAAAGATGATGTAAGTGTAAAAACAGCCCATTTTCTTGAAGCTCAGGAGAAAGTATGTATTTTGACGAAAGAACTGGAAGATATCAGAGATAGATATCATATAAATGAGCTAAACATTAAAAAATTTGATTCTTCCAGCAAATTAGTCAAAAACTTGTGTGATCAACAGCTCGCATACAAGGAAAATAAAGGGCGTGGTTTGGGTTTTAATCAGGCTCCTCCTCCTTATATGTGTTAGTCAAACCCTTTTGAGCGTCAAGCCTATTGACATATCGCAGTAGATCCTAGTCTTTTCAGCTATGGCACCTTACATGTGTTAGTCAAACCCTTTAACACGAACATTTATTTCACTTCCCATATCATGCAATTTATCTTTTTGGCTTTTTCATTTTTCTAATGTTTTTGTATTTTTCTCATTTTCTCCCCCTAAAACAATGCATATATACAGCAAACTCTTTTTGTATTTTTCCGAGTTTTCTCCTCCTAAACTCTATATCTATCTATATGTTCCTCTAAACTCTATATCTATCTATATGTTCCTCTTTTAATGACAGACCAATTGAGAAACAGAAGTCTGCTCAAATAAATTTTGTTTCTAAAGGCTCAATTGATCCTAACACTTCATCTTCATGTGCAGATAAAGTATCTAAAGTAAAGTGTGGAGATGTTCTTGGGAGTGAACCAGTTGTTCATTCTAATATTTCTGAAAATTATTTTGAACAAACTGAATCTGATATTGCCTTTAGTAGGTCTTTGTTTGCGTCGTTTTGTGCTTATGTTTCGTCAAGTGAGCCTGATGTTTTGGGCAAAACTGATGATGTTTGTGTTGAAACTTTGAACCATAAGTCTGGTGATGAATTTTCTTCAGTTAATGATTGTGAATGTGATGTTTCTAACCCCTTGGTTGATGACAGTGTTACAGGTGAGGTTCCTCAGGACACATTCAGTGATACCACTGAAACTCCTTCTCAAGAAAATCAAGAATGTCCTGATTCTTCTTCTGATTCGGTCTCAGTGGACGTCCCTAACGTTGAATCTAGTGGGACCCCATTGGAAACCGTAAATGAAAGCAGACCTCAAGTAGATTCACATGATACATGTGTTGATGAAATTTCAACTTGTTCCAAAATTGAAACTGAATCTGAACCAGATTTGGAAAAAGAATATGTGGTCACTATAAATGAACAGTCACTAGAAAATGTTTCTGAAAAAGAAGTTAAAACAGAAACTGAATCATCTTCTAAAGGTCAAATGGTCCGTGATCTACCAATCAAAGACTTCATGCTGGTAGAAAAGTGTGTTGCTTGCACAAAAGGAAAGGCTCATCGAAAGCCTCAAAAGTCCAAGCCTACACCTTCGACAAAAGTCGTGCTTGAATTACTACACATGGATCTTTTTGGTCCTGTAAATGTGGTGAGCATTGACAAGAATGCGTATTATCTTGTGATCGTAGATGACTACTCTCGTTACACATGGGTATACTTTCTTAGTCACAAGAACGAGGCTGCGAGTTTGATCAAACAATTTGTCACTCTAATTGAAAATCAAGCTACTACAAGGGTGAAAGCAATTCGATCAGATAATGGGACAGAATTCAAGAATATCACCTTAGATACATTCTGTGCAGAAAAGGGAATCGAACGACAGTTCAGTGCACCACGAACTCCACAACAAAATGGAGTGGCTGAGAGACGAAATCGTACTCTTATAGAGGCGGCACGAACCATGCTGGCCGACTCGAAGCTTCCTAGTTTCTTCTGGGCCGAAGCAGTTAGCATGACTTGTTACATCCAGAATCATGCTTTAGTAAACAAACATCATATGAAAACTCCTTATGAGATTCTGGAAGGACGTAAACCCTCGGTCTCACACTTCCGTAACTTTGGTTGTCCGTGTGTCTTGTTGCTCATGGACACTAATGGGAAGTTTGAGGTCAAAGGGGATGAATGTTTCTTTATTGGATAAGCTAACGGATCCTCCTATAGAGTGTACAATAAAGTAACCAAGAAAGTCGTTGAGTCGTGCAACATTGAATGGCTCGAAGAAAATACTACGGATGCTAGAGTTGGTCCAGATTGGCTATATGATTATGCTGATTTGTTCAAATCCTTTAACATTTTGTCTAGTGTTTCCCCTGATGCAGGTGTGTCGACTCCGAAACAACCAGTTTCGTCTGGTGATACAGAAGAAGAGAAACATGATGAAGGGAGCTCGCGAAATCATACACCGTTGGTACAGAAGAACTCAGAAAAGGCACATGGAACACAAGCAAAGCAATCAAAGCAATCTAAACCCATCAGATTAGCTACTGCTGCTGGATCTCAGAATCTCCATACATTGAAGCGACAGACATGTTTCAACTGTGGAATTCCTGGACACATTGCTAGAAATTGTGTTCATCGTCCAAACGTGCAACAAAATGTCAATACTCACTCTTGTGCTGATGTTTGTGAGCCGGTTCACAACACACAAAAGGAGCCAAAACGAGCAGATCAAAGTTGAGAGTATAAGAAGTCTGCTCACCAAGGACAATCACGATCTCATAAGGCTCCTGACAAGGTGATTGAAAGCTCCAATCAGGGAGAAAAGACGAAGACTGGTGCTCAGAGTAACAAGACTTCTGCAAATAGCAAATACAAGCACCCAAATTCGTCTTCGTCTGAAATGAATGTGCAGGCACATCCAACACAAAAAGGACCAGTTTGTCCTTCAGGACCTGCTAGAGCAAATCAAGCTGCTAAAAATGTCTTTCCGATGAAAAGACAAACTTGCTACAACTGTGGCAATGCGGGTCATATTGCTAGAAACTGCACACGGCGTCCCTATGTACCCTACTATATGCAAAATCAGAGGGTTACATCAACGGATAACAATCATTCCAAGCCGATGAAGGTATCATCACCTAAGGCAATGAAGAATGTGAATCCCAAGGTTAAACCTTCTGATGGGGATTGGAACGCTGCTAAAAACAAACGCAAAGCTTTTCTGGAACAAAAACGTGTTTCTAAAATTAACAAACCTGAAACAGTTAAAGTTGCTCAACCGAAGGCAACAAACGCGTTTGCTAGACCGAAACAGATTTGGAAACCCAAATCCAAAGCAGCAACGTCTCCAATCCTTGAAATGAAATGGGACTTATGTTTAAAGGAAGTGTCTTATTTTGATGCTTCAGGAAATCCCAGGACCACGATGGCCTGGGTACCCATGTCTTACTAATCTCCTTACCTTTCAGGAACAACCAAGGAGGAGCTGTTGACAATCTCTGGAATGTTGCTAGCGGTTGTTCCAGAGATAAAAACGGGTAACATTTCACTGTTGCAAAAAGCTCAAATTTTTTTTACAGATGATATGTTTCCTTTGGAGGAGATAAGAGAAGTAAGAAAAGATCAGCAAAAGGTACCGTTTAAATTCAGTACTTTGAATTGAATATTGATTAGTCTTCAATCTGATGACAGAACGGTTTAAAAAAAATATTTTTTTTCTCTTTCTTAGTTCTTTACTTTGTACATAGAGTGTCCTTTCTCTAGTAAATGGTAAATTTGCGCAAAAATACAAGATTTATGCACAAATTTAGGGGGGGAGAGGAACATATAGATAGATATAGAGTTTAGGAAGAGTTTAGGAGGAGAAAACTCGGAAAAATACAAAAAGAGTTTGCTGTATATATGCATTGTTTTAGGGGGAGAAAATGAGAAAAATACAAAAACATTAGAAAAATGAAAAAGCCAAAAAGATAAATTGCATGATATGGGAAGTGAAATAAATGTTCGTGTTAAAGGGTTTGACTAACACATGTAAGGTGCCATAGCTGAAAAGACTAGGATCTACTGCGATATGTCAATAGGCTTAACGCTCAAAATGATAAAAGATACTGAGTGTTATATACATAACGAACTATGTACCATGTGGGTAACATACCAACGGCGTATGATTTTATGGTCTTAAATCTTGCGTTGATAGATAGCCAACATCTGAGGTTTCGGGTCTTTATATTGTTGAATCATCTGGGGATATCTTGGCTGTCCTTCTGTTTAGAACTAAAATTGTACATGACCCCAGGAAAGAAAGTCACTTGGAATTAGCTCATTTCTATTTGAATGTCTGTATGTTGTCCCGATACACACAATTTTGATCTGATTCTGAAATATTCTCTGAAAAAAGTCGTGTACCTCCTCTGCTGCATCCAGATATATGCTGACCTGGAGGTGCTAGGCAACGACAGCTTCTGCTGCATCCAGATACATGCTGACCTAGCTGTACGTTGTCGCGCTATAGATCTAATACACCCGAAAGAGGCCCTCAAGTGCCCAAAAGAAACCCAAGAAACCTATATCAAACTGAGAAAAACTCATTTGATCTGTATATTATACCATCTCTGCAAAAGATCTATTCTGTTCTCTTCTCAACCTATTCCCAGTTAAGATTTCAGAAATCTGGATTGGACTTGTGAAATATGTGGTAGGGAAGATACTTGCATGATAGAGTGTGCTGTTTAGATTTCCAGGATTTGATTAGTATTTATTTGGGTGTTCATTGTTAAGAAATCAAAACATGATAAAACAGATTTTATGCAGACCTAGACATAGTCAGGATATCTTAAAGGATGACATCAGTATACTCACCTGCTACGATGAATCGTTGTGCTTACCTTGATCGCGGGGGTATGCCTTGGAATGGGACACACGGGTATAATAGTATAATATTACCTAAAGCATATCATGAAGTTGAAAAATTGAAAGTTGAGCGTTAAAGTTTAAGTGGACAAACATATTGGCAATCGCATAGACCAGTTTGATTAGGCTTGTACTGAAAAGTGTTCCTTAGTCTGCCTGAGAACGAATTTTGATCCCATTGCAATTGTAATTGTATATTATGGTAGTTGTTTATAATTTGAGTTTTTATTTGTTTTTAGTTCTTAAATTAAAAAAAATAAAAATTTGAAAAAAAAATAGTGTCTTGTTTTTTATATAAAATCAAAAATCCAAAAATAGAGTGTTTATTTGTTTTTCTTAAATTTAAAAATGTAACCGTTCTTGAAGATTTGACTGATCATCAAAAGTTGAAAGAATTTAAATTGTGAAATCCGAGTATAAGTACATGGATGTACCTAGTGTTCATATGGTACTCTCCCTGTTGCATAAGAAATGTTTGCTTGTGAGTTTGTGAGTATGTGCAGAACTTGATTTCAATCAAGAACAGGGGTTGATGTAGACTGAGATGCTGTTCATTGCTGAAGAAGCCTGAAGCAGCACAATAACAAGATGTACCTGAGTCAGAAGAACTGGATACGAAACGTCGTCTGACAGTGAAAGTACATTTGAAGAAGTACCATGAACCTGCTTGAAAGACAAAGATTGAAGAAGAAAAGAGCTGTTGAGAATCCTCCTCTCACATTCTTTTTAACAAAATTTTCAAGCAAATGCTGATCGTGATCCTGATATGAAGCTAACCACAAAATCTGAAGAAAGAGACCCAGTGCTGAGAGTTCAGAAGTCAAGAACTTCCACAACATCTGCAGCATAGCGTCAACCATAGATTTCGTTGAAGACGTTGCTGAACTCATGTTATGAAGACAATTTGATGGCATCAGTCTAGGGGGAGATTGTTAGACCCTAAAGTGTGAGACTGACGCATCAAATTAACACAACGGGCTATGGTTACGAGCTGGGCTATACCGGGTTAGTTTATATTAGGTTGTGGACCTTTATAGGTCACTTGGGCTAAGTTTTAGGCCATGTGGGCCAAGCAGGCCCAAGGGAAGCCCATGTGGGGAAGTGGGCTTAGTTGAGTATATAAACAAGTTTCTAACTTGTTTTTAGGTTGGAACCTTTGGGAACTTCTTAGAACCTCCATAGTTATAGAATTCCTAGAGAGAGCTAGAAGAAGGCAATTGTTTGTGAGCACTTGTACAAGACGGTTTTGCTAGTTGATAGTAATAGAATCGTGTGCAAGTGTTTAAAGGTGATTCGTTGTGTTCTTCGTATTTCATATTTTTCGTGTTTATTCTTGAATCACATCAAGTTTGGATTCTGCACAAACTTGGTGTTGTTTGATATCATTGAAAGATCCGTTTCACGGGACTTACAACAACCTATTTAAGGCATATTAACTTAGGAAACCTGTAAATGACTCTCATAGGTACCCATCACGCCTCTTGCGCGTTCGGTTCGGTTTATGTAACTAGTTTGCATAAATTAGCCGTAACGGGTCAAACCTTATCGTTTTTATCTCAAAATCCAGAATGTGTTTAGATTACCCATATTATACAAGTCTTCAAACTTGTCGGGGCTAAATCACATCCTATTCCGGTCTTCGCCTAATCATGCGTTCAAACCGTATCTTTCATTAAAACTAACCGGTCTAAGTTTAGGCTTAATTAAAGACCCGTTAGGATTCTAATAGGTTATTATAAACCTTTGTTCCAGAATAGGAGACCCGGTAAAAGCTACACGCACTTGCTATTTGTGATTGATACTTGCAAAGGTAAATACTTTTAACTTGTTTTCCCTTATACGGGCTTGGGGTACGGTATATAAAATACCGCTTGGTCCGGCATTGAATCTTTAATTGAATAGAGGTTAAATCATTGATATGCTCCGTTTTGAAATGTTTTGTTTGCTTAAAGCCTTTGGGGGGTTAATGACCATGTCCCGGATATCCTTGGCATCATTTTATAAAATGGCCACGACCTAAGCACGGGGTGTAGGCGTACACCCGTCAGTGCCTAACCAAATAATGTGGTGTGTCTATTGATCTTTAACCCAGTCTACGGATCGGGCTACTGAACGCATAAGGAACATGTAATTCTTTTACAAGCATTATATTCAAATAATTATCCCAAGTTATAAAAAATTTGTGCCACATGCATTCAAATCAATTTTATTAAACATTTTCTAAATGAGTCAGTTAATTGTATTTACCAGTGTAAACTGACGTATTTTCCCAAAAAGGTTAAGTGCAGGTACTACGCGAACTAGGCTGGCTTTCTCCTAGCATCCACAATAAGACTCGCAAGCTTGGATGTCAAAACTGTTGAACAATGTTTTCTAATTATTTGATCCACCTGTGGATTATTTCCAACTGTTTGTGATACTTGATATTATAATTATATTCGGTTGAAATATATCTATCTTTTGCTTCCGCTGTGCATTTAAATATTGTGTTGTTTGACTGTAATGTTACCAACTACGTCACAATACTCCCCACCGGGCCCACCGGTGATACGTGGAAATATCGGGGTGTGACAGGTTGGTATCAGAGCCAACATTGAGTGAATTAAACACTAGCCTTTTGTGTTTAATCTCAATGACACAATCGCACATTCCTAAATTTTCGAGTATAGACAAATAACATAGGACAAATTCTGTTTTGTTTTATTTTGTCTTTTATTTTATATATATTCTTGTTGTTATCTTTGTTTATATTGACAGGTTTAACAATGCCGCCAAGATTCAGAAGAGGAGGAAGAGGCAAGGGGCCAATCACCGCCCCCAACGATCATGAAGCCGGGCCTTCGCACCGGCGAGCTCCTTCTACTACTGCGAGTGCCGATCCGCAAGGAGCCTGGAGGACCTATACAGAGCCCGCTAGACGGTCTGTCTTGCACAGCTCAACACCTCCCTATCGTCATTCCTTTGGGGCCGCATTCGGAAAACGACCCCGATAACCCACAGCCTTCATATATACCTCTCCAGCGATCCCTTTCGCACAATTCCTTTGGCAACCCCACTCCTGTCTTTCAGGGCCGGTTCAACCCGGCAAACTATATTCAAGAAACAGTGGGTTTTAACCCATTGGGACCAGAGGACCACTTCTCAGAAGACAATGCAATGGACATGGACGAGGACACGGATCCCGTCGAACCTGCAAGTGGTACCCCTAACCATCCAATCGAGATCTCTGATGGATCTTCTTTCCACGGATCACCCTACGGTGGTCCAGACAGTTATCAAGCGAGGTTTAACCAACATGAATGGTACTTCACACCTTCTCACCATTCATCACCTCACCAGCAGCAGCAGGATCCCTCTGGGGATTCACGTTTCGTGGCAGTCACGCCACCGCCTCCACTGCCGCCAGTTCATCAAGCATCTCCAAAACCACCAAGGCGTAGGAGAACGGGCGCACGTATGTCTGCGCGAGCAGGGGATTTTCACTTCAGCACCCCCCATCACTCAAGTGGCAGTCACTACCCGCCACTGCAAGAAGACCCACAGATGGGTGGGCCCTCAAACCCAATTCCAGAGGTGAGTTCTGCACCAGTTGCACCTTAGCCACCACCAATGGGTTTTGGTAACCCGATTCCTACGTATGCTGGGTCAACAGCGTACAACCCGTTTGAGCAGCCGGCTCACACAAACTATAACTATGCTGAAGACCCTTACCAAGTGGCATCAAACTACCTCGCCCTTCATCCTGAAGGACCATATGGAACCCCTTGGGGAATGGGATATCCAACTCATGGGTATCAAGTACCTGCACGACCACCGATTCGGAAACAGTCGCAGCCACCACGATTTTCCCCACCAGAACAGGAGGAAATCCTCCAAAGACTAAGTCGGGTGGAGCACGAGTTCCAAGAAGAACGCATGAACAACAGGGGGTTTCCTCAAAGGCCTGGCAAGCTTGCTAAACGGGAAGAAGAAGAGGGATCATTAAATCCCTATATGTATTGTTGTATTTCCTATTTCAATCAAGTCCCTGTGTGGACATTTATCTGTGTATTTAGTCCCTGTGTGGACATCTGTTTAAGTAATTGGTCCCTTCGTGGACTTGTATTTTAGTTTGGCCCCTGCGTGGGTGAATTGTTCTGTTAAAAGTCCCGTTTAGGGCGATGTGTACCCTTTTAATATTAATGGAATGTTAAGATTTTAAATTTCATTTTTGTCACTATATGCATAAATATATTATACATGAAATAAATAGATCAAAATCATTCCTTTTAAAATAATCTGCCTATTATATATTAAATAAGAATCTCAAAGGTATAACCTAGCTTACATGTCATTATAAGACTTGGCCAAGATGGTAAGACCTGTTTAAAAGATTCGAATCTCTGTTAACATCTGAAAACATGTTAACGCTCCTGGAAGACGTGATTCGTTAAAATCACACACGTCATTCTTATATAAGGATTCTTCAAAAGATTCATAACATAACTTAATGATCTATAAATCATGGGTTTAAATCATCAATTAAGATGATCATATTTTGACCATACATTGGTAATATAGTGCCTACGGGCCATACTAATTATCATATAAGACAAAAGATAGTAGTAGTAGTCTACGACTCCCTGTCAGAGAAAGGTAATGAACTATGTTCAAACCTTAATGCCTTGATTCTCCGAAATCATGGCTTATGATTTAAAAATGTCCCAGCGACTAGGCCTTTTGTGCTAATAATATTGTTATTGTTTTATAATTAGGATAGGTTATAGTAAAATCCTAAATAAATGTGAGTAACAAATTAACCAAATGTGGTCTATGTTTACCATGGTTAATGAACTGCCCTAAAAGGCAATTCCATAACAAAATCCCAAATAAATTATTGTCGATATCTTATGTAACAGTTCAAGATACAATGGCGGACTCAGACGAAATCAATAGTCGGCCAAGGGAGAATAATGACACCACCAGGTTCAATGTGTCTAGTGCTGAACTCAAGGCATTAATCGACAATGCTGTTACAAAAGCCTTGGATAGGCAGTATAGTGAAACAAGTGGTACTCGAAGCAGAGCATAATCAGTACCCCATTCCAAGCCTAAGACTCATTCTGAGGCTCATAGCAAGCCACCCTCCAAGAAGGAAGAACCAAAGAAAGACGATGACGATCGTCACTCTTCAAATCAGCAAAGTGTCCCATCTCAAAGGATCGTGCTGAATCAAGGACCCCGTGACAAGGGTTGCTCCTACAAATACTTTGTGTCATGCAAACCCAGGGATTTCACTGGGGAAAAAGGGGCTATAGACTGCATGACATGGTTGGATGAGATGGACACAGTGGTTGATATCAGCGGGTGCGCTGATAGAGATGTGGTAAAGTTTGTGTCTCAATCGTTCAAAGGTGAGGCCTTAGCCTGGTGGAGATCGTTGATTCAAGCTACTGGGAAGATTCCACTGTACAATATGACATGGGAACAATTTGTTACCCTCATCAGGGAGAACTACTGTCCTCAGCATGAGGTAGAAAAGATTGAATCTGATTTCTTATCCTTGGCTATGAAGAATCTGGATTGCCAAGCTTACCTTACGAGCTTTAATACGATGTCAAGGTTGGTTCCTTATCTGGTGACCCCGGAACCCAAAAGAATAGCTCGTTTTATTGGGGGTTTAGCCCCAGAGATAAAGGCAAGTGTAAAAGCCTCTCGGCCAGCTACTTTCAGATCTGTAGCTGATATATCCTTGTCCCTCACACTGGACGCGGTCAGGCAAAGATCGCTGAGGAACACGGATGCCGAGAAAAGGAAGCGTGAAGATGACAATTCACGAAGGTCAGATAAGAAGCACAGGGGAAACAATGACCATAAGAAGGGGTCTGGTTCTAAGAAGGATGGGCATCAATCTGGATATAAGCCCAAGTGTAAGATTTGTCAGAAGCACCACTTTGGGAGGTGCAGACTTGAGTCAAAATCCCAGTCTCAGCCGAGGCCATGTGGGATTTGCAAATCTTCGGAACATAAGACCCTAGAGTGCAAGAAGCTGAAGGACGCAACGTGCTACAGTTGCAACGAAAAAGGGCACATTAAGACAAATTGCCCAAAATATGCAAAGAAAGCTGATGAAGGAAAGAAGACCAATGCTAGGGTCTTCAGGATGGATGCAAAGGAAGTTGTGCAGGACGACAATGTGATCACAGGTACCTTCCTTATAAATGATGTTTATGCGAGAGTGTTATTTGATTCAGGAGCTGATAAATCATTTGTAGATAATAAGTTTTGTGAGTTGTTGAAATTGCCAGTAAAAACCTTAAGTGTGAAGTATGAGGTGGAATTAGCTGATGGAACCATAGAAACCGTCTCAGCTGTGTTAGATGGATGTGTTATATCCATTAAGAACCACTTTTTTCCTTTGTCCCTACTTCCTTTGAAGTTAGCCGGTTTCGACATAGTTTTAGGCATGGACTGGTTATCTCATAACCAGGCCCAGATTGTCTGCAATAAGAAGCAAGTGGTGATCAAGACTCCGTCTGGTGAACCACTTACCATTCAGGGAGATACCCAGTATGGACTACCTGAGCAAGTGTCTATGCTCAAGGCTTCTAAGTGTTTAAAGAAGGGTTGTGTCATCCACATGGCACAAGTGACTATTGATGAGCCGAAGCCTAAGATTGAGGATATCCCTGTCATTTCTGAATACCCTGAAGTTTTTCCTGAAGAACTACCTGGTTTACCACCAGATAGGCAAGTGGAATTCAGAATTGACATCATCCCTGGAGCAGCACCTGTTGCTAGAGCACCTTATATGTTGGCACCAACAGAGATGAAGGAATTGAGAACACAACTAGATGAATTGCTAGCCAAAGGTTTCATTAGACCTAGTTCGCCTCCTTGGGGAGCACCAATCTTATTTGTCAAGAAGAAGGATGGATCAATGCGTCTGTGCATCGATTACCGCGAGCTTAATAAGGTCACTATCAAGAATTGGTACCCGTTGCCCAGGATCGACGATCTGTTCGATCAACTTCAAGGGGCAAGTTACTTCTCTAAGATCGATCTGAGGTCATGCTATCATCAATTGAAGGTTAAAGATGAAGATGTACACAAGACTGCATTTAGGACTCGTTATGGTCATTACGAGTTCCTAGTGATGCCTTTTGGGCTCACTAATGCACCTGCCGCTTTCATGGATCTCATGAATCGCGTCTACAAGCCCTACTTGGATAAATTTGTCATCGTCTTCATTGACGACATTCTGATTTATTCAAAGAATCAGGTCGACCATGAGAAGCATCTTCGATGTATTCTTTCACTACTTCAACAGGAGAAGCTTTACGCCAAATTTTCGAAGTGTGAATTCTGGCTTCGAGAAGTCCAATTCCTTGGACATGTGGTTAGTGAGTGGGGTATCCAAGTGGATCCCGCTAAGGTTGAAGCTGTCATGAATTGGCAAGAGCCGAAGACGCCCACAGAAATTCGCAGTTTCTTGGGATTGGCAGGATATTATAGGCGATTCATGGAAAATTTTTCAAGGATTGCTGCACCCCTAACTTCTTTGACTAGGAAGAAAATAAAGTTCGATTGGGGCCCTAAGCAGCAAGAATCCTTTGACATCCTTAAACAGAAGCTAAGAATTGCACCTGTGTTGACATTGCCTGATGGGATAGAAGAGTTTGTGGTATATTGTGATGCATCACACACCGGGATAGGATGTGTGCTTATGCAGAAAGGCAAAGTTATTGCCTATGCTTCACGTCAGTTAAAGGTGCATGAAAAGAATTACACCACCCATGACTTGGAGTTGGGTGCCGTTGTATTTGCACTTAAGCTATGGAGGCACTATTTATATGGTATCAAGTGTGTGATCTATTCTGATCACAAGATCCTCCAGCACCTGTTTAACCAAAAGGATTTGAACATGAGGCAACGACGTTGGATGGAAACTTTGAATGATTATGATTTTGAGATAAGATACCATCCTGGCAAGGCGAATGTAGTCGCCGATGCCTTGAGTCGAAAGGAAAGGGTGAAACCCATCCGAATCAATGCCAAGAGCATTGAGATAAAGAATGGTTTGAACGAAAGGTTGTTAGCTGCACAGAAGGAAGCTATGTTAGAAGCTAACTATCCTAACGAAAAGCTAGGGGTAACTGAAGAACAGTTATCCTATGGCAAGGACGGAATTTTGAGGTTAAATGGACGAATATGGGTTCCAATTTATGGGGGACTTCGAGATGTTATCCTCCAAGAAGCCCATAGTTCTAAATATTCCGTTCATCCTGGAGCTGATAAGATGTACCAGGATCTAAAGGCAATTTATTGGTGGATAGGCTTGAAGAAGTCTGTAGCTGCCTATGTAGCTAAATGCTTGACGTGTGCGCAAGTCAAAGCAGAAAATCAAAAGCCGTCAGGTTTGCTACAACAGCCTGAACTTCCCACGTGGAAGTGGGAAATGGTGACGATGGATTTCATCACCAAGTTACCAAAGACAAAGAAAGGAAATGATACGATATGGGTGATAGTAGATAGACTGACTAAGTCAGCACATTTCCTACCCATTTAGGAGACCTATAGCTCCGACATGTTAGCCCAATTGTACGTGGATAAGATCGTATCTCTACATGGCGTACCAGTGTCTATTATCTCCTACAGGGATACTAGATACACATCTCATTTTTGGAAAAGTTTCCAACAATCTTTGGGCATGCGCTTAAATTTCTGTACGGCTTACCATCCTCAGACGGACGGACAGAGTGAGCGTACAATCCAAACGTTGGAAGATATGCTTCGTGCATGTGTGATCGACTTAGCCAGTGTTGTAAGAATCGCTAGGCGCTAGTCGGGCGGTGGGGTACCGCCTAGGGATTAATCGGGATTAATAGGGATTAATCGGAATTAATCGGTTTGAGATTTTTATATGTAATTTTTAGTTACATATACACACACACATTTTTATATGTAGTTTTTTAAAGTATACATGTTTTAACCCCTCATTAACCCATTTTTTAAGTAATTGGAAGGAATTTAAATGGTTTGGTCAAAATTTGGCTGGCATCTTGCCAAAATTTGGCCAGAATAGGACCGTCATTGACTGCCTAGCTATTAATCGGCCATTAATCGGTGAACCACCGATTAGTGATTAATCGGAGACTAATCGGAGACTAGTCGGGATTTTTACAACCATGGACTTAGGTGGTAGTTGGGATAACCACCTGCCATTAATCGAGTTCTCATATAACAATAGCTACCATACCAGCATCAAGGCTGCGCCTTTCGAGGCCTTGTACGGTAGAAAGTGCAGAACGCCCGTTTGTTGGGCGGAAGTTGGAGATGTCCAACTGTCAGGACCGGAAATAGTCTTTGAAACGACGGACAAGATTGTCCAGATTCGTGACCGCCTGAACGCTACTAGGGATAGGCAGAAAAGCTATGCAGATCTAAAGCGTAAACCTCTGAAATTCGAGGTAGGTGATAAAGTGTTGCTTAAAGTATCACCCTGGAAGGGAGTGATGCGATTTGGTAAGAAAGGTAAGTTAAGCCCGAGATACATAGGACCATTCGAGGTTATCGAATGTGTCGGATCGGTTGCTTATAAGTTAAAATTACCTGAAGAGCTCAGTGGTATTCACAATGTATTCCACATCTGTAATCTGAAGAAGTGTTTCACTGATGAATCACTAGTCATACCACATACAGATGTGCACATAGAAGAGAGCTTGAAGTTTGTTGAAAAACCTGTGTCGATCGAGGATCGACAGGTTAAGAAGCTTCGAAGGAAACATGTACCGATCGTAAAGGTTAAATGGGATGCCCGTAGAGGTCCCGAGTACACTTGGGAGGTAGAGTCTACCATGAAAGAAAGTACCCTCATTTATTTCAGTAAATCTCGAGGTCGAGATTTCTTTTAAGGGGTGAGGATGTAACACCTCGAAATTTTGTGTTAAATAAAATAACGACACATGTCATGTAAGACAAAAGTGTTATACACCCGGATCTAGTTAAAGATGTAAGGCAGGATTTAAACGTGTCGTCATGTTAATTTATACCTCTGAACGACCTCATTATGAATCCCAAGACCCTAACATATATTATAAACATCCGATATACTCAAATCCGGTAAATGCTAGCAATGATTGATTCGTAATTGCAAGAGTGGAATCCTACAAAGAAATGCACGACAAACCTTCGTTTATGGCTTTCGTTAAAGTCCAAGGCAACTTTAGAACATTTCATAGTGGTCTTAACTGTTTAAGACCTGTTCAAGAGGCCCCTACTGAAAATAGTGGCCCAATTTCGTATTACATGGTTTCCTGTTCGGAGCTTGAATGGCCAACAAATTTTTGCCTTCTGGAACAAGCTTACGGACCGTAAAGATCAAGCCTTACGGTCCGTAAGGCATGCACAGCGAACAGAATCGTGACAGTTTCCTGTTATAAGCATGTAACCGACTTAAAAAGATATTTTCACTTCCATGGACGACCCCTAATAGTCCATAGGCACTAGGAACACTTATTGATGATCAGGGAACAATAGTAGAGTTGCTTGGCATGATCTAATGAGATCAAATTCACTATAAAAGGCCCCTCATGTTGCAACATTTTGATCACACCTTCCATCTGCATTTGTGGAGCTTCCTGGAGCATAAGATCAGTCCCCAAGCATCTCTAATCGTGCATTAGACCTTGGTAAGTAACCTTGATCTTCCTTAGTTGAGTTTTGCTTAGTTATTAGCTTAAAAGTCAAACCGTCGTAATTAACGTTTGACTTAGCGATTAATCATTAATGGTCCAATGATTAGTCGAATTGAAAGTTGTTATAAGTTGGTAATTATGTGGGAAATAAACCCTTAAAAGGGCACCATCTGATTCCCACTCTAACTAGATCAAATGTCGGGTCAAAGTTGTTTATAAAAAGTCAACAGAAGCTTAATTTGCGAATTAACATGTAATTAGCAATGTAGAAGGCATGTAACCTATTTTATCACTCATATAACTTGGTAATAAGTATAAGAACTGGTCTAAGCTTGTTTGATCCGACAATTTTCTGTTTAGACCCGGTTCGGAATCGAAAGTCGCAAAACTTTGACTTTTGCTTTGACTTCAGTTCTGACCCGATTTAGTATGATTTGGTAATGCCTTAGAGCTTCCTTAGGACCAAGTTACATGATAGTATAACCCTCTGTGGTTGATTCGTTGTTTGACCGATTCGTTTACATGTTTCCGTTAATTGCTTAATGTTGACCATAATGCCCTTTTGATCATAAAACGAGAATTTTAGAAATGTGAAAGGACAATAATCTTTATTACTGATTTATAAACATGTCCCTAAATTTTCACATCAGTTGGAGGTCTAGATTAGGAGTTATGCTCAATGACGTAATTAGAACGTTTTTTAGTAATTAAACGGCGTCATTAGCATAAAGCCTATCTAAACCCAATTTTGACACCAAACCTTTTACCCACTGATGTAATATAATATTTTGGGATTTTTGAAGATTTTTAATTATTTCTAACCTGCTCATAACCTAAGGTTATGGCGTTGATTCGGTAAATACCGATTATACCCTTTTTGTGTATAAAATGAGTTTTACAAAGTATTTTGACACCAATCCAATTGCTACTGATTTGACATAATAAATAAAGTATTTTGAACTTTATAACCTGATCAGAAAACTCGGATTTCATGTATAACTCAGAAATCGCTTAAAATGGCTTTTTAAGCGTATTAAACGCATAGTTTGGGTTTAAAACCATTTTGTCATATAAGACTTATCACCAATTGATATGACCTGATAAATTAAGTTATTTTACTGATGTATTCAGACCCAAATCTTAGAATTTCATTTAATCTCTTTATAATCTTTAAAATGACCAAAATACCCCTACGGGGCTTAAATTAAGGTTAACCTCTTTTTGGGCATAATGGAAGGTATCCTACTAATATCACAACCTATTTAAGGCATATTAACTTAGGAAACCTATAAATGACTCTCATAGGTACCCATCACGCCTCTTGCGCGTTCGGTTCGGTTTATGTAACTAGTTTGCATAAATTAGCCGAAACGGGTCAAACCTTATCGTTTTTAACTCAAAATCCAGAATGTGTTTAGATTACCCATATTATATAAGTCTTCAAACTTGTCGGGTCTAAATCACATCCTATTCCGGTCTTCGCCTAATCATGCGTTCAAACCGTATCTTTCATTAAAACTAACCGGTCTAAGTTTAGGCTTAATTAAAGACCCGTTAGGATTCTAATAGGTTATTATAAACCTTCGTTCCAGAATAGGAGACCCGGTAAAAGCTACACGCACTTGCTATTTGTGATTGATACTTGCAAAGGTTTTTAACTTATTTTCCCTTATACGAGCTTGGGGTACGGTATATAAAATACCGCTTGGTCCGGCATTGAATCTTTAATCGAATAGAGGTTAAATCATTGGTATGCTCCGTTTTGAAATGTTTTGTTTGCTTAAAGACTTTGGGGGGTTAATGACCATGTCTCGGATATCCTTGGCATCATTTTACGAAATGGCCACGACCTAAGCACGGGGTGTAGGCGTACACCCGTCAGTGCCTAACCAAATAATGTGGTGTGTCTATTGATCTTTAACCCGGTCTACGGATCGGGCTACTGAACGCATAAGGAACATGTAATTCTTTTACAATCATTATATTCAAATAATTATCCCAAGTTATAAAAAGTTTGTGCCACGTGCATTCAAATCAATTTTATTAAACCTTTTCTAAATGAGTCAGTTAATTGTATTTACCAGTGTAAACTGACGTATTTTCCCAAAAAGGTTAAGTGCAGGTACTACGCGAACTAGGCTGGCTTTCTCCTAGCATCCACAATAAGACTCGCAAGCTTGGATGTCAAAACTGTTGAACAATGTTTTCTAATTATTTGATCCACCTGTGGATTATTTCCAACGGTTTGTGATACTTGATATTACAATTATATTCGGTTGAAATATATCTATCTTTTGCTTCCGCTGTGCATTTAAATATTGTGTTGTTTGACTGTAATGTTACCAACTACGTCACGATACTCCCCACCGGGCCCACCGGTAATACGTGGAAATATCGGGGTGTGACAAAAATAGATACACACTTCAGAGAGAAAATGGGGAAGAACAAAAGGTGACTGATGAAGAAATAACTGACCAATTACATCCTTTAGACATTCTGCTTATGAAGGATCAATATGAAAAGGAAAAGAGAAATAACCAAGAGGTCAGAAGGGCATTATATAGTATATCAAAGGCTGGAATATTACTATTTGAAAGAATAGCTTTTACAGACTTTGATCTATGCATCAATTATGAGCATGTACACAATAAAAAGGTGTATGTCAGATCACCAAAGACAAAAGTTCCCTCAGAAATATTGGAAGATGCAAGATCTGGAGACATCATTATGCTGACAAGTAAAAACGAAGAACATAACTATGGCGTAATCTTCAGAGATATTGATAATAACAAAGCTCTGTTCAGAAGTGTTGATATCTGCAAGTACTCAAATCAAACTCTGAAGTATATCCTGAAAACCATGAACAGGAGACAAGAACATCTTCAGAAGATAGGAAAGAACTTGGAGGGATACAGGAAAGAGATTGAGCAAATGATTAAAGAATGGGTCCGAGCAAGAGAATGGTACAAAGACATGTATATCAGCTGCAACAAATATATCTCCTACAAAAAGAAGTTAAAGGAAGGAGATGTGCACAAGAGAATGAAGCTGAATTGAAGAACCTGTTTATTTGATTTTTCATCTTTTATGTAATTTGTTTTTCAAAAACATCAGTAACTAGTTTAAATTTGCAAGTATTTTATTTCCATTGTTTGGAAATTTTTTGTTCATAGGATAGTTCATTTTCTTACAATACTTAGGGGGAAACTGTTAGGAAACTTTATTTGTAAGTATTGAAGAAAATCACAATCAACTAGATCTATGAAGAGATCACAGTCCTGAAGATCACAAACAAGAACAAGAAGATCAGATGGGACAATTGAAATGCACAGCATCTGCTTCAAGGAATCACAAGTTGATCAAGAGCTGAATTGGATTATCAGAGAAGGTCATTTCTGGTGGATCTGATGATATTTCTGATGAAATATCATCAGTTTCTGACGATTCTGATCATCAGGACTTTTCTGATGATTTGTTCATCAGAATTTCTGATGGAATGGTTTATTAGAATTCTGATGAAGTACCCCACTTGTCTGAAATTGGCTCTATCCTGCCACAATTACCGATGCAAGTTGACATTATTGGATATCATGATGAAAAAGGCAACTTGAACGTTGGATTCAATGAATATATCAATTGGCCACTTTTTGCAGGACTTATTGCATGAATAAACTATTGTTTATTCATGCACCCAGCCTTCTATAAATAGAAGGCTCAACCAGGAGAAGCAAAGTGAGTTTGAAGCTTATCATTCATACATACATCAAAACTCCATTGCCCTCTCACCCACAGAATTCAAGATTCATTTGTACTAGATAATAATCTTACAATCACCTTGTAAACCATTTTGTTTCAAAGTGATATAAACTTGTTAATTCTGTAGGTCTTGTTTCTTGAAAGTCTGATTTCCATTTCCGCACATCTTTTTCACATCTACTGAAATCACTTGCCATATTACGTGAAAAGAAGTTGTTTTAAGGCCATACGTGAAAAGGAGGCTCCATTTCTTTAACGAACGCCAAAGATTATGCATGTGGGGCCCATTTATTCTCACCAATTAGATTTTTCTCTTTTTGATTTCATTTTTCTTTTTTTTTATTTGTTTTAAATGGACGTTATCTCACACCGTGTAAGTTAACGATAAAGCATCTTGCTTATGTTGCACGGACTTTATACTACACCCAGCCTTATATATATATATATAGGGTAAGGTTCATGCGAGAACCACCCTTATTGCGAGAACCGCGAGAACCAATGTGAACACAAAATAAAATCTAAAAAAAATAAAAAAAGCACTCAAAAAATGTTTTTATTTTTTTTTAATATTTTTTTAATAAAAAACGATATATTTCGTTACCATAAAAAAAAAAAAAAAAAAAAAAAAAAAAAAAAAAAAAACTTTTTTTTTTCGAGTAACAGTTATCCATGCACATGTGCATATGTATCATTACTTCAACAAATTCAGTAATACGTTATCAGGAATAGACAATTGCACTTTAATTTACAATACCATTAGTAATACACTACTTTTTACATTACCAATATTCAAAATGCACATGTGCATAATTAGGTATAACCATGATATAACGTGTTTTGTTACAAAAAGTTTGTGATTTTGGATGGAGAAGTAGGCTCATATACATGTTTTTTGGTTAGTTATATGTAGTGGTTGATGGTTTGGTTATAGTTGTTAATTTTTTTATGTAATATGTTGATTGGATGGTATAAATGGTGTTTACATACATGTATTAAAGTGAAAATACTGTTAATGGTATTGTATCATGGATGGTAGGAGGTAATGGTATTGTATTATGGATGGTAGGAGGTAATGGTAGTGTATTATGGATGGTATGATAGATGAAAAAGGAAAGTGTATTCAAAGTGGTGTAACAAAACACCTTATTTAATGTTGATACATATAAATGCACATGTGCATTTCTAATATTGGTAATGTAAAAAGTAGTGTATTACATATGGTAGTGTAAATAAAGTGCAATTGTCTAATATGTGTAATGAATTACGGAATTTGTCAAAGAAATGACAAAAATGCACATGTGCATGCTTGTGTATTATGGATGGAATGATAGATGAAAGAGAAAGTAGTGTACCAAAACACCTTATTTCCTGTTAATACATATAAATGCACATGTGCATTTCTAACATTGTTAACGTAAA
Source organism: Helianthus tuberosus (assembly GCA_030545235.1). Classification (NCBI taxonomy): domain Eukaryota; kingdom Viridiplantae; phylum Streptophyta; class Magnoliopsida; order Asterales; family Asteraceae; genus Helianthus; species Helianthus tuberosus. The sequence goes on from CM060403.1 coordinate 158,559,055, forward strand.
AAGTAGTGTATTACACATGGTAGTGTAAATGAAACTGCAATTGACTATTATTTGTAATGAATTACGGAATTTGACAAAGAAACGATACATATGCACATGTGCATGGATAACTGTTACTCGAAATTTATTTATTTTTTTGAAATTTTTTTTTATTTTTTTTATTAACAAAATATTGCGATTTTTTCAAAAAAAATAGTAAAAAAATTAAAAAAAAAATTTTGGGTGTTTTTTAGATTTTTTTAGGAATTACTGTTTGTGTTCACACTGGTTCTCGCGGTTCTCGCAATAAGGGGTGGTTCCTAACGGATCTTTGTCCTATATATATATATATATAGGGCAAGGATAAATTGAAAACCCACTTGAGTTGAAGAAACCCTAAAAACTCTAATATCTACCATTGATTTAATTCATCAATGATTGTGATCATTTAGGGTGTGAGGCTGATGTTACTTTTGCTTTAATAATTAGGGAAAGTACTTGCAAGGGTATTTTTGGCATGCATGTAAAATTTTGGTGTCTTGAAATAAATGTAAGTGTATGTACGGTGACATCCATCAAGATAAAAAAAAAAGACTATGCTCCCTACTGTACCACCCCACTCATTATCCCTACATGACCCCCCTATAACCCTACCCTACCCTACGCTACACTGGACAATATATCAAAACCAAAAAGCAAAATCTTTTCTCATCTTTTCCATTGTTTATCAGAAAAACACACACAAAAAGTCCCATTTTCCCCGCCTTCAACTGATCTTGGATAGGAAGTTCAAAGACTTAATCTGCATATTCCTCCACAAGGAAACACACAAAGCTTTACCAACGACCTTCTTGGTGATTAATCTAGAATTTCTGGTGCGTCAACTTAAGTAGTTTTTGTTTTGTAGTTTTTGTAGATTTTTGGGCTTTTAATTGTACCATCCAAAATTCCGTTTTGATTTCTTTATTTACACCACTAAGTGATGATATCGCTTTTGGTTGTATCGAACAACATAAAACGTTTAAAAATGATGATAATGTTTTTATTTTCTTTCTTTTTTTCTGATGTCAGTTTTGTTCATAAGTTGTTACAAAACCGTTTTTAGTGTTGTTTTTTAAAAGGTTGTAACAAATGTTCTATTGGAGAAAATGTTACTTTCTAAGACGTACATATTTTAAAAATTGTGTAGTGAAAAAGTACATTCAAAGGGGAAAATTGTAAACAAAAAAGCTTTGTTTTGGGGGTAAAAATGTGTTTTTTCTTGACAAATTTACGAGCTTTTTTTCTGTATAATTTGGGGTTTCATCTAGGGTTTTTGGTTGTTATTTTCATACACATTTGGGTTTTTTTCTTTTTAAAAAAAGTGATTTATGTACTTTATGTGATGTTCGTTCCCTGTTTTTTGATCTGTATGTTCATAAAAAGTGGTTTCATGTTTTTTAAAGCTGTTACAAAAATTGTTCTATTGGGAAGAAAAGATTACATTTATGTTTGACAATTAATTTGAAATAAAACAACAGTCATATTTTTTTTTGTTCTTTTGGTTATTTTATAAGTTGAACTCCTTTTTCACAAACAAAAGCGGGTGTCTAAAAAAATAAAAAATAAAATAAAAAAGAAACTAATTGGTATGTAACATTAAATTGTTAGATGGTTTGTTACATTTATGTTTGACAATTTATTTTGTAACAATGTTGGAAGGCAGTGAATCAGACACACCAGCAAAGGATTTGAAAGAAAAGAAAAAAGTATTTTTGTAACTTAAGTATTTTGTTTTTTAGGGAACAAGTGTGTTGTATGAGTTGTTAGGTTATATAATAATGTTGCACCTTAACATTTATGGGGGCAAAATTTTGTAACTTAAGTATTTTCCTCATAAAGTTGTTTTACTGTTAGTGCATTCATCTGTCGTCTCCGTCTTATGTCGAGTCTCGAGCTCGTTGTGGATTTGAACGTGTCTGATAGCTTGAACGTGCCTGGTAGCTTGAACATGTGTGTGTCATTTCAAGCTAACAAGCATGTAGTATATATAGGTCATGTGTTGTCATTTGAAGCTACCAAGGAAGAAAGTCTTGTAATCGATACCGAGGTGCTGCCGGTGTGAAGACTGATTGTAATCGATAGTAAATCAATATAATCAGTGTTTAAAGTGATACGCAAGCTGTTTCAAAGTCCGTTTCTTATTTTCCGCATCTGAAACGGATTAAATCTCTTCTGAACGACTCGTTTGGGTCACAAACCGCTCCTACAAGTGGTATCAGAGCTCAGGAGGAAGAGATCTTGCCTAAACAACTTGTTTTTGTCACTTTTTCTGATTTCTACACCAATTTTTTTCAAAATTAATTTTTTTTTACGGTTAAAAACGGTTCAAATTCACATATCTTGTTCGTAATCATGTATTAATGAATCCTGGAAAGTTTCAGCTTTAAAATCGACTTAAATCTGGTTTAAATCGGTCTGCTAGCTTGAAATTGGTTCGAAATTGCTGACGTCATCAACATTTCAAGCGAACATAACATTGTGTGTTAGCTTGAAACTGCTGCTCGCTTGAGTATTCACCGTGGTCGCTTGAAATTGACCTTGGTAGCTTGAAAATACACCGTGTTAGCTTGAAATTGGCTGGTCGCTTGAACATAACATCGTCTGACAGCTTGAATACTTTGACAGCTTGAAACCGTCTTGAAATTTGTCTGACCGCTTGAAAATACATTGAGTTGTGTGAACCGCTTAAAAAGTGTCTCGATTCTCTTAAATTGGAAAAGTAATCATATATTTTTGTCAGTTTAGTGGATATATCAGCTTTTGTCAGTGACTTGCATGTGATTTTCGATCACATAAAAACAACAGAAATTGTCGACTACATCTTGTGATTTCATGAATTCATTTGATGCATTATAGATAGGTCCAATCAGATTTGGAGTTAGTGGACTTTGAGGCCCAATCTTTATTCAACAACAAAAGAAGTTGTTATCACTGGTTTGCTTGTGAACAAAAGTCAGGCCCGTCACGTGATTAAAAGATTGCGGCCCAATCATTTTGGTGGATAATTTTTGTTTTGTCGGCTACATTTGTTTCAAGTCAAAACAAAAGCACCGTTTCTTGAATAGATTAATTGGTCAAATCATAACAGTTGTGGGATTTAAAATTCTCGGCATAATCAGATTTAAGTGATTGGTATCTTGTTTAAACAGATTGTTTTGAAAAAATGGAAGCGTTTTTTGATGAAAAAGAAAACCATGATCTTGAAAGGATAAATAACTGGTTTCGAGGGTATTTCAGTAGTCATTATCAAGGTTTGTCCTAGAATGTTTGGATTAACCGGTTCGATTGTTTTCTGTGTAAGAAAGATGAAAAATTAGATGATCTGGAGAAGCGATTTGATTGTTTGATTGACCATTTGAAAGAAAACAAGATAATGATATCAGAAGCTGAAATAATATCAAAGTTTGCTAATAGATTACCAGCTGAATGGAATGATTTTTTGGAAAATCTAAGAAAGAATTCTAGTTTTTCAAAATTATCTTTAAGTAAATTCATCAGTAAACTTACAACACATATGAATGATAATGAAGAGAAAAAGAGAGGGTTGTTGAATAGGATAGAAAATAATTTGAAAAAATTAAATTTGGATGTGGTTGTAGAACTGAACAAAAGAGTCTGTGTGTGTCTTAGTGCAAAAGATGTTATGAAATATGATATGAAGAGGGGTTGTTATATTGATGAGAATATGAATCCTCTTGACTTCGTTAAAATCTTTTGTGCAGGAACATACAAGATGGAGACAGAACAAGTTCAAAAGAATGAAGAATATGTGAAGATTGAATCCTCAAGTTCTGACTCAGGTTGCTCGAAATGTGATAAACTTGAGGCTGACAATGGCAAACTATTGAAGAATGTGGAAAGATTGACATTGGAAATCAAGAAGTTGAAAGATGAGAAGCAATTTGATGATAAACAGATTCTTGTTTTGCAGGAAAATTTTGAGAAGTTGAAATCTGAAAATGTCAAACTGTTGAGTGATTTGGACAGTTTCACATTAGAAAACAAGAAATTGAAAGAAAAAGCAAAAGTTTTTGAAGAGAAAATTAAAAGTTTTGAAAATGAAAAATCAAAGATTGAAAAAGATTTTCAAAGTCAAATAAAAATTTTAGAAGATGAGAGAGATTTGTTTGGTAAAAACAATCTTGAAAAACAAATTGCAATCAATTCTCATCTTGAAAAGATTATTCGACTTGAGAAAGAGGCAGAATGTGCTCAAAAGAAAATCAATGAATGGGAAGAAAAGTTGAAGGTGTGTTTGTGAATACTTCAACTATTCCTTGTCCAAAACCTTTAAATTCAGTTCCAATAAGTGACAATGTCACAAACTTTGAAAATGTCAAAGTTGAAGAATGTGATGAGAAATCTGATGATGAAAAAGATAAAAGTGAAAAACAAAAATTATTTTTGAAATTAAAAGAATAGTTTCAAGAAATTGTTCCACAATCAACTGAAAAGGGAGAATGCTCTAAGCAAAAACCTTTGAAGAAGAAAGTGGAACAAAAACAAAAAGAGAAAATTTTGAAAAATGTTCAAAAAGATAATAAAAGCTCATCAGATCGATCATCCAATCGCAATGAAAAATTACAAAAATCGAAAAATGAAAACTCTAAACTTGTTGGCAATAAGTGGTGCAGGTTTGACCACAGTGCTCAAAAGTTAAATCCAGCATACAAGAGGAGCAAGGATTATCACCAAGCCAAACAGTGCTTTGATCTAAATGTTTGGACTGAAAATGGTGATTGGTACGATAACAGAGTGTGTTACAGATGCGGCTATCAAGGACACATTGCTGTTAACTGCCAAAGTTGGAATTATGAGACGAGAAGATGCTTTAACTGCAACATCAGAGGTCACATTGCTAGAGATTGCTCAATGAGATCAATGAGAAGATCGAGGGCTGAATCTCAGAAGCAGATGAAGAAACCAGTCAATGTCAAGCCCAAGGAACGGAAAGTTCAAGTACCTAAAGTTCAAGAACAGAAAGTTCTAAAACCGAAAGTGAAGCTTTCGCAGGGGCAAAAAGACAGACTGAGGAAAAAGAGGAAGAAAGCAAGAGAGTATCTCGAGAAGATCTTATCCTCGGGTTCATCTGTTGGTAAAAATAAGAGTTCTGATGAATCGACTTCCTTGATGGCAAAGTCAAGCAAGACGAATTCATCGGATACAAATTTGAGGACAAAAGAAGAAAAGAAGAAGAAGAAAATGGTCGACGATGAATCTGATGTGTCAAAGTCAGACAAGCCACCATCAGGCAATGAATCTGACAGGTCAAAGTCAGACAAGCCATATGCAGGCAATGATTCTGGTTCGTCAAAGCCAGAAGAGCCTATTGTTGAGGTAAAATTTGAGAATTCAGGTTTAACAATGGATGATGAAAATTTTCCACCATTGTTGAACAAGAATTCAAAATCACCCAAGGACAGTCAGGCTTGGGTGAAACTGTTTAAATGAAAAACCTGACTTGCCAGAGATCCTAAGTTGGTAATCGTGGATCATGAATCGGCATCATTCTTTATCATGTTAAATGTGTTTTTGAAAAGCAGGACTTGCCGGAACTCCCAGGTTTGTAAGCGAGGAGTAGGAATCGGCACCTTGAGAATTCAACCAACAGATGGTAAATTGGTTGAAAAACAGGTTTAAGTTGTATGTTTGTGATTTTTACAAGTGGTTCAGAATTTGGATCAGTTTGATCTTACAAGTGGTAAATCAGGGACATTAAGTTGTATCTGATTTTCTACAAGTGATTGAAAAACAAAATGATGAGTTTATCCCCTAACCTACAAATGGTTAAAATCAATCAACAAAACTTATTTTCCGGAAAAACCATTTTGATTAAAACAAACTTAAGTGTTTTGAGATCACAATGGGAAAATAGTTTGTTGTGAGGGGGAGTTCTGATTGTTCAAGCCAAGTGAATGGAGAATTGAAGTGATTCTCATCATGTTGTCACGTTTCTTGTACAGCTTGTTTTCAAAATTGAGACTGAAGGGGTAAGGTCCCAAAAACCTCATAAAAAGGATTTGAGACCATACCACAAACCAGCTTTTCAACCTTTTTCAACCTTGCGCGGCCGCGCATTGGTCTTACAAAAGGAAGAAAGCAGTCAGTAATTTATAGTCGCGCACCCAAAGGAAAACATAAATCCTTGCGCCTTCTCCCATTAAAAGGATCAAAATCCTTTGTTCAAATATCTCCGCCTAAATGTCCAGACTTGGATATTATTTTACCCAGACTTGGGATTTATTCGTCTGTGTCCACACAGCAATGTGTCACACCAGATTACAGCAGTAATCTTCTAGAAAGAAATACAATCGTGCACCACCCAGACGGTTATAACCGTCTGGACACGTGCCACCACCACAAGCAACCCTGGAATCACAACGAAGGCATGCAATTGGAGAGTAATCTCCACTTAATCACTTTCCACGTGGCAGCCCCCCAGCCATAGATCAAACCACGATCCGTGTGCATTCACATCGAATCGAGACAACTTAACAAAGGATCAAAGAACTTAACGGAAGAAAATATAACCGCTACGGCGTTAGCATCTTCCGTCATCTTTTCAATAACAGGTTTTCCCTCCCAAAACTCCCGGTTATAAATATGAGAATTGTTCAGGTATAAACTCAGATCACATTCACTTATCAAATACTTTCTCTTCTCCATTACCAATACTTATTCTCACACCGGAGTCGGGTCAAGGAGAGAACCCTCTTCTCCCCTTGGCGAGACTAACGGTGTTCTTTTTTGCAGAACCACCGGAGAAGAAATCCCGTTGCAACTGAATCAACCGAGAGAGAGCTAACCCTTTTATGCGGATTCAAACCCCCTAACTATCTCGGTTCCGACCATTTAGTTAGTGTTTCTTCATTGGCGCCCACCGTTTTCTCAGTTTTTCTAGTTTCTACCTCGTTTCGATTCAGTTCATTCCGTTTTCTGTTTTTGCACATGGCAGAAAATTCGTCATCTCACCGGCAACCTGGTCCTCGACCAAACGTCGGAAACAATTTACCAATAGAAGGGATTGTAGAAGAGGCCTCAGACGATAACGAGGTTCAATCTAATCGAGCAAATGATCCTGTCACTCCAGGAGTGTTACCAGCAAATCCTACACAATCAATCTTACCACCAGGAGAAACTCCGATATCATGGTATGTCCGGTCCCAAGGAGCATTAAACGCAGTGTACACACAGTTGTGTGCTCAAACTGCTCCTGTAACCCAATCTCGGAGGCCGGGATCAAGAGCTCATGCCTCTCAGCGAGAAGAATCAACTTATGATGATACAAGCAGTTACCGGAGACAACACCATGATGAACCACACCCTCGTCGAAGACAATCGGTTCATGACAGGTTGGGTTCCCAACGGGACACTCATACTGATGAATCCGATCAAACATATCGTTTGAGTGCAAACACCAGCGTATTCAACAGACTGCAGCCAAACTATAACAAATGCAGGCCTCGAGCGGTTTATAACCCTGAGGCCGAGCATAACTATGACTTAGTTTATCGCCCGGCTGAAGCGGCAGAAAACTCGAAGTTCATATTAGAGATAGCTCTGGCTCCGTTGGAAAGGGGCAAATTACCATCTAACGTTGGGAAATTCAATGGGTTAACTGACCCTGATGATCATCTAAGAGTATTCACCAGCGCAGGGTTGGTTGGCGGTTGGACTCTTCCGCTATGGTGTCACTTGTTTGTGCAAACACTAACCGGCCCAGCGCGAATCTGGTTTGATAACCTACCAACAGGACAGATCGAGTCATGGAAGGATCTGCGAAGAAAGTTTTTAACACACTTCAGCCAACAAAGGCGGTCAAAACGTGATACATCCGATGTCATGAACATCTGGCGCCGCGATGATGAGAATCTAGAAGATTTTATTACTAGATACAATAAAGAAGTGTTAGAAATTGGAGGTGTTAGCGAACAACTAATCCGTGCTCAGTTTAAGTACGCGGTTAGGTGTGACGACATGGTCAAGGTGTTATCGGGAACAGAGGGCCTCCCCACGAGTTGGGAAAGATAATGGCGGCGGCCAAGGTTTATGCGCAGACCGAGAAAAACCTTACTACAAACAGGCCACCACCACCACACAACAGGCCCGCAGACTTAAGCGCAAATGGTGAAAAAAGGTACAAAAAGTCATGGCGCGAGGCATCAGGAAGTCGATCCTCGGAAGATGCCCGCACAACAACCAACAAGTTCTCTGCACAAAGAGAGAACAAGCACGAAAATAGGGAGAGGCAGTGGACTCCCCTAACAAAAACTCCGGCGGAGGTGCTAAGTACTGAGGATCACCAATTCAAACCTCCGATTCCGATGAAGAGTAAACGTGGTCAAGACCCAACGCAGTACTGCGAATATCATAAGGATAATGGGCATACCACGAATAATTGCATATCTCTGCGCACGGAAATAGAAAAGGCCCTCAAAAATGGAGAACTTACGCATTTACTCCAGAACATGCGTAAGGAGATTAAGCAGATTACCCGGGGAGAAGAAAGCTCAAGCAAACGGGCTAAAACTTAAAAGGACTCCGTAAATTTTCCGCAGAAACGACATGACTTATCAAAAGCAGCGGAATTATCAGGGAGTAAGTTAAGTTCCATTTAATTATCCGAAAAACTTTGTAATGCCTCTGAGCACTATCCATGAATAAACTTACAAAGTTTCTATTATTTTTTGTGTTTACAAAGTGCATGCAATTTCTTTTTAGTAAGAGCAAAAGCATTATGGTAGTATAACACAAAGCTCCATGCGTGGTCAGTGATCACGTCACAAACGGCCATAAACTCACACATGGGCTTCATACCAACTTTATTCGCCTTACTCAAAGCAAAAGTAATTGTACTCATGCAAAATATTATAAAGACATATTAACAAAACAAATAGAAACATACTATTTTTGGCGTACAAATACGCCCTAAAAAGTTTAGACACAGCAGTGTTTAAAATTCTTGCGCAACAGCGCACCACCAAAACAAGGATCAACATCCTACATAAAAAAAAATTGTGCAATACAATTTCATCCTACTCTAAATCTTCACCCCCATCCGGAAAGATTTCTTTAAGCTGCGCAACATGATCGTCCGATTGCAGCGCCACATTTATCAACTCCATCACTGGAAGTTGCAAGTTATTAAACTCTGTCTTCATAGAAGCAAGCACGCTGGCAGTATTAACGCCAAAGGTAGCAGACTTGCTATCATCCCAGTTAACTTTTAAAGCGCTATTCACGTGTTGGGAACATTCCGCATAACCTTGCGCGTAACCATCTCGTCACGCAGCAACCATCAAATTAGCAACAGTTTTATCCAGTTCTTCAGAGTTTAATACAGATTCAGCAACCTATGAAAGATAAACATCAAAACAAGAAAAGCGCATACATGGACAAAAAAGAAGAAAGGAACTTACACAAGCAATCCCGCGATCTTTTAACCAGGACATATCATTCTTCAAAGGTTCGAGCTCGCTTTCCGCTGAGACCCGCGCCATTTCTGAATTCTCCTGTTTTTCTTCAAACTCAGTCAAACGGCGGGAGGTTTCAGTATTTTCAGAACGCGCAAGCTCCAGATCCTTCTTCAATTGTTCCTGGTAAGAAACCAAAGCGGTAAGTTCCTCTAATTCTTTATCTCTAACGGCAAGAGTAGCTAAAGCTTGTACCTCCCGTTGCTCGCTTCGTTCCCTGTGAGAACGCGCTTCCACCAACATAGCTTCCATATCAGCTTTTTCTTTCTTCAATCTTTCTACCTCCGCATCTTGGTTCTTCAGATTTTCAACTTCAACCTTGAGGTTATTTATAATATTGCGAAGGTTTGCTTTCTCAGCATTATCCTTTTCACAAATTCTCCTCCAATTTTTGCGTTCTTCAGAAAGAAGCGCAGCTTCAGCTTCAGCTTTTCTTTTCCAACCAGAAACCGACCATTCCTCAGTCTTGCGTTCAGCTTCAAACTTAGCTTGCTCAGCCTCTAATTTAGCCTTCAACTGAGCCACACGTTTTTCATCTTTAGCAAACTTCCTTTGTGATGCTACAAAAGATACTCGCTCTTTATGGATGCTATACCACTCACGCACTATACGGTGAGTAGTAGAAACATGAGAAGCAGTTTCTGCAAGATAAGACTGATAGGTCTGTTCATAAGGCTGATTTTCCTGAAATTTAATCTCGCCAGGCGGAAGTATCCCCTGCAACCAATCTTGGCATACACGCCAATCCGAGAAGGTATCTCCTTTCTTCACATTCCAAACGGGAACATGAAGATCAGCAGCATCTTTCTCCGCATATGTCCGGTAATAATACTCTCCCAGGGTTTCTTCCGGACGAATTGGAGATTGCTTCTCAGCACCAGCAGATGAACCTGCCTCCTCAGTGGCGGCCTTCTCAGTATGCTCAGGTATAGATTCAGAAGGTCTAGGGAGAGAAGATTGTACTTTTTCAGCAGTTTCCTTTTCCGGTGTCGGTGGATTATCAGCATCATTTACCACACCTGGTTCAACAATCTGTTCAGCCTCTACATTAGCACCAACAGGCTCCTCAGCCTCAGTAGTTTTCTCAACACCTTCCTCAGCTATCTCTGAAGACTCTAACGGGTCTGTAACAGCAGCGCGCGGCGGGGAAGAGGGAAATTCTTTGTCAACCACAATTGGTACGTCTACAGGAACAGGAGAAACAGGAATTCCTGGACAAACAAAAGTCTGTAAGAATCCTATCCACTCAAAGAAAACAAAGAAAAGCAATACCTACCAGGAATAGATTCTGAAACGAAAGCATCTAGGTTTCCTTTTCTAGTAATTCTCTTCCTCGGTACTTTCTTGGGAGGTTGACCCTCCGCATCAGCATCAGCTGGCTTTCTCTTACCAGCCTTCCTATGAACCAAATGTTAAGGACTGGAATCCAGATCGATAGGCTCATTCGGGTTAGAAGGAGGAATATCAGCAGAATCCTTCGGTTCTGGCTTCGGTTCCCGCATGGTCACTACAGGAGTAAGACCCTCCAAAGAGTCAGAAACCACCACATAATCACACCTGGAGATAGAAGAACGGCGCGTACCTTTCTTCTCTCCAGCATTTTTCGCCTTCAAAGGTTGAGTCTTAACAGTCTCACTTCTCTTCGGCGCGGAAGTGGACGTAGTTGCGCGTTTTTTCTTTTCAGGGCCTACACCCAAATTCAACAACTCACCTACAAAAAGCGCAAGACAGAGAAATTACTCAAAGCAACAAAGAAAGGAAAAACGGATAAACTCACCAGCACCAGCTGCCGGTTGAACAGATAGGTCCGCATCCCGCGGAAGCACAAAATTCTTCACAATACGATGATACCAGAGCTCCTCTTCAGGTTTTTTCTTGATAGTTCCCATTCTTCCGCCTTCCCTCTTAAAGGCAACAACATATAGAGAAACAACTACATTGAAGAGAAAGCAGGTCAAAAAAAAAAAAAAAAAGAGAGAAGAAGAAGAAGAACAGTGAAAAAGCCCCAAACTTACTATGACCATCCTCAGTGTACACGGGTTTATCATTACGTTCCATCGTCCAGTTCAAACTCATGCCGGCTCCGACTAGGGCTTTCTCCGGCAAAGCAATATTGGGAACATCCTTCAGATCTTGATACCAGTTCTCATCAACAGGAGTCTGAAGTGATTCAATCGGAATATCGTCCTTCCCTCTTAGAGTCATCTTCACCGGAATCACTTCAGCCTTAATGAAGAAAAATTTCGAACCCTAACCATACCAATAGGGTGAAGTTGGTATCGTCCTTCCCTCTTAGAGTCATCTTCACCGGAATATCGTCCTTCCCTCTTAGAGTCATCTGATAAAAAACCCTAAATCGGGGAACGGTTGGCTCCACATGCATCGTCCGACATACGAATTCGAAATGTCGAACCCTAACCATACCAATAGGGTGAAGTTGGGAGATGTGCAGATTATAGAACCCAAGAATTTCAAGAAAAAATCTGGTAACAGGCAAGCGAAAGTTACCGTCACAGAAAAAATCCCAAAAGAGGGTAATATACCCGGCCGGAGCATTTGCTGTCGTTTGCCCCTCTTCGGGATACAAAGCACCCCAGTTCTCCGGAAATTTAAGATTCTGAATCAAACCCTCAAAAGACGCCCCAGGCCACTTCAATGGTGGAAGTTCAGTCGACATATCTTCAACAAGATCCTCTTGACGTTCTCCGGTTGACATAAGCAAAAGAATGACGGAAAATTTTCTTAAGAACAAGGAATGGGGAAAAGTTTTCAAACAAAGCAATGATTGCACAGAGGAGGTTACCCAAACGATTATATACCCATCGCAATAAATAGCATCGGTAACCGTCACAGCACTGTTCCGGGTGTCACAATTCCCCAAGCAACAAAAAAGAAGATGTCACAACATACACGCGTTTACACGCGCGCGTGTACAACACGGACAGTAAAAACCAACTGACAATGACAGGTTGTCAAAATCAATTTACTGCACTAGCTTCAAGTCAAAGATTTTTTATAAAAAATCTTTACAAACTCAGCAAATTCAAATCTTCTCATAGAAGCTTTCTTATCTTTCCGCGCCCAAAAACATTTCTCTCTCATAAGTCCAGTGCTCCACTTATTTGCATAAGTACAACACTGGACTGGGGGGACTTGAAGGGGTAAGGTCCCAAAAACCTCATAAAAAGGATTTGAGACCATACCACAAACCAGCTTTTCAACCTTTTTCAACCTTGCGCGGCCGCGCATTGGTCTTACAAAAGGAAGAAAGCAGTCAGTAATTTATAGTCGCGCGCCCAAAGGAAAACATAAATCCTTGCGCCTTCTCCCATTAAAAGGATCAAAATCCTTTGTTAAAATATCTCCGCCTAAATGTCCAGACTTGGATATTATTTTACCCAGACTTGGGATTTATTCGTCTGTGTCCACACAGCAATGTGTCACACCAGATTACAGCAGTAATCTTCTAGAAAGAAATACAATCGTGCACCACCCAGACGGTTATAACCGTCTGGACACGTGCCACCACCACAAGCAACCCTGGAATCACAACGAAGGCATGCAATTGGAGAGTAATCTCCACTTAATCACTTTCCACGTGGCAGCCCCCCAGCCATAGATCAAACCACGATCCGTGTGCATTCACATCGGATCGAGACAACTTAACAAAGGATCAAAGAACTTAACGGAAGAAAATATAACCGCTACGGCGTTAGCATCTTCCGTCATCTTTTCAATAACAGGTTTTCCCTCCCAAAACTCCCGGTTATAAATATGAGAATTGTTCAGGTATAAACTCAGATCACATTCACTTATCAAATACTTTCTCTTCTCCATTACCAATACTTATTCTCACACCGGAGTCGGGTCAAGGAGAGAACCCTCTTCTCCCCTTGGCGAGACTAACGGTGTTCTTTTTTGCAGAACCACCGGAGAAGAAATCCCGTTGCAACTGAATCAACCGAGAGAGAGCTAACCCTTTTATGCGGATTCAAACCCCCTAACTATCTCGGTTCCGACCATTTAGTTAGTGTTTCTTCAGAGACATATTTTGATTTTAGGGGGAGTAAAAATTTTTAAAAAATTAAAAAATTTGAAAATGTCAAAAACATTGAAAATTTTAAAAATGAGTTTTGTTGTCAAAAAGAGGAAATGATAGTAGATCAGTTGGACTGTCACAGCATGCTAAAGATATGTAAAGTTAAATGTGATAAACGATCTCACTAAAGATGTGACGATAGGCTCAGCTAGACTAGTAGATTTGCGACAACGATACAAACTTAAATGATAAAGCCTAGTTCTAGTGGGAAACATGGTCAAAAGCATAGTACTTAGTTTTGTCCTTCTTGATTGTGTGCCTACTCAGTAATCGCTGAATGCAAAGAGCATGAAAACTGGTTAAGTTTGTGAACTTTCACAACTTTGCTGAAAAGTCTCTGTGATTGTGCATTTCATTTTGTAAAGATTTAAACTTGTTTTATTTCTTTATTTTGTTTAAGCATCGGACATCCTCTGCGTATACGTGAGTATCGATCTGGATGTTATTGCCTAAACGTTCTGCTTTATTTTCTTTGGTGTTTCGTTTAAGCTTTGGATCACCTCTGTGTATACGGGAGTATCGACCTGGTGGTTAAAGCCTAAACAACTTCAACTTGTTTTATTTTTCTTATTTTGTTTAAACATTGGACTTTCTCTGTGTATACGGAAGTATCGACCTGATTGTTAATGTTTAAACATTCTGCTTTGTTTTCGCACAAATCACAGTTGATAAAAGTTTAAAGGCATTACTTGAGTTAGTGTATTGCATGATGAGGGGATATGCTGAGATCGTGGGGTCCATAAGAATTTAGTGCTATCTTAATATACTTTAACGTATCGGTAAGCATTTCGAAAGTTTTTAGATTGAGTTTAGGTGGATAACAATATCGTCAATCTACGTGAATCGTTTAGAACTTAAAATGTTTAAAGCTTAACGGTGTTGGTGATTGGTCTTAAAAACTGATATGATCCTCTTACACAAACTCACAAAAAATATTGTCTGTAAATATTTCTTTACTGCATTTCATTACATTCAAAAATCCAAAAAGATTTAGTGTGTTTTAGCATAAATTTTGAAAAATTCAAAAAGATTTTCGACAACTGATGTTGAAGAGCTGATTTTCAAAATTTCAAGTGCTGAACTTGACGAACAGGGTTGGGAGTGTGTGTTTAACAGAATAAATTTGTTTTGAGAAAGAAATGTTTGATTAGTTAATCGAGATCATTAATTTGAACTTGATGTAACTATTTCCAGTAAGTTTTTCTTATTGTTTTAAGTAAAAACTTATGTGGTGGTGAGAAAATTTGTGCAGGAAATGAGCTTAAACAGAGATAAAGCCAGGGATTGATCTCAATGTGATAGCTAATTCCAGACGGCGATCCCATCATGATGAGAGGGGGAGTCTGACGAGGTTAGAGCCAAAGAGAAGATCCTGGTATATGCTAAGAAAGAAAAGAGACTGATAAAGACTGAAGATGCGAAGACTCGACACTTAAGACTCGTCAACATCTAAGGGGGAGTCTGTTAGTGCATTCATCTGTCGTCTTCGTCTTATGTCGAGTCTCGAGCTCGTTGCGGATTTGAACATGTCTGATAGCTTGAGATGTCTGGTAGCTTGAACATGTCTGATAGCTTGAGATGTCTGGTAGCTTGAACATGTCTAATAGCTTGAGATGTCTGGTAGCTTGAACATGACTGATAGCTTGAGATGTCTGGTAGCTTGAATGTGTATGTGTCATTTCAAGCTATCAAGCTAGCACTATATATAGGATTGTAATTTGTCATTTGAAGGTAGCAAGGTAGAGAGACTAGATTCCATACCGAGGTGCTGCCGGTGTGAAGACTGATTGTAATCGATAGTAAATCAATATAATCAGTGTTTAAAGTGATACGCAAGCTGTTTCAAAGTCCGTTTCTTATTTTCCGCATCTGAAACGGATTAAATCTCTTCTGAACGACTCGTTTGGGTCACAAACCGCTCCTACATTTACGATACTTTTTTTTTTAATTTATCGGTGTTGGGGCCACCGGTGTTGTATATAACAAATAAATGTAAAAGCATTAGGTGAAAAACTGGATATACACGTTGAATAAGGTTACATTATATGTTACTTTATATGTACCATCTTATTAAGGTTACATTCTGCAAATGAGCAATAAATATTACATTATATGTAACATTTTACAAAAAAAAATGTAACCAATGAGGAAAAAATGTTACTTTATATGTACCATCTTATTAAGGTTACATTCTATAAAATAAGCAATAAGTATTACATTATATGTAACATTTTACAAGAAAAAAGTACAAAAAATAACGTTACATTTTCTGTATAATTTCAAAAAATGTAAACACCCAGTAAACAAGAAAAATGCTTATTTTTTTACCATTTAAAGGATATCCACATACATAAGAGTGTAAGGCGTTTTCTTTTCTTTCTCCACCGACACAAAGTGTTATATTACATCACATTGTTACAAAAGTCGTCTTCCTACAAAAATATGTTACATGTTGGTACGTACACTACAAAAAAAGATGTTACATATATTATACATATATATGAAGTTACACCACGTGTAAACATACATTTTCTGTATAATTTCAAAAAAATGTAAGCACCCAGTAAACAAAAAAAAATGAGCAAGAAGTATTACATTATGTGTAACATTTTACAAAAGAAAAAAAGTACAAAAAATAACGTTACGTTTTCTGTACAATTTCAAAAAATGTAAACACCCAGTAAACAAGAAAAAATGCTTGTTTTTTACCATTTAAATGATATCCACATACATAAAAGTGTAACGCGTTTTCTTTTCTTTCTCCTCCGATACAAAGTGTTATATTACATCACATTGTTACAAAAGTCGTCTTCCTACAAAAAGATGTTACATGTTGGTACGCACACTACAAAAAAACATGTTACATATATTATACATATCATGGTTGACTGATCCAGGGTATAAGTTTTACGCTTAATCTGTGGTTTTGAATATTTAGTACACCTTATGTACTGGTGAGTAACAAACCTCTTCCATCTCTTGGTTTGCCCCTTACGAATAGAAAACCCACAATACACGGCATACTCCTTGTACATACTAAACACATCCTTCCACGTTTCGTATACACAACCAACAATAGGCCTTAAACCAGTAGGAACATTAGGACACCACATTCTAGTGCCATTGGGTGTGTGGTGAACATAAAATTCCTCGTCCGCCTGAATACCTACATAAAAAATAGTTATAACGAGGTTGCGCTTGCATATGTATATCAAAAAAACATTTTTTGACCTACATGTACGTTTGTTTCTGCGATCATAACTTTAAAAAAGGTCACAAGTCTTTTACAAAACATTGCATTCTTACTAAATTTTGACACGAAACCTAACATGCTGGTGCATTTTTTAAATGACACAAAAAAGTGTAACCTCGAAAATTTTTACCTTCCAAAAAATATAAAAAATTATTTCATAAAAAAACTTTTTGAGACAGAGTAAAAAACACGATATTGTTAATACAAGTTTAACTTTTGCTACAAAGAACCCTAATATGCTGGTGCATTTGTTAAATATGGCCAAAAAGTGTAACCTCGAATATATTTACCTTCCAAAAAATCTAAAAACTTATTTCATAAAAAAAAAATTTGTGTCAGAATACCAAAAATGGTATTGTAAATGCAAGTGTAACCTCACATATTTTTACCTTCTAAAAAGTATAAAAACTTATTTCATAAAAAATTGGGCTAGAATAAAAAAATGATTATTTTATTATTATTAAGTATTTCATATTAACTGATAAAAAACCGAATACAGATTTTTCTATTTTAAAATCAGTTAAGATGAAAATAAAAAAAACAATGTAACACAATTAATAAATATGTTTCAGTGTTTTAAAGAAAAACAAAAATAAAACCACAATGTAACACAATTAATAAATATTTCCTTAAACCTAAAAACATACTTGATCTAGATGGTTGTTGTCCGCTTTCGAATCTTGGTCGCTGAACCGCAACAATTTTTTTTTCAGATCTTGGATGTTCGGTTTAGATATTGGTTGTTGTTTCGGATCTTTTGGTGACTGATTCATAGTTTTCTTTAACCAAAACATCGCATCATCGAAGCCCTCAAACACACATGCAAAACCCCCCACAACTTCACAAAACACAAAAAGATAAAATATTCAGTCACTAAAAAATTTAGATCTACACAACACAAAAAGATAAAACACACTCTTATAACTATGTTTTAAAAATATGAACAATACGAATGATTAACTACCTGATTTGTTTACCACCGTATTTGTTTTCCACCACCATATCTTTAAACCAGTACCAGATCTTTTAAATTGTTGGATCTTGACTCACGCACGCATCAGATCTTTTAAACATTTTTTATCATCACAAGATCTGATTAAATAAAAACAATGGATTTGCTATTCATCTCTGATTACTTTTGTAAATTTTGCTTTTCAAAAGATTGAGAAAAATTAGGAAAGAGATATGAGTGATGTGTTAAAGAAGATATATATATATATATATATATATATATATATATATATATATGAATGGGATGTTAAAGTTGAAAGATGTATGTCAGTACTCTGTATAAAGTGAAATTAGAGTGAAGTTCCAGAAATGCCCTTAGAGACATTTGTTACATAATCAACGTGGCAAAACAAGAGCCATTTAATGGGTTTCTTCAGTTTTCTTAACTGGGATATGTTTTCTCATTATATATATATATATAGGTAAAGAGTACGGTACAAATCTCCTTATCGTACATTATGTACGCGCTACCCACAGCCATACACGTGTCCTGATTCAATTTAATTAAATAAGGGTATATCAGACATTCCATTCGAACATCTGAGGGGAATTCCGACAATTAGGAAGCAGTTCTGGATTTCATAACCGTCCCATTTAATTATTGTTTGTATCAATTCGATTTTTAGGGTTTTTGATTGATTTCTGATCGAACCTGGATTCGTCATTTAGGATTCGTCAATAGTTTTATTAGGTTTTTGTTTTGGGTTTTATTTGATCTGAAGCTTTTTTCATTTTTATTAGATTGTAACGAGGGTTGAAGATAAGTTGTTTATGGTGTTATTTGTTGGGTTACTATATCGCATGTGTTGTTTTATATATCGCATGTGTTGTTTTAACATAATACAGGTAGTTAATAATGGATCTTTTGTATAATTTCGCATGTTTTAAATTAGACATTTCGCACACAATGAATTTTAATATTTAATTTCGTATGTTTAAGTCTGTGATTTCGCAAACTATTATTTTTATCAATTATAGATTTTAATTTCGCAAGTTTTAATAATAATTATTTTTTATTTTCGCATAGTGTGTTTCATAATTCAGTTCAATAATTGAAATCATATAATTCAGTTCAATAATTGAGTTCAACAATTCATATCAATAATTTTTCTTTTATTATATGTTTTATATTTCTATCACTCTTTCAAACATCCTATTAAAAATGGCAGATCTACCAACATCCTCTTCTTCTGAACCATGTATCAAGCAGGATTTGAGGAAAAGGATTGAGCAACAAATTCAAGAGGATCGATCATGTCAAGAGATGTTGGAGGCCAACATTTCTTGTGTAACAGAAAACATGAAGAGAAGACAAGAAATTCTGAACTTGCTATCTCAGATGCAAGTGAGTATTCTTAAAGAAATTGCTGTTATTGTTTTGGTCAAAAATTACCGAAGAAATTTAGTGATCAAATTAGTAAAGTGAGGTAGTGTGCTAGAAAGTGTACTTGAAAATGTGCTTGTTGAGTTAATTAGGAAATCAGTATTCAGGATACGGCTCAGGATATCGAGCTGTATCTATGATCAAACAATGAGCAAAAGTAAAGTAAACGACACGAGATGTACGAGGAAAGCCCTTGATCAATCTAGATCGCCGGCATAAAACCTCGGAAGCTGACAATCGCAGCTGCCTTGTTCTTCTATTGCTTCAAAAATCAGGATACAGTGCAGGATGTGGTACGGATCGACTAAGTGTTACAACGAAACTTGAATACAAGTGTGGTGTTTGCAATGAGCTAGAGAGTGATAGTGTATGAGAGTGTTAGTGAAAAGTTGTGTGTTCTAAGCTGATCCGCCCCCATCTATTTATAGTAAAGATAAAATAACAAACTACCCTAAACTTGCGGGATCCACCGAATATTCCTTCTTCGAACGTTGTAGACCTGGTCTTTCGGGCTCAACGTCTCTCCCTCAACAAATTCGTCCGAGTCTTGAGGAGAAGAAGTCCTCTTGACCGTTAGCAAGTCTCAACCTTTAACCTGCACATGGTTAATTCAATAAGCCTCAGGATATCGCCCAAGATGTTAGCAATATCCTCTTCCAGCATCCTGATCACAAATAAACAAACAAAGGCAGGATATTGGTCAGGATACGTATGTTAAGAAAATGACCCCTAACAATTGTCCCCAAATATATCAGTTGGTATACCAATCCAACGGATATATTTCAAAAACCTTATCCCATAACTCAAGGCATTTAAAACGAAGCGACGGTCAAGATCACATCGCAACTTCCAACGCGTTTTTTACTCAATGGAGATCCACGATGCCCCTATATCTTCTCTTTTCTTGTTTGAAAAGCAGATATCTTCAACAGAACCTTCAGGTAATTCTCCATTTCTGATTTTCTTCCTGTCAATTTACTTCATCTTTCTTGCAATGGACGCCGAGACCTTCACCCAGCAGAATCTTCTTAAAAATCCCGAAAAGGAGATCTGCGCTTTTGACAACGCAGACATTGCAGCTTTAAGAGCCTCCGGCGCTTTCCCCGACAGTACGGTCTTTAGGCCATTCGATCGGTCAATCCGATCGGATGTTTCTTCTACCGAATGGATCTGTTTTCCAGCATATCCTTTTTCATTAGGTCTTCGATACCCTTTTCCTGAATTCATGATGCAATTTTTTCGTATTACTGGCATCTCTTTTGCTCAAACCATGCCCATGGTTTGGAGAGTACTAATTGTACTCAACCAAATCAAAAACATCCATTGCTCTGACCTCTGCATCGAGGATTTACCTATTGCTTACCGCCTCCGATCCCATGGCTCTAGCCGGTTCTTGCTCTTCTCGACCTCCAGCAAACCCCTGATTCTCAAAGCCACCAAAAACGAAGACGGATGGCAACGCAAATTCTTCTTTGTCAAACGAGATTCCATTGCTGAGGGTGCCAACCTTCCGGTGGAGTGGTTAACCACCGGTAGGATCATAAATATCCTCATAGACGATTTGATTGTTATCCTTTATTTTTATTCTTGTTTTTTGATCTTTATGCAGTGAACTTCAAGGAAGTTGTTCCCCCTACCGCTGAGTCAGAAGAGAGAATCAATACCGTCTACCGGTTACCTGCAATAGACAGGACTTTCACCACACACGTCCCGAGTTCAAGTCAATACTCATCATCCGAGATGTCTGGTAAGAATTTCTTTCAAAATAATTAGACAAAACAATATAATGATAAAATAAAGAGTAAAACTTTTCCCTTTATGCAGCACCAGCTAAGATCCCCGAAGTCTTCGACCTTGACGAATTGGATAGCTATTCTAACCAGATCCAGGTTAAGAAAGAACCTAGCCCCAAGACCACTGCTACATCCAAACCCAGTAGCTCCAAAGCCATCATCATTCCTAAACCTTCACCGGCTACCAAGCCCCGGAGTTCAAGTTCCCGCAAGAGGAAAGAACCCGATTCCCCTGTCATTTCTGACACCTTTCCTTATGAGAAACACGGGTTCATTGAAGCCAGCGGGTTTATGACTTCTTTTCTTAACCAGGTTAGTATCCTCACACCATATCCTGCAACTTAGATTATTTTCAAAGATTTAATAACGTTAACCCCTGTCCTCTTACTTTTGTAGGGTCTTGAGCGTTTAGTTCATTTATACCAAGAATCCTGCAAGCTTAACAAAACACTTGAATCTAAGTTAAAGGAAGCAGAAATCACAATCTCTGACCAAGGTATGATCGCGGCCGCTAAATCTCGTCATTACGAGGAGAAATACAAAGTTATGACCCAAGAACATCAAGTTGCTCTCAACAAAGCCACTCTTCAAGCCCAGGCCGATCTGGAAGCTGCCCATGTGCAGTACGAACTGGATATGGTCAGTTATCGAGAAAGCCTCAAAAGTTCCGTCGTCATTTCCCTTCTCCAGGCTAGGTTGAAGATGGCTCATGAAGCCAAAACATTAGGCTTCGAATGCCCTTCTTGGGACGTTGGTGCTTGGGAGACCAAACTGAAGAATCTTGGCGGTACCTCTTCCAAATCAACTGTCGATGAACCTTCTAAAGCAGCCGAAAAGGCAACCGATGCTGAGAAGGATGCTGAGGTGGATCCCAAGATGGATGTTGCTGAAACCGCTATGGACCAAGAAGGCACTACCCCCTAGAGCTTATTTTCTTTAAGTCATTCGAACAATTTTATGTTTTTATGAACAATTTTTATTTATGTATCTAAACAATTTGAGAGCCGAAGGCGGATGGGTCCTGGGTTTCAGGATGAAACCTTCGGTTATCAACCAGTATTGATTGCATCAAGAATAACTTCATCTTTTTTAAGTATAAATCTTAGCTTTGCAAAGAATTTTATATTGTTATCTTATAAAATATCCTGATCAGTATGCTCTGCGGTACACTGTAAAAGCCTCTTATTAGATAAAACTTCCAAACGTTCCTTCAACTTTGTAAAAATTTCTTTAGAAAGTGAAAAATAGTCTATCTTTTCAAAACCAAGTTTTGATAATATTTAAATGATCAGAGTTCCAAACTAATACTGGTTTCAAACATCCTAATCAGATATCCTGAAAAGGACTTTGAGAATATATCAGGATACCTAAAATAATGTTATAAAAAAATTAGACGACGTTTAAAAAGGAAAGATCATACCAGAAATAGGGTATAAACCTATTCCCAAACTTTAGTCCCTTTGCAACTCATCCAATGAAGATGTCCCCTGTGCATGATACTTAGTGCATAAGTTCTGAGCCTCATCCTTTTAATTTTACATCACCATCTTGTCAGGAATGTCCCCTGTGTACAATGCCTTCTAACACTTTAGAAATCTATTGAACGTCAGTTTCCATTGCACAGGCAATTTTTAAGTCCCAAGGGTAAAACCCAAGGATGTACTGGAGATAAATCCCTTGTATCCTGGGGAAAATCCCAAATTTTCATGCGCTACAGGCGGGAGTGTATAAACTCCAAGACTTAGAAAGGTGAAAACCCTTAAACCTTAGAGAGTATGAAAATACCCTTTCGTGAGAGAGGGTGATCAATCCTCATATACCGTTAGGATTCAGGATATAGCCAATAGTAACGAAATTGTCAGCCACTTTTACATGGACTGGTCCCGCCACCTTGAAGTATCCCTGAATAACTTGCGCTCCAGGCGGGGTGTTTAAACCCAATTCGGAAGAAAGGTGAATACCTTTAAACCTGTGAAGGGATCAGTATCCCTTAAACGTGAGAGAGGGGGCCAATCCTCTAATCTTTCGAGTTATCCTGAGTACATATCCTGGAGCTATATCCTGAAACATATCTTGCAAAACAATTGTAAACTAAGGTGGGTGTTAGCTTAGCTAACACCCCTCCGATGCTTAAGTCAGTATTGGGTTACAAAGAACAAATTAAACCAAACATATTTAAAAAAGGTAGAATTCATACCATCCTGAGTTAGAAATTAAATTCTAAACTCACTTGAAATAGAGCTTAAGGTGTATAGCATTCCAAGATCTCGGTAGCATATCCCCCTCCATATTCTTGAGTCTGTATGCTCCTTTCCCTGCTTCTGATTCAACTTCATATGGTCCTTCCCATTTTGGAGCTAACTTGCCATCGGCAGGATTAGTAGTATTCTGAAAAGCCTTTCTTAACACCCAATCTCCAATCTTGAATCTTCTGGTTCTAATATTCTTGTTATATGCCCTAGATATTCTCTGTTGATATGCTGCCATCCTTAGCCTTGCCGCATCTCTCTTCTCATCTATAGTGTCTAAATCCTGAGTCAAGGCTTCAGGATTCTGCTCAGGATCACTTAGGGTAGATCTTGCAGTAGGTATTGTCATTTCCGTTGGAATCATTGCTTCTGCTCCAAATACCAACGAAAATGGGGTTTGGCCTGTTGCATTCTTTACCGTTGTCCTATCAGCCCATAAAACAAAGGGTAATTCTTCTGCCCATCTTCCTTTTTTGGCTCCTAGTCTCCTCTTTAAGTTATTGACGATTATCTTGTTTGAGGATTCTGCTTGTCCATTTGCTTGAGGATGTACCGGAGTAGACGTAATCATTTTGATTCCCCAACTTTTGCAAAAGTCAGTAGTCCTCTTACTTATGAACTGAGAACCATTGTCACAGATTATCTCGGCTGGTACTCCAAACCTGGTCAGGATATTTCTCTTTATGAAGGATACTACTTCTTGATCCCTAACTTGAACAAATGCTTCAGCTTCAACCCACTTAGAGAAATAATCCGTCATTGCTAGCATAAAGACTTTTCCTCCCGGAGCTTTTGGTAGCTTTCCCACTATATCCATACCCCACTTCATAAATGGCCAAGGGGAAACAATAGGATATAATGGTTCAGCAGGTTGATGCAGTATGTTACTATGTCTTTGGCATGCGTCACATCTTCGAGCATATTCTGCTGCATCCTTTCTCATTGTTGGCCAATAATATCATGTTCTTAATACTTTTGAGAATAACGACCTGCCCCCAGCATGGTTACCACAATCCCCTTCATGTATATCCTGAAGTACTTCTTTGGCTTCGGGATCCTCCAAGCATCTCAAATACGGTCCTGCAAGAGATTTCTTGTATAAAATATTATTTATAATAGTGAATCGTGATACCTTCATCCTAAATGCCTTAGGATTTTCATTTCCAGGGATGTGTCCTTCTTTGAGATATCTCATGATCGGAGCCGTCCAGGATTTAGGATCCTTCTCAGGATGTTCTGCTCCCGGATCCTGAATACCCGCTACTTCTTTATCCTGAGGATTCGTTGCAGGATATAAGACATGTAATATTGGTATTTGGGTCCCTTCAGGTATCCTGATCGATGATCCTAAATTTTCTAAGGCATCCGCTTCAGCATTATCCTCCCTCGGTACCTGTTCAAGTATAAAAACATCGAAATATCCTGCTAATTTTTTGAGAATATCGAGATATTCGATTAACTTCTCACCCTTAACTGCATAGGATCCATTAAAATGGTTAGTAATTAACAAAGAGTCAACATATACTTGCAATTTTTTGACACTCATGCTCTTAGTCAATTCTAATCCTGCAATTAAAGCCTCATACTCTGCTTCATTATTAGTAGCAGGAAATTCACACCTAATAGCCTGGGGTAATATGTCCCCCTGTGGCGATTTTAGTAGTATTCCTAATCCTACTCCTCTTACATTAGATGCACCATCAGTATATAATGTCCAGGATCCTGAAGATTCTCCTAACTGTTGAACTTCTAGGTCTACCTCGTCCTGAATGTCACTACTAAAGTCAGCCACAAAGTCAGCTAAAGCCTGAGATTTTATGGCATTTCTTGGTTCATATATTAAATCATAAGCACTTAACTTTACTGACCATTTGGCCATCCTGCCTGACATCTCTGGTTTCCTAAGCACATTTTTGACAGGATAATTTGTCTTAACATGTATCCTATGTGTCTCGAAATAATGTCTAAGCTTCGTTGATGCCATGACTAATGCTAGTATTAATTTTTCTAAGTGAGAATACCTAGTTTCGGCATCTAACAAACTTTTACTAACATAATAAACAGGATATTGCTGACCTTCATGGTCTTTTATAAGAACGGCACTTACAGCATTCCCTGATACAGCGAGGTACAGGGATAGTGGTTCACCATTTTCACGCTTCATCAATAGAAGTGCGGTTGAGAGATATCGTTTCAAATCCTGCAGGGCTGCTTCATGCTTTTCCCCCCATTCGAATCTTTTGTTCTTCTTCAGGATATCATAGAAGTCTTTGCATTTCTCTGAGGATCTTGAGATAAACCTGTTTAGAGCTGCTACTCGGCCTGTCAATCTTTGTATGTCCTTCATATTTGAGGGTGATTTTATGTCCAGGATAGCTTTGATCTGCTCTGGGCTTGCTTCTATCCCCCTTTTTGTCACCATATATCCAAGAAACTTTCCTGCCCCCACTCCGAAATGGCATTTAGCAGGATTCAGCTTCATGTTGTATTGATCCAGGATATCAAATGCTCCCTTGATATCCTGGAGATGATCCTCAGCCTTTTTAGATTTCACCACCATGTCATCGATATATACCTCCATGGTGTCCCCCAGTTTGTCTTTGAACATCATGTTCACCAATCTTTGGTATGTTGCACCTGCATTTTTCAAACCAAAATGCATAGCTGTATAACAATAAATACCTGTTGGTGTCATGAAGGCGGTATCCTCCTGGTCAGAAGGCTCCATTTGGATCTGTTGAAATCCTGAAGATGCGTCCATGAAGGTCAGCATTTCATGCCCGGCAGTGGCATCTACCATTGCATCAATGTGGGGAAGAGGAAATGGGTCTTTAGGACAAGCTTTGTTCAAGTCTGTGTAGTCTACACAAACTCTCCATTTCCCATTCTTCTTCTGTACTACAACCACGTTTGCTAGCCACCTTGGGAACTTAACCTCTCTGATCATTCTGGACTTTAATAATCTTTCAACTTCCTCCTGGATAATCGTGTTCCGCTCAGGAGCAAACTTCCTTCTTTTTTGTTGCACAGGCTTGAATGACTTATCAATTCCAAGCTTGTGAGTGATAATATCTTTGGATATGCCTGTCATATCCTCATGCTTCCATGCAAACGTCGACATCCTGCATTTTAAAAGGTTAATTAATTGCTCTTCAATATCCTGAGGGATATTGGTTCCTACGAGCACCGAAATATCGGGATTATCCCGGTCTAGGATAATTTTCTTCACATCCTGCTCCGGATCCTCCACGATATCCTGGGCCCTCGTCTTTAATTGCTATGCTGCACTAGGTTTAGTCGAGGATTTCATCGAGGATGAGTAGCATTCTTTGGCCTCCTGCTGATCACTATCAACCTTGACAACTCCCCAAGGGGTAGGTATCTTGATGCATTGGTGATATGTTGATGGCACGGCCTTCATATCGTGAATCCACGGTCTTCCCAGTATGATGTTATAGCAGGATAGAGAATCCATCACACAGAAACGTTGTATCGAGTTGACTCCTTCAACGTATACTGGCAACTTTATCTCTCCCACTGTATTTCTAGCCTCTCCACTGAATCCAACAAGCACGGTAGACTTTGAAGTGATATCCATTGGAGACACATTCATTCTCTTCAGAGTTTCTAGTTGGATTATGTTGACGGAGCTGCCATTATCAACCAGTATCCTGCGTACAAAATGGTTAGCCACATATAACGTTATTACCAGAGCATCATGGTGAGGATCCTGGACAGTATCCCTGTCATCTGCGTCAAAAGTGATCACTTTGTCAGTTGTGAGGGTAGTCATCCTGACAGGTTTCTCTCCCCTTTCGGCCTTAGCTTCCTTTGCATGTCTCTTTGCTGCCGAATACGAGGTCCCACAAATGTCGGATCCTCCTGAAATGAAGTTGATTATCTTGGCATCCGCAGGAGGTGATGCTGCTCGTTCAGGATCCTTCTCAGTATCCTGACCCTTATTCTTCTTTCTTCCTAAGAGATCTTTCAGATATCCCTTGCTTAGAAGATAGCTTATTTCTTTCCTTGGAGCAATACAATCCTCAGTTACATGTCCGAAATCTTCGTGGAAAGCGCACCATTTTGACTTATCTTTCCAGTCAGCCTTTTGTTGATTCTTTCGAGGCCACCTAGCCTTGTCTCCTAGACCCTGCATGGCATACATCAATTCAGGAATGTTAACAGAAAAGCAATATTCAGACAACTCAGGATACTCTTCAGGATCCTCATCTTCGATAGCATTCACTCTCTTGTTTTCATTTCTACCATATGGCTTAGGCCGATATGACTTAAATGAGGATTCTGACTTCCTGTTAGTTGACTCATAAGTGTTAGATGAGTTCATCCTTTCTTGCATCTTCCTGTCATCTTCCAGACAGATATATCTCAAAGCCCTGTTACGAGCTTCGTCGAGATTCCTGCAGGGATTCATTACAAGATCCTGATAAAACTGGGAATCCTTTTGTAATCCCATCTTAAAAGCTTGCACAGCTGTTGCAACATCAAGATGTGGGATATCCAAGGATTCCCGACTGAATTTGTTTACATAATCCCTCAAGGATTCCTGAGGCCCTTGGGTTATCCTGTAAAGATCACTGGTTAGTTTCTCAAAACTCCGACTACAAGAAAATTGACTGTTGAATAAATTAACCAAATGAGCAAACGAAGATGTTAGCAATATCCTCTTCCAGCATCCTGATCACAAATAAACAAACAAAGGCAGGATATTGGTCAGGATACGTATGTTAAGAAAATGACCCCTAACAGTTATGTTTATGGTGGATCTGGGTGAGAGGGATGAGAAACAGTTGAAAGAGTTGGTTGATGCAATAACTGTCTTAAGATGCTCGATGAAGATGAAAATGGAGTTTCTTTCATCTTTTGAATGAACTTTTGTTTATTTTTGTGCATGTTTAAATAAATTCGTATGTTTTGTTTATATATGGACTTGTATTTTGCATGTTCATAGTCACATATTTACTTCAAATTTCAATAATTCATTGTCAAATGCGAAATTAAAAACACTAATATATGCGAAATTAAAAAACACTAAAAAGTTTAAATATTTAACATAAATCCATCATCAAAGAAGTTTACTTTGGTGCCTTTCCAAAATACACACTCATCCTTTCTGGGATTATCTTATCCAAATCTTTCATATACCTTTCTTTGTCTGGCCTTTTATCGAAAACATTTGCCTTTTTAATTATTTTTTGACGATGCATATTGTGTTCGGATAGAATGATTTTACTGAGATATCTGTGCCTTAGGAGATGAAGTTGTGATTGCTGTCTGTTGTTTACTTCATCTTCTTTCACAAATCCAGTCACCCATGGTATTGTGTCTCCTTTGTACGTTTCCATGTGACGCATTGTAAACACTCCACAGTCTACGCCGTTATTCTTCGTCCTCCAATCCATCTATTTTCTTTCTATAACTGAGGTTGTAAGTTCTTCTATAGCCGGTGTTGGTTTTAAAGCCTTTTGTAGGTATAAAACCAATACCCTTCTCTGTAACATAGCAACATTTGTGTTAGTAGCTTTTACATAATATATAACATTTATATGAAAAAGTTTTTGTATTACCAGTGTGTCTGGAAGCCCCTTGTATCTTTCCTTAAATTCTTGTTTAGCTGCTGAATTGTCAATGAGCTTAATTTTACCGGATTTCAAGTTGAAGCACAAGACATAGAAGTGTTCACCTTGAAGTACCGGAATAAACACTAGGTCAACTGAATCAAGTTTTTTTACCTCATATCTCAGTAATATGTCTTCAAAATTTGAGGCAAATATTTTTAGTCGTTGGTTGTCTGTGTATTTCTCCTCGTCGTAAAAGATATCCGGCTGTATGTTATGTAATTAGAATCAAAGTTATTCAAACAATGGATTTTTTTCACATGCGAATAGTGTATATAAAACTTGCGAAATTACAACAGTATAAGAAATGCAAACAATGGATATTTTTTCACATGCGAATAGTATATAAAACACATGCGAAATTACAACAGTATGAGAAATGTTTCACAGGAAAATTTTCTTATATAATACATGCGATTTAGATATAATTAGTGTGCGAAATCATTTAATATGCATTTACTCTTAGAATTTCAAATGACAAAATGTATATGAAAACATACCATCATTATGCTAAACAAGAAGAGTCTGTATGGTGATGATTTTCTATCTCTCTTCTTCTCTTCAAGGTTTAGAATATCTACAAATGCATCTATTCCGTTCGATGCTATGTATTGTTCCCTGTAGAAGCTTTCAAATACAGCTTTGAATGTTGCAACCTCAGTTTTTGATCGGTAAAATTCTTCTCTGCCAGTCATAAAATAAATAATTAGTATTTGTTGTGTGTATACATTTTAGAATGTTTGTTATTTGATATAACTATTTTACTTACTGTAAGCCTTCTAATGTAGCAAATGTATACCGAATCACACTCAATTCTTGAGTCAATAGTGCTTCGTGCATGTTTACTACTCTGTTGCAGTAAGGGGAACAAAATTTGTTTCCAAGCTCTTTACATCTTTTCTCAGCTCGAATTTTGGCTTGTTCTATTGTCTTATAAAGCAGTTCGTTTAACCATTTTGGTATGACTTGTTTTGGAACTGGCTTTGGGTTTGTGTTTTTTCTCCCCTTAGTTGTTTTTTTTTTTTGTTTGTTTTCTTCCATGGTGGGTCCCATGCTCAAAAGCAACTCAACTGAATTCAATTCCTCAGCTGTTACCTGAGGGCATTCAACTTCCGGTTCCTTCTCAACTTCGATTCCCATATCGGGTTGTGGAGGGTCTTTTTGTGTTGTTTCTTTTAAAGAAACTGCTTCCAGTCTAAAAGCTTAATAAACAAACAAATTCGCATTTGACATTAAAGTCCTGTATATTTCAATTTATAAAATCGCAAATGTCAATCGATACCTGGATTCATCTTCTTCGCTTGTGGTCTGTCGTTGTTTGCTTTGCTTCGTTTCTCAAAACTCGTGTTAGTTGAATCGCAACGGGAAGAGTAGCAGTATGAATCTTAGGTTTTTGCTTTGCTTTGCTTCGTTGATTTTGGGTTTACGATATGTTTGGGGGAGTTATTGTGCTGATTATCAGGGATTTTGATTTCGCATTGGACGATTTTAACCTTGGCGGTTTCTTTTTATTAATTTTAATTTGATTAATTTAATACTTAAACACGCGGTTTAAATGAGATGATCCGACGGCCTAGAATGTAGCGTACATAATGTATGATTAGGGTATTTGTATGATAACCGACCTCTATATATATATATATATATATATATATATATATGTGTATGTATGTATATTTAAACGACATTACACATTTATTTTATGAAAACGAGATGTGGTTCAAACTAAAAAGCATTACCGATTCGAGTTTGGCCAATGTAGAACCTATTATAAAACTAATACAAATCATTCAAATTTTTCTACATTCTTGATTGAGGCATTTCATCAAACACCTAATGTGCATTACAAACTTTAAATGAATGAATCATATTGTTGTTGTACTATCGTGTTTCTATTACTTAAATTTCATCATAATTGAATCATTTACAACATTCTAGTCATACCAAATGTGATTTACACTACAATTGACCAAAAGCCCCAAATTGCTAAGTTAGATCGAAACTGAAAGGCCCCAAATTCGGCACCTTACAGCTGGACATCATCACACGAAATAGCTTAAAAGATTGTACGCTTCTCAAATTAACATAGCGAAAAACTTAAATAAAATAACTTAAATGTTATTGTAGACTAGACAACATCAAACATAACAATAATCAAATTGGAAATGGCATAAGTCACGATCCACGAGTAGTTCCACCTGCTAGCCAAGAGTCCCTCGATCTTATCTACGTACCTATAGTTAATTTAATATACATGCAAAAGTCAGCTACACTGAGTGAGTTCTAACAATTAAGTTTAACATGATTAAACTTGTGTTAAATCATTTTAATTACAAACACAAGAACTCAGTTTAGATAAAAACTTGTAACCACTTTAACCCAGCACAACCTAACCGACAACTGCCCGCAAACACGAGTCCACCAAGATTGACCTATTGTCTGTAACCTCAAACGTCTAGACCATGATTCACTTCTAAAACCCCATATCAGCCCATAAACCAACACAAACTACTACGTAGCTAAGATCGATACTCTACACCGCATAAGTATTCTAATACATCACATTGATCAGAGCACAAGATCAATGACATCAAAGTTTACACATAATTCCAACGGTTCATCTATATGAATGCAAACAAGTCAGATAATGGTGGAAACCTAATACATTTGTAAACACATTGTCACCTCAATGCAATAATTTTGTCATTGGATAAGTGGCCACCTCAATGCAACGACTGTCCACATCATCTTACATTGGTTCCTAACATCGAAAAAATGCCACATCTCTCAAACATCTTAAAGATGTTAACTTGTCATTGCCCCCATGGACGATGAATATTAACATTGTTACATAGTTTATTAACATGAACGTGCAACGACACCATCATTACATCGCTATGATGCTACTCTTCACACATAATCACATACACACACTCACACACGCACAATGTCTAAGGCCTCATCATCATCATCATCATCATCATCATACTATATCGTGAAATAATCCTCGCACCTCTTACAAAGATCTATAACTCGTCCCTTCACTACTTAGGACACAACTATTTGTTTGCATCCGCGTTTCTACTAATGTAGTGCACCCAATACTCACCTCGTATTTTATTACCCTTAGGTAAAAACTTGATACATCTACATTTCTAAACTTTGATATTTTAGGCCCGTTGTTGGTGCACTAAATGTCTGCTGATTATGTCATTATCAAGTCTTGTATCTAGGATTGTTTGAATGATCACACAATAGGGTTTAAGTTAGGGTTTTTATGTTTTAAACAAGAGATTTCGCTTGAGAGGGTATGTGTTAGCTTGAAGCGAAATCAACACAAGAAGATTTCGCTTGAACAGTCTCAAGCGAAATCATATACTCTATATATAGGTGGTTAGGTCATTTGAAGCGAAAATCAGTTGTCAGTGTATGTGAGTCGAGGTGCTGCTGAACTTTTGTCAGAAAATCATTGTAAAGACTCAGAAGGAATTAATAGAAGGAAAATTAAAAAGAACAAAGCTGTTATGACTTTGTATACATTGATTCCGCCTTTGTATTCAAAGATGAACGCCTTAACTGACTTTTAGAGGTCGTACAACGGTCCAACAAGTGGTATCAGAGCACAGGACGAGGAGTTCATACCATAGCAGCGGATTATCTTCTTTCTACTCATTTCTTTTTACATTTTTCAGATCTGAACAAGTTCCAACGGTCGAAATGGTCTGATTTTCGAGTATAACGTGTAAAACGTAGTTTTAACAAAGCCTACAAAGTTTCGGACTTAAATTCAGATTAAAACTCATTAAAATTGACATAAAACAGGGTTTCGCTTGAAAGTGTTCGAAGATTATTGGTTGATTTCGCTTGAAAACAGACAATTTGACTTGAAATCAGACAATTTCGCTTGAGACTTCCTGAAGCGAAATAGTGGTTTTCGCTTGAACAGTTGAAGCGAAACTGTTCTTTTAGTTTTCGCTTGAGGCTGTTTAATCTGATTTTGTGGGATTTCGCTTGAAGGTCTGGTTAACTGAAGCGAAATAGGGCTGCTGGTTTTCGCTTGAAGCTTGGTTTCAATTGAAGCGAAATAGTTGATTTCGCTTGAATTAGTGTTTGTTGCTTGATTTCGCTTGAACAAGTTTAAAACAGAGATTTCGCTTGAACAGTATTATTGAGCTGTTTCGTTTGAACAGTGTTTTATTGAGCTGTTTCGCTTGAACAGTGTTTTATTGAGTTGTTTCACTTGAAACTGATTTCTTCAAGTATTTCGCTTGAACTTGTTAAATTTTCAAAACCTAAAAATTTTTCTAAGTGTTTGACTGATTTTTCAGGTACGATCAAATGGATGATATTTTCATGAATCCTTTCAGCGATATGTTCGCATTCACGGGCAGTTCAGGAAACAACGATACTTCTTCAAGCGATGCAAACAAAAGTCCACCGAAAGAAAGAAAGAAGGAAGCTTGGGAGTCCGAAAGTGCATTTGGAACGTTTAACAAACCTCCTAAGCTGATGGCTATAGAAGATTATAGCAGGTGGGCAACAAAGTTCGAAGATTGGTTGATGGCATTTGCTTTTCCTTGCTGGAAGAGTATGAAGAATGGTTATGCTCAAGGAAAGAAGAATGGTGAAGCATTAAGATCAGTTGAAGAGATTGACAGTTTTGTGGCCGAGCAAAAATGTGTGGCATTATTGTTTCAGTCAGTGCGTGAAGACATCATTTCACTGATAGATTACTCAAATTCTAAAGACTTATGGGCAAAGTTGGAAAAGAAATGTGTCGGTAGTCAAGAAATTAAGAAAAACAAAAAGAAACTTCTTAGAAAAGAATTTGATTTGTTTGGATGTATAAAGAACGAGTCAGTATGTAAAATGATAGAACGATTCGGTCATCTGAAGCTGGAATTAGTAAGACATGAGATTGACATTCCTGAAGAAGATCTTATCGACAAATTGTTCGATTCGTTGCCTGACGAGATGGATTGGAGATATTATGCGTTGATGCTGAAGAATACCATCAAAGAACCAGAAAAGCTGACATTAGATTTGCTGATTGAAAAACTCGAGAGTCATGAGTTAGAGTTGAAGAAGACGTACAAAATTAATCATTCATCTTATCAGCAGAATCTGGATTTATACTATCCAAAGAGTATGATGCCGAAAGCTACTTCTCCAAAGACTGCATTTTCTGCTGAAAATGTGTCGACAGCCGGTAAAGAGAGTCAAAGTGGTCAAAGCAGTGGAAGTCATAGTGGTTATCACAGTGGATCTACGTCTTCTGCAAATCGTTCTGATGCGAAGTTTTCTTGCAATATCGCAATAGATCTGAAGAACGCACAGAATTTTGATGAGGAGTCAGCCAAGCAACAAATGGTCTTTCTGGCGTCTGTTTTGGAATCCTACGAAGGGTTGGTGGCTGGAAAAATCGGGAATACAAATCTGACGAAAGAAGACTACGATCAGATTGACCCTGAAGAAATGGAGCTGATCGACATTCGTTGGGCAATGGCAAGTGCAGTTCGACGTGCACAACGCTTCATGGAGATTACAGGGAGAAAAACGATCGGTGGTCCGTCTACAAAACTGGGGTTCGATAAATCCAAAGTGACATGCTTCAAGTGTAAGCAGAAGGGTCACTTCAAACGAGAATGCCGAAACGCTTATACTGATGAGTCGGAGAATCCTTTTAGAGATGATTACTACAAGAAGGCGATTTATCACCAGAATAAATCCGAGCCGCCTAGATTGAAGCAGGTTGAAGACAACAGAGACAAATCAAGGGCTCTTGCTGTGATTTATGATGATGAGGGATATGATTGGAGTAAGGAAGTT
Source organism: Helianthus tuberosus (assembly GCA_030545235.1). NCBI lineage: Eukaryota > Viridiplantae > Streptophyta > Magnoliopsida > Asterales > Asteraceae > Helianthus > Helianthus tuberosus. The sequence goes on from CM060403.1 coordinate 158,593,803, forward strand.
CTACCGGAAGAAGATGCGGTGGGTTACGCATTCATGGCAAGCAATGATGAACCCGTTAAATGGAAAGATGATCGTACTGAGGAACAGAAGTATCAATACCGGAAGATGATTGCTGAAAACAAGATTATCAGACTTTCTGGTGTCTTTCTGGAAGCTAGAAGAGCAAACAGATGGGATCCAGATAGAGAGTGCTATCTTGATAGGTATGGCAACATTGCGATTGATGACAAAACGTTAGATATCGAAGCCATCATCAAGGAGTACGAAGAAGATGATGAGTATTGGCAACACAAATGGTGGGGAACTCCAACTTCGAAAATGATTGAAGAAGAGAAAGAAAAAGAGAGAAAGGAGAAAGAGGAGAAAGAGAAGAAAGAAAAGCAAGTTGATACAGGCATAATTGATACTACGCAAGAGTTGACAGCTGAGAACCTGGGAGTGATGGCTGACAAAGTGCTAGCTGCAAAGGCACTTGAGGTAGATCCTAATTCTGTTACTGAGTCAAAGGGATCAGTCAGTCAAAGTGTGTCAACAAATGCGTCAGGTAACAAGATTGATGGAAATGCTGACTGCAAAAATTGTACTAAACAATGCAATTTTTGTAGCACTGTCACGTATCTTAACAATGAGAAAATCCAGAATCTGACAAAAAAGGTTAGAAATGTTGAAGATCAGATTCTCGATCGTGACAAAAGTGTAAGAGCTTCAACTGAACGGATTAAAGAATTAACGGCTCAAATTGAAAATGATAAAACTGAACGTGAGAAAATAAAATCTGAAAATGAAAAGTTAATTCTTGAAAATCGTCAAATTTCTGAAAAGTTTGAGAAATTGAAAAGCATTGTCAAAGATAGTGATGATCGTAATGGCAAAACATTTAAAGAAAATGAACACCTAAGAGCTGTTTTGAGATTAAAAGAAGAATCGATTAATGAACAACTGGATCAAATTGCTAAGCTGAAACTTAAAGTTCAAGAAGCTGAAATTGAGAATGAACGAATCCAGTTGAAGCTTAACAGCTATAAATCAGCAAGCTTTGTTTTGCAGCATATTGTTCCTAAACCTATAGGGAAAAACAAAGATGGCGAGGATGTGTTTTCTGATGGAACGGGTGTAGGTTTTCACAAAGTTCCACCGCCAATTTTAGACAACTACACGAAAAAGCAGTCTAGTTTGGTGGAAATTGAGGAAGAAAGTGAAGTTAAACTTCCTGAAAACATTGATGTCACGTTCACATCTTCCAATGACGAGGGTGTCCAAAGTGATGTGGTGAAAAGTGTGGTAGATAAAGTGCTTAAACCGGATTGTGACACTTCTGAGGAGGATGGGTGTTTCTTAGACAAATACATTCAGAAACAAAAGTCCAAAAACAACTTAAGTGATGAACCGGGTCTTGTGATGTACAAGATGGCTGGATCTGATAAGTTGTATTCGGATTCTGAGTTTCCAATAGAGAATGTTAACATGAACAAATTGACAAATGTTTTCAAACTTGTTGAAGTCGAGTTGTCAGCTGTGAATAATCTTAGTCGAAAGAAAGACAGGGTTTATAACAAGAAAACTGTTTATTCACCACGGTTTTATAATAACAATCGAAACAATTGGTTGGGTGGTTATCGAGGTGGTAATAGTTATCAGAAAAAGAGTTTTCAAAACAAGAGGTTTACAGAAAAGAAGGTGTTTGTGAATGGTTCAAGTTCACTTTATGATGAGAAAAATGAAATCTTTTCAAAATCGAATGAAGAGTTCTTTGAGAAAAGAGCTTCACAGTATCAGTCTGAAGGCACGAGTCGAGTAGTTGATACTCGTACTTGTTTTAGATGTGAACAAGTTGGTCATATTGCACGAAAGTGTATATATGTGAAGCCTAGGACTGAAGCTGTGAAAGTTCAACAAAAGAAGGTTGATGTGAAGGGTAAAGCACCAATGTATGTTGAGAAGAAAGTGGTTGAGAAGCAAAATGTTAAAATCAACAATGTAAAAGCAAAAAATGAAGCTGTAAAGAAAATGGTAACTAAAAATGACAAATTTTACAAGCGGGTTGCATTATCTCAACAAGTTTGGAAACCAAAAACTGAAATGAAAAGTTCAACTTCTGAAGTGAAAAAGGCTGAAGAATCAATTTCGGTTGATTATGATGCAAATTTTCCACCTTTGAAGGCTGAAAATTTCAAAATTCAAATTGCTAGAGTCAAGGTTACACCTAAGGCTGATGAGGCCTGGGTGGACACCATGTTCGAATAAGCAGTTTGAATTGCCGGAGCTTCCTGAAACGCGAAGCATGAATCGGCATCTTTATTAAAGTGTTTTAAAATCAACTTGTGGTATATGCAGGATCTTCCAAGAGCCATTTCAAGATGGATCATGGATAGTGGGGCATCTCGACATATGACAGGAAAAACTGCATTACTGTATGATGTGAAAAATATCAATGGTGGTTATGTGGGATTTGCAGGTCATGAAGGTGGTAGAATTGTTGGTGAAGGAACGTTATCCAATGGGATTGTGACGTTTGAGAGAGTTAACTACATCACTGAACTGGAGAACAATCTGCTTAGTATCTCGCAGATTTGTGACAATCAGTATACTACTCACTTCACTGATAAGGAATGTTTGATCTTGAAACCTGGTTTTGTTATCCCTGAAGAATGGATTATTATGAGGGCACCTAGAGTAAATGATTTATATGTGTTAGACATGTCTGTAGCAACTACAACTACTGGTCAAGCACATTGTTTCGTGTCAAGAGCAACTGAGAAAGAGTCAAGATTGTGGCACTGAAAGATGGGGCATATTCACCTAAGGAAGATGAATCACTTGGTGCACAATGATTTGGTATTGGGAGTTAATATCAAAGGTTTTCATCTGGAAGGGGAGTGCATTAGCTGTGTCAAAGGCAAGCAGAAGAAAAAGTCACACCCTACAAAGAAAGTCAATTCAGTTTCGAGACCTCTGGAAAGACTTCACATGGATTTGTTTGGTCCGGTGAATGTCAAGAGCATTACAGGAGATTACTATTGTTTGGTCGTTACTGATGATTATTCCAGATTTTCATGGGTTTCTTTCTTGAAGACGAAAGATGAAACATTTGACAGTTTGATGGGTCTGTTCAGGAAGATTGAGAATTTGTACCAAAGGCGTATCAAGAGAATTCGAAGTGATAATGGTACCGAATTCAAGAACAGCAAGATGGAAGAATTTTGTGATGAAAGAGGTATTTTGCATGAGTTTAGTGCTCCGTACACTCCGCAGCAGAATGGAGTCGCAGAACGCAAAAACCGGACACTAATCGAGACGGCTAGAACTATGCTCGCAGATTCAAAGTTACCAATTAATTTTTGGGCTGAAGCTGTTTCCGCCGCATGCTATACGCTCAACAGGGTTCTTACTGTCAAGAAGTTCAACAAAACATGCTTTGAGCTAATCAATAACCGCAAACCGAATTTGAAGTATCTAGAACCGTTTGGGTCACCTTGTACGGTTATAGAGCCTTTTGGAAAGTTTGGTCCGAAGTGCATTGAGGGTATATTTGTTGGTTATTCAAATCCATTGCGACGTGTCTTCGTTCCAAGTGAGAAGCGGATTATTGAAGCTGCAAATGTTGAATGTCAAGGTTATACTATGCCGCCGCAGAATCCTGGTGATTCATGGCGTTATCATTATGACAAACTTTGGGATTCGTTTGACATGAGAGAAGAATCAGAGGATGATGAAGATTTCTTTGATGAGTTGGATATTTTGCGTGAATATGAGTCGCAGTTAAAGTTCCCAGCTGAGTATTCGTGGAGACCACGGGAAACTTCAAATGATGATGAAGCAGGTCCAAGTAATGCGGGTGAACATGATGATGTCCAACAGAATGAAGTTGCTCAAGATAATCAGTCGGCTCAGAATGATAATCTAGAAGCTGAAAACATGCCAGTTTTTGATCATGGTGATTCAGATTCAAATTCTGAGGGGGAGCAGATTCAGATTTCAGGTCAAACAAACCAAGTTGGTGAACAAGATGCAGAGTAGAATGTTACTAATCTGGAGGGAAATGTAGATGTTCAAAGTGAAGTGATGACGCGAACTTTTTCATATCATCCAGAGGAGTTGATCATAGGAGAATTGCAAGCTGGTGTTCGCACTCGAAATCAGATTGATAAAGGGCTTACATGTTTTTATACAAAAGTTGCTCCTTTGCAAACTGAATTCTCATTAAGTTGTTTTATCTCGCAGATTGAACCAAGAACTTACAAAGAGGCGCTTACTGAAGACTCTTGGGTCAATGCAATGCAGGAGGAACTTAGTCAATTTGAGAAATTGGGAGTGTGGAAGTTAGTTGATTTGCCGGATGGTCATAGGAAAATTAACACTAAGTGGGTGTTTAAGTGCAAGAGGGACGATAGAGGAGTTGTCGTAAGGAACAAAGCTCGACTTGTTGTTCAGGGATTTAGTCAACAGGAGGGAATTGATTTTACCGAAGTCTATGCTCCTGTAGCACGACTAGAGGCGATCAGAATTTTCCTAGCATTTGCGTCTTGGAAGAACTTCAAAGTTTATCAGTTGGATGTTAAATCGGCATTTCTTTACGGGAAGGTTAAAGAGGAGGTTTATGTCGGTCAGCCGCCGGGCTTTACCGATCCAATCCACAAAAACAAGGTCTACTTATTGGACAAAGCGCTGTATGGTTTACATCAGGCCCCGAGAGCCTGGTATGAGACTTTGTCTCAACACCTACTAGCCAACAAGTTCATTCGTGGAAAAGTGGATGCCACTCTCTTCACTAAAGAAGTCGATGGTCATCTTCTGATAGTTCAGATTTATGTGGATGATATAATCTTTGGGTCGACAAATGAAAATCTATGCAAAGATTTTGAATCAGTGATGAAGCAGAAGTTTGAAATGTCATCAATGGGGGAGATGAAATTCTTTCTGGGTTTACAAGTTGAACAACTTCCTGAAGGAATTTTCATTCATCAGTCAAAGTACGTTCATGATATTCTAGAGAAATTTGGGATGTCAAGTTCTACTCCAGCTGCTACCCCACTTGCAACAAATCATGGGATTCACCCAGATCTCACCGGAGACAGGGCTGATGAAACGTTTTACCGTTCCATGATAGGTTCTTTAATGTACCTAACTGCTTCACGTCCTGATATCATGTACCCAACGTGCCTCGCAGCAAGATTTCAGTCTAACCCAAGAGCATCGCACATGATTATTGTGAAGAGGATATTGCGCTATCTGAAAGGAACTCCTTCATTGGGGTTGTGGTATCCTAGGAAAGGCGACTTTACGCTCGAAGGGTATTCCGATTCGGATTTCGGATGCTGCAAAGTCAATTCAAAATCAACAACTGCAGGATGCCAGTTCTTTGGTCCTAGATTGGTTACCTGGCAGTGTAAGAAACAAACGTCTGTGGCGTTATCTACTTGTGAAGCGGAGTATGTTTCTGCTAGCAGTTGCTGCTCTCAGATCTTGTGGATACAGCAACAGATGCGCGACTACGGTTTGCAGTTTCTTAACACACCTCTTTTTGTTGATAATGAGGCCGCGATAAATATAACAAAGAATCCAGTACATCACGCTAAAACTAAACACATAGAAATTCGTCATCACTTTATTCGTGATTGCTTTGAGAAAAAGTTGATACGAATTGAGAAAATCCACACTGACGAACAGAAAGCTGATTTACATACCAAAGCTTTTGATAAAAATCGGTTTAAATATTTGTTAAAACTGAATGGTATGAAGCTTCTGTCGGTGTCGGATGGCATAATTGGCGTTGATGAGAGTACTATTGCGGATGAAGACGAGAAACAATCTGCAATGGTTTGTCAAATTTTTACTTGTTTTGGTATTTAGGGGGAGTAGATGTTTGTATATAGTTTATTTTCAGAAAATACAAAAACAGTAAAAAATGCAAAAATACAAAAACATGATAAAATGAAAAAGAGCTTGTGTATTTAGGGAAAATGATAGTACATCAGCTAGACGATCACAGTATGCTAAAGATTTGGAAAGTATAAAAAGAGTTAAACAATCTTACTGATGATGTGTTGATAGGTTTTCACACATTTAGTAGATTTATTCGGGATATAAACCTAAAATTCAAACTTGTGAATTCGTGGGGAACACTACTTGGATATATAGGTAACCCCTGAAATCTCGTTTGAAAGGTCTCGTAATCTGATATACTAGGTCTTTATACTCTATGATGTCTAGGGTATTATTCCGGGACTTCTGCTGAACGGTAGTTCTGACCTAGTCCCTGGCTAATACTTGCTGCAATGCTTGAAACACAGCATTAAACCCTCAGCATGCTGAAACAATAAAATTGATATATGCTGCTGTTGTAAGCAAAAAGATCCTCTAAAGGGGACACACCGAAAAGTCGAAGCTGATATCTCTCTGCGTATACGGAAGTATCGATCTGAGATCCCTCGGCCCTCGCATACCTAAATTATATACAGATATCATTGTAGTATTCTCACCTGTAAGACTGATTATTGAGATTCTGGATACGGGAGTATATTCAAGAGGTGGGACACATGAATGATCTAAGTTCTTAATTCATCTAAATCATATCCTGAGTAAATTGAAATTTGTGTGATAATTTAAGATGGATCAGTATATCGACAATCGAGGTAAATTGTTTAAGTCTAAGTATGAAATGTAGCTTAACGGTACTTGTGATTTGTCTGAAAAGCTGATATGATTCCCTGACACGCTCACAAAATTATGTTTGTAAATAGTTTACTTTGTTTAATTTCTGCAATTTAAGTTTTCTGTATTTCATTTCTTAGTTTAGAACAATTTGATAAAATCCAAAAAGATTTTATTTCTGCTTTATTTTCCGACAAACCAAAGTGGAAAGTTGATTGTTGGATTCTCAGATGTTTGAAGCAGATGCAGGAGATTCTGGACTGAAAAATGAGGAGAGCTTACTTTGAAGAAGTTTGAATTGTTTGAAAAGTCAAAAACAAGTTCATTAACTTGATACTTGTTATTTTCAGAAAATGTTTGAAATTGTTGTTTTAAAATCAGTACTGATTCGTCAAAAGAGCAATCAAGGTCATTAATTTGAACTTGGTAGATTAATTGAGTAATCAGGGTCATTAACTTGAACCTGAATACTTGAGTGGATTGTTAAAGCTGATTGAGTTTGTGTTTTATTGTTGAAAAGATAGAATGGTTATGTTTGTTGGTTGAGTAACAGGATTGGACTTTATCATTCCCACGGAAGTTAAATTTTAAAGCTTGAACCGGATTTCTCAGATTCTAGAATATCGAGAGGGGGAGTCTGTGAAAGGGGGAGTCTGGATCAACAGTCAAAGGGAAGATTGAAGATAAAGATTGATGAGAGTTTTTACAATGTTTGAAGATTGTCAAAGACAAAGACTTGAAGCCAAAGACTTCATCAACATCCAAGGGGGAGTCTGTTGGTGCACTAAATGTCTGCTGATTACGTCATTATCAAGTCTTGTATCTAGGATTGTTTGAATGATCACACAATAGGGTTTAAGTTAGGGTTTTTATGTTTTAAACAAGAGATTTCGCTTGAGAGGGTATGTGTTAGCTTGAAGCGAAATCAACACAAGAAGATTTCGCTTGAACAGTCTCAAGCGAAATCATATACTCTATATATAGGTGGTTAGGTCATTTGAAGCGAAAATCAGTTGTCAGTGTATGTGAGTCGAGGTGCTGCTGAACTTTTGTCAGAAAATCATTGTAAAGACTCAGAAGGAATTAATAGAAGGAAAATTAAAAAGAACAAAGTTGTTATGACTTTGTATACATTGATTCCGCCTTTGTATTCAAAGATGAACGCCTTAACTGACTTTTAGAGGTCGTACAACGGTCCAACACCCGTAACAACCACTTGACTCTTATAATCAAGGCTCTACATAACTCTTATCATGCGATAAACATCAACCCATATGATACCACGTACTACCCATTAATCCCATTACCACTTGTTAGGCCTAAAATTGTGCGACTGATGTATCCAATATAATTTATGGGTTATGGTTTTACTAGTTGTAATTAATTGGGTTAGTTAGTATTAGGAACTAGGCCTTAAACAGTGATTTGGGCCATGCCTAAGGCCATGTGGGTCAGACAGCCCATGGAGGCCCATATGGGGAAAGGGTTATCTAAAGTATTTAAAGTTGTTTTCAACTCATTTGTGAGGTTAGCCAGTTTAGAGAGAGCTATTCCAGAACAGCATATAGAGAGAAAGTTAGACATAGAAAACTCCTTGTATCAGACAAATTGTTTTGTTAATATAATCGTATGAAAGGTTGAAAAGGATTTCTTCATGTTCTTAAACAATCAATAGTTAGATTCTACCAGTTGTTGGGTTTCCTTGATATCGGTTATTTTGTGACTTACACCACTCATCTAAGCAACCACACAACTCCAATCAACACGATTCTCATCAATATCAATCTAGCATCTCTACCGATCCTCACAACTGTTTTAAAATCATAAACTCATCTGTAAATGTTTGATAAACAATATGTTTGTAAAGCTTGTCATTTAGTAAAAAGATGTAGCCTAACCAAGCCTTATCTCCGATATTAGTGGGGAATGACAATCACACTAACGTCCATATATGTATTAAGGTGTTCCCACATGCATGCCTAACCGCTAAGGCCCATCCTAATACAGTCCTTCTAAATGTATGTATCGTTCTAATTCCCCATTGTCCTTTCTTGGCTAGTGTGCTTCGAAAGCAGAAATGTAAACGTTAACGTATACCTTAAAACATGCAAAAAGAGGGGGGTTAGAAATCACCATAGCCTCAACTACAGTGTTTGTTCTACCCAACACGCTCATACAACCGTTAAACATCCACTGGAGACCTGTCACACCCCAAATTTCCACGTGTTACCGGTGGGCCCGGTAGGGGAGTAACGTGACGTGGTTGGCAACATCATAGTCAAACAACACAATATATAAATGCACAGCGGAAGCAAAAGGATAAATATATTACAATCCGTAATAGTGTAACATTAAAGTTTTACAACGGAAGTAAGGGATCCACAGGCGGATCGCAAATAAAATAACATGGTTCAACAGACTTTAGGCATCTAAGCTTGCGAGACTCTTTATTGATGCTAGGAGTAGCCAGCCCATTCCAATTAGTACCTGCACTTAGCCTTTTTGGGAAAATACGTCAGTTTACACTGGTAAATACAATCAACTGACTCATTTTGAAAAGGGTTTAAGAAAATGATTGATTTGAATGCACATGGCACAAATAATATTTTATAACTTGGGATAATTATGTAATTATAATACTTGTAGGGATTTACATGTTCCTTATGCGTTCAGTAGCCCGGATCGAGCCGGGTTAAAGATTAATCGACACACCACTATAATTAGGAGACACCAACGGCGTACGCCTACGCCGGGTGCTGAGGTCGTGGCCATTCGTAGAATGATGCCAGGGATATCCGGGACAACGGTCATTAACCCCCCAAAGGCTTTAAGTAAACAAAACAATATTAAACGAGACGTCTCAATACTTTCATTATCATTCATTCAATCAAAGATTCAACGCCCCGACCAAGCGGTATTTTATATACCGTACCCCAAGCCCGTATAGGGAAAATAAGTTAAAAGTATTTACCTGAGCTAAATATAAATTAAATCTCAGCCGTATCAAATCAGCAAGTACAGATAGCTTTTACTGGGCTCCTAAATCTGGAACGAAGGTTTATAATAACCTATTAGAATCCTAACGGGTCTTTAGTTAAGCTTACGCTTAGACCGGTTAGTTTTAAAGATACGGTTCGTACGCACGATTAAGCGAAGACCGGATAGAATGTGATTTAGACCCGACAAGTTTGAAGACTTTCTTAATATGGGTATATGATACACATTCTGGATTTTGAGATAAAACCTATAAGGTTTGACCCGTTTCGGCTAATTTATGTAAACTAGTTACATAAACCGAACCGAACGCGCATGAAGCGTAACGGGTATCCGTAAGAGTCCTAGACAGGTTTCCTAAGTTAACACGCCTTAAATAAGTTGTGATATCAGTAGGATATCACCCATGATGCCCAAAACGAGTTTAATATCTTTATAAGCCCCGCAGGGGCATTTTGGTCATTTTAAAGATTATAAAAGGGTTTAATTAGACACCTGTGATCCGGGTCTGAGTTGATCAGTAAAATAGCTTATTTTAATAGGTTATAACCTTTGGTAATAAGTCTTATATACTAAAATAGTTTTAAACCCAAACTATGCGTTAAATACGCGTATAAAGTCGTTTTAAGCGATTTACGGGTTAATATAGGATTCTGAGTTTTCTGATCAGTTCAACAGGTTCAAAATACCCCATTTATTATTTGAAATCAGTAGAAATTGGATTGGTATCAAAAGGATTTGTAAAACTCATTTTATGGCCGAAAAGGGTATATTCGGTATTAACCGAATTAAGGCGCTAATCTTAGCTTATGATCAGTTTAAAAATAATTAAAAATATTCAAAAATCCCAAAATATTATTTAACATCAGCGGGTAAAAGTTTTGGTGTCAAAAATTGGGTTTAGATAGGCTTTACGCTAATGACGCCGTTTAATTAATAAAAGTGTTTATAATTACGTCATTAAGCGTAACTCCTAATCTAGACTTCCGATTGACGTGAAATTTACAGACATGTTCAATAATCAGTAACAAAGACTTTTATACTTTCACTTCTTCAAAAATCTCGTTTTATAAACATAAGGGCATTATGGTCATTATTTAGGCGTTTAACGGAAACATCGGACGATTTGGGATTCGAGTGGTATAAACGCAGAGGCTTATACACACATGCAACTAGGTCCTAATGGAACTTTAAGGCATGTCTAAACCTATATAAATCGGGTCAGAACTGAGGTCAAAGCAAAAGTCAAACTTTTGCGTCTCTCGGTTCCGAATCGGTTCAAAACATAAAGTTGTCGAATCAAACAAGCGTAGACAAATTTTTATACTTATTTTCAAGTTATATGGCTGATAAAACAGATTACACGCCTTTTATATTGCTAATTACGCGTTAAATCCAAAATACTAATTCTGTTGACTTTTTCGGACAACCTTTGACTCGATAAACGACCTAGTTAGGATTCGAATCAGTGAGTGCCCTTTTAGGGGTTTATTAACCATATAAATACCAACTTATAACAACTTTCGATTCGAATAAACTCTGGACCGATTGTGATTTATCACAAAGTCAAACCGTAGTTACGACGGTTTGATTTCTAGGCTTTTAACTAAGTATAACTCAAACAAGAAGGATCAAAGGCACTTACACACGACTAATGGTTGATTTGGAATGCTTGTGGTCTGCTTGAATGCTCTGGAAATGCTCAGGAGTGATGAATGATCAATGTTGCATAATGTGGGTCTTTATAAATAGCTTCAAACATTCTTAGATGATCAACACATAAGTCTAGGGGTGTTGCATTATCATCCACAAGTGCCCTATAGGCTAGAAACCATCTTAGGCAGCCCAAAGTATCGAAAACTTGGGTTTTAAGTCGATTAAAGGCAGCAACAGACAGCTGCCAATCGTTTCAGCATCAGAGGACCCCTCGCGTGACGCGAGGGTACCCCCAGGGAGTCGTCGCGTGGCGCGAGGCCCCTTATTACCTTTAACCAATTTTCAGAATTTGTTGTTTTGGTCCTTGGTCCTCCTAAACATCGCTTTCGCACAATTCTTTGCATTATGAGGCTTTGTAATTTATATATAGGGGCTTTAATACTTATACCCACTTTGTCAAGTCCTCGGGTAACTTTGTGATCACCTGAAAAACCCTAAATTTCAATGTTGACGATTTTAATCCTCACACACGAATTTTATCACAACTTGCTCATACGATAACGAAACTTGGTGAAATTTTTTTATGGTACATTCTAGTGAGCATAATTAATCGTTACAAGGCTTCGGGTTTGCTAAAAGGTCACTCAGAGGTATAACTTAACATGTTGACACATTTAACCCCTGTAGTTTGTAATCTCTCACTTTCTTTCATAATTCGCTTCGTATGATCCATGATCCATTCGTTTAAGGTTATAAACATTATGTAGGGTTATTGTAAAGTATATTTATTCATTGTTGACACTTTGAACCCTTATATTTACACAGTTTCACTGGTTGTCAACTTTAGTCCTTCAAGAACATTCTTTCACACGTTCAAACCTATGACACGTGTCGACACATTATAGGACGTAAATTTTCGGGGTGTTACAAGACCATCCCGCATCCTACAGATCACCGCAGAATAATCCCATCATTGATCATCTCACTATCATCAATTCAACTTCCCAAGCCCGAAAACAACAATCTTGGTTCAAACCCCAATATCCAATACAATACATCCAAACACGTAAAAAAGCCAAAAATAATGTTACCGGAAATGTCATACCCTCAATTTCCACATGCAGAGTTTTACTGTGTGGCGCATGACAAATCAAGATTATTGCCATTAGTTATATTAAACGACCTCTAAATGATGCTTTAGAAAAACGTCATTGCTTAACTAAATGAGAAAACACTTGTTTTGAATGTTCAAGTAAAATGCGGAAGCGTAAGGTAAAAGTAACGTTTAACCAAATGCGCAAAGCAAACGCGCCCCAAAAAAGTAATGCAATAAAGTAATAAAAAATAAGTTCAAAGGTTTAACGATGCAACTCCATGAATGTCCCTAATCGCATGCAATGCCTAACGACCTGCGAAAGTATGCTAATAAGTGTCAGCACTGGGTTGGTGTGTTCATAAAATGTAATTGTAATAAATAGAGTTGTAGGATATAGTAAATTCCAATTATATCTTAGGTAGCTAGCTTGTTACAAGTTTCTACACATATTAAACTGAAGTTAACTGAATGAGTTTGTGTTTTCCACCACATCATATCAAACTGTCACACCCCAACTGATGTCGGAAACATCGGTGTGAGACGAACGAGATTGCTCGAGACTTCATAACACTATTTGCGACAACAATTATAACAGAACTGATTTCATTTCATTCCAAATTGTCAAGTTACAATACATCGACATTCAAATTACAACAATGTTTCAAAATACAACAACAAGACAATAATCAAAATACAACATTGTTTCAAAATGATACAACAAATACAACATCCTAATCTAGTATAACAAGCCGTGTATCTAAAGTATCCCTACTAAGTTTCATCATCTCAATATCATCAACCTGCAATATGTTTAAAAGTACTAGGTTCAATACAAAAGTATTAGCAAGTATACAAGTTTGTTACATAGCATAAGTATAAAAATATTTAAACGAATCTACATGGCAAACTTTAGTTATCAAGGTTAACGTAAAACTGGCATGCACATATTCAAGTCAATCGTCTGATTACCGCAAGTATTAAATTTAACATGACCACAAGACTACGGATGGTGCGTTACTCCTATAGCGCTATACATGTTAAAGGGATGCTCGTACGAAGTTAATGACAAGTTTATCACATAAGAATAACCCAGATAGACGAATCAAGTATAACAAATTAGAATGCATGTATTGGATTGTTTATGCGTTTGTATAAAAGTCTAAGTGTAACTGTGTAGGTTTAATATTATACATATTGCACCCAAAGTGTGAAAAGTAAAAAGGGTGTTCTAGTATACTCACAGTTTTGCTAAATCTTCTTTAGTAAAGACCGCGAGAGTTGAGTTGACGAGCACTGGAACACCAAGGTTACCCTACAGGGGGCAAACGGAGGCGTGAGTTGTTGAAGTTGAACAGGAGATTTGAATTCGGAATTAAAGTACGTAGTATGTAGCATAAAAGTATAATAAAAAACAGAAAAATATATCCTGTCATGGCACTTGTCATGACACTGTGTTTCTGTGATTTTACGGGTCCTGGTTTGCCCGTAAGAATCAGTAACAAGGAACGCGAAAACAGAATAAACGGAGACTGAAACGACAAAAAATGTTCGGGCGAAAGGACAGTTCGCAAGACAGTAAGCCTTTCGCGCGAAAGGGATCACCCTTTCGTGCGACAGGGACCTGTTTGGTGAACCGAACTTCGTTTGAACGTTTTAACCATTATTCAATTATGTTTATGTGTTCAGTTAAGTTATTTGTTATAGTATATAGTATAATATAGTCCAGAATGTTCATATAATTCATAGAAGTCATGCATGGAGGTATAAACCTCGTTATAGTTCACCAAAGCACAAATTAGTTAACAAGGTTAACTAACCGGTTGGTCATGAATAACAGAAATGGAAATAACAGAATTTAAATAGCCAATCAACCGAATAAGAACAACCCGGGTGTGCCGTCTCAACATGGAAAGAATTAACTAAGGGTGTGTTTGTTTTTTTAAAGAAGCTCTTCCTGATCACTTCTGTCTGCGCCAAGAAGACCAAGGGCAGACATAGAGGTCTGAAGTGCGTTTGTTTTTCGGAAGACATTTTACTAAAAAATGTATGTGCGTCCTCTTCTTGGAGAAGACATGGACTAGGCTCTTCAAACCTCTTCTCAAAACCTCTGCACATTTTTATCATTCATCTTCATTCTCAAAACCTAGCCACAAGATCAAACATAACACAAACAAACAAACCTCAGCTCTTTTTCCCTCCCTCACCCTCTCTCTCTCTCTCTCTCGACGATTGACCGGCGCCGGAGCCGGTAATCCGGCCGACGGATGGCTTCCGGTGAGACACCCTCAACACCCTCAACACCCCTTAACTTCATCCCTCTCTTGTACCACGTTATACAGATACCCTGCTACAGAGAGAGAGATATCTGCAGAGAAAATCGGAAGAGAGAGAGAGAGAGACCTGGAGAAAGAGACGCAGAGAGAGAGATCGAGAGAAGAAGACGACGACGACTGTAGCCGCCGGAGACGACGGCGGCGGCAGTAGAGGTTCAGGCGGCAACAATGGCTTCTTTCCGACCGTGCTCCTCCAACGATCAGGTTCAGGTGGGGCTCGGGTCCGAGAAACAGTGAGCAGCAGCGGCAATGGTGGATGACGGGGGATGGGGCAGTGGCTGAAGCAATTACCGACATCAGCAGGCGTGACGACGACGGTGGTGTGTTTTCCGGTTAGTTCATACCCATCTGTAAACTATCTGATTGGTATTTATATTTTGTAAAAATTGATAAGTTGCCTTTGTGAGTTGTCTGATCGTTCGAATGTGTGTGTGATGGTGGGTGTTGGTGGATTGTGGTGGGTCACGGTGGTTATGGTGGGTGTTGGTGGATTGTGGTAGGTTGTGGTGGGTCACGGTGGTTTTGGTGGGTGATGGTTATGGTGGGTTGTGGTTGGTTATGGTTAGGTTACGCTTCAGACATTAACAAACAAACAGTCTTCTTCTTGCAGACTGCAGACCTTTGATCCACCTCTTCTCCTGTAGATGTGGTTCGCAGACCGCAGACCTTTTACCTCTTCAAAAATCTAACTCTAGGATATTATTTGAATGTTCGTTTTACAAGTTGAGGTGGGGTCTGGAATAATACATAAGGAAGGAAGGAGGTGTCATGACTCATCATGAAGGTTTGTTGCCTCGTCATGCCTATCCAGTCTCTCTTTGACAGCTGGATCCCTCTCAACCTTCACGTGTCGTCTCTCTAACCCTACCCTACCCATCCCAACCCAACCACCGCACCGCCTTTCTCTCACGGCGGCCCCAATTTTCGACTGTAAACTTACCCAAACCACCATTTCATCTCCTCAGTCTCCGTCAATCTCTCACATATCCTCCACAATTTTACCGGATTTCATCCGTACGTCTAGGATTACAGTCTTCCGGCTCCAATTTCCGTTTTTAGCGCCACCAGAACAGGTCGGACTCTCTCTCTCTCTATACACACACACACACACACTACACACGTATATATATTAAGCTAGTTGAAACACACACACACACACACAAGTCAGAACGCTATAATTATGCAGATAAGTTAGAAGAAATAGAAAGATGCTCGCCTGCATGTCAAGCTATTTTTGTTGAATTACTGATTTAATAGGACCTGAATCTGATTGTCATGTTTTTTTCACTTAATCTGTCGAGTTAATTTCGATAAAAGGATTTTGAATTTTGGTTCAGATTTGATTTTTATGATACGTCAATTGTGGCTATAGTAGGCGTTTTTAGGTTGAGGCAGCGAATATAAGTAGGCTGGGGTTTTTTAGGGCTAGAATTTCATTTATGCGGTTATATAATTCATAGAGGAAAATGACCTAATTTGATTAGGATAACTTGTTTGGAACTAGTCGCTTCATCAGCTAAGATTGATGAATTTAAGATGAAAATTATTAAAACAATGTAGAGATCCAGTTGATATGCTATTTAAAGCCAAAATGCTAGTTAGATCTAGGACAGAGGGAGTCTGAGTTTAGGATTCTATATACAACAACAACAACAACAACAACAACAACAACAACCATACCCAGTAAATCCCACAAATAGCAAAGCTACTCATAGGGTCTGGGGAGGGTGGGATGTAGACAGACCTTGCCTCTATCCCTAGGGATAGAGAGGCTGCTTCCAGAAGAGACCCTCGGCTCCAAAACGAACAGTAAACCAACACATCAAGTCCAAGAATATATAAAAATAGAAAAATAGACTATAGAAAAAAAGAAGTCACCTATACAAAGCAAGTGATCAGAGTGGCACAGTATAATGTAAATCATGTATAATAGCATACAACATCATTTGGGCATATACACAAGAAGTCAATCGTCAGTAAAGTAAACCTACTTCCCTAAAATACACCTAAGACCTTACTGAAGTATCCTCTAGAAGTCCTTAACCCTAATCCTATATGTGTTTTCTTTTCTTCTTTATTTTGATGTTTTATTGGAACATATCTTTCAAGATATAGAGCCAAAAAACTGTCTTTCGAGGGGGAATTTTTTAATATGGAATATTTATTAACTTAGAAGTAATATAGGATGATTATTTTAGCTGTGAGCAGAATTATATAAATGAAAGGAAAAAGTTTTTAGCCCGTTTATATGGATTACAGAAATTAAGGTTTTCATATCATTTGGATTACGGAAATACTGACAGTTGTACCATTGTAATCCAAATGAACG
Source organism: Helianthus tuberosus (assembly GCA_030545235.1). Lineage (NCBI taxonomy): Eukaryota > Viridiplantae > Streptophyta > Magnoliopsida > Asterales > Asteraceae > Helianthus > Helianthus tuberosus. The sequence goes on from CM060403.1 coordinate 158,610,862, forward strand.
GAAAAAAGAATGAAAGATTGTGGACGATACAAATATGCGGCATCTGTATGTTCGCGTGATCCAGAATTCAACTTTTTACATTGAAAACTGTGTAGCTTTTTTATAATCAGACCTTATCATTACCTCAAAACTATCGGTTTTTGATCTTCGTAGAATTCATTACGAAGTTTAGTTCTACCGAAGTCTTTGTAAGAAGTTTTGGTTTGAGGATTGAGTTTTGTCGTGTGCAGAAATATTGGTTGACTTTGTTGGTTTCAACACGCTATGCTGTAAAGATATTTTTCAAAGCGATTAATTTTGGCCTTAAGCATACTGAATACATATCTGGCTTTTGCTAAATTTGTCATTTGCTGTTTTCTTGGTTAGTTATTGATGTTCCTTTCTAGTTGACGAGAGACATCATCTTTAAGATAGTATTAAGACATCTTTTGTTTGGATGTAGAATGATTAGGAACATAAATCAAAATTGGACGAAATAAGGCTTTTTTTGCAACATTTGCCAGTATCTGCATAGTGACATCTAATGAGTATATGGGAAACTATAATACAAAGTTGCCAGCACTATACGCACATGGCACGTAGAGAAGAGTTTTTTAGTCTGATAAAAACAGAACTTACATAATCTTTGTATCTAAAGGTAACTAGGTTAGAACCCCGTGTAATCACGGGTTGCATAAATGTAATTTTATATAATAGATAATAAAAAGATATATCTTTAAAAAAAACTCGTATATTGCACGTGCTGAAAAAAATATAATGACATATGTTAACACAAATAGTCATCAAGATTTATCATTTAAAAAATGAACATTGATGTACTATTTAATAATTATAACATTTTACTTTGTTTTTTTTATCTTGCATAAATTTAATTTTATATAATAAATAATAAAAAAGATATATCTTTAAAAAAACTCATATAATGCACGTGTTGTATAAAATAAAATGTTATATGATAACACATGCAGTCGTCAAGATTTATCTCTTAAAAGTGAACTTTGATGTTTGATGTATAATTTACTTATTATAACATTTCACTTTGTTTTTTTATTTATTATTAGGTTAAAAACACATGTATTACATATTTACATGGGGTTGAATCTCGTTTTTATGATACATTCAAATTATGAGATACAATTATTTTAGTTAGTTTTATTCACCTTTATGTTATTTGTTTATTTCATTCATAAAACACTCGTCTTAAATTTCTATTCAAGAGGGTTTACGGTACATAAAAGGTGGAGATCAATCCCCACATTTTTATATATTTAATCATTTTTGTGAATTATATCGTAAAATCGAGAAATAAATTCTCTTTGAATAAACTATAGAATTGTTATATTTAAAAATGGTGTTCTTTATACATGTTGATGCAATGTGCGACAAATGGGAATATTTGATTCCTAATTTACCATAATTTCAATCATTGAACTCCAAAGTATATATATCTTCTCAGAATAAAAACAAACGTTTATGCTTATCTAAATTTTTGTTTATAATTATTTATAGAAAAACAAACATTTCTTCTTAATTATTTTTTTTGTTTAAAATTATTATTATTATTATTATTATTATTATTATTATTTACTATGATCATAATAAACGTTTATATTCTTATCTAACTTTTTGTTTAAAATTATTATTATTATTATTATTATTATTATTTAATATGCTTATAACAAAAACAAACGTTTATCCCTATCTAAATATCATAATTTCAATCATTGAACTCCAAAGTATATATATCTTCTCAGAATAAAAACAAACGTTTATGCTTATCTAAATTTTTGTTTATAATTATTTATAGAAAAACAAACATTTCTTCTTAATTATTTTTTTGTTTAAAATTATTATTATTAAACATTTCTTCTTAATTATTATTTTTGTTTAAAATTATTATTATTATTATTTACTATGATCATAATAAACGTTTATATTCTTATCTAACTTTTTGTTTAAAATTATTATTATTATTATTATTATTATTATTATTATTATTATTATTATTATTATTATTATTTAATATGCTTATAACAAAAACAAACGTTTATCCCTATCTAAATATTTATTCTTATCTAGTATTTTTTTAAATTATTATTATTATTATCTAATATGAGAGATAAATAGGAAAATAAGGTGAGAAAGCACCAGAGAGTGACACGTGTCCAAAAAAGATTTTTGTTTATTAGTATATTATTATCTAATATGAGAGATAAATAGGAAAATAATGTGAGAAAGCACCAGAGAGTGACACGTGTCCAAAAAAGATTTTTGTTTATTAGTATAGGAAGATGTCAAGTGTAAGTGTACTTGAGTGAAGTTTAGGGACTGCATGCACATTTAAGTGTTGTTTGGGCTCGACATTTGCTTTGCGTGCAATAGTTATAGAAGTAAATTATGTAAGATGCGTGTCTAAAAATGGTATACTTTCTCACACACAGTTCAGGGGATTTTTTTTTTATTAGTTGTCAAACACCTTAAATATCCTTTATAACAACAAACTTGGGGCGAGAGAGATCTCATGGACCAAAACAATAGCAGTGAAATTGGCTGGAATGGTAATTTCAATATAAACAGGTGAGAAAAAAGGAAATACTTCAATTTACGTGGGAGGTCTTAAATTGGAAATTATTGCAAATTTGTATAATGGTTGGATGATTAAAGAAAGAACAATATATTCTTGAATCATACCTGTTCGTAAACAGGAAATTTTTCTTTAAAATAAGTAATTTAACTTTGCAAATTGCTATGCTTTTTGTAATAATCTTCATTTTGAGATGAATTGTTAATAGATAATAGCTTTTGACCAAATGTAGGAGTCTAGGAGATTATCTGTTTAAAAGTTGTATTAATATAAAATTTCTATAGTTTGTTAACTAGTTTTTTAAAGAAAGTTTAACTGTGTGATGTTTAAAGACGTTTTGATCTTTTTATATATAAATTCAGTAACTTTTAATTTTTTTTTTCAAACGGCAACAAAAGTTTCATAAGATAACTAGCAAGAAGCTAGAATTACAAAGCACCAATACAAAGGACCAAACACGAAACACCTAACTCAAAATAACTAGCACCGAACAAATCCGTTCTTAACAAACACCAGACCTGGATAGTTTTCTAAATAAAACATCGCCAACACTTTAAACAAAAGCACTCAAAAGACACCACAAAACCACTTATAAGAAGCCAAAGAAGACCTCTAAAAAGCCTGGGGTCTAGAATTATTTGAGAGAGAAACGAATCGCCTACGCAAGAACACTCTTGATTCAGCAGTATTAAGACCAATTTGTGGAAAACAAATCAATGCTCCTGAACAAAAAGAGTAACTAATTCTAACATGAGTTGTTGATGGATATATACAAATCTGTATTATGTTGAGCTTTGAATTTGAACAAGATCAAGAAACTAAAGAAAATCAATGAATCGACGTTGTATATGATCCTACTACCTTGGTTTAAAAAAGCGTGAAGCGCACAAAAGCGACGAGGTCTAAAACCGAGGCGCAAGGCAATTATATATATTTTTTTATATATTCTATAGGTTTCTGGGTCATTTACCCAATATTTAGACACAAATAAGCTTTATTATGTTTTAATATTGAAAATACATACATGTACAGCCTGAAAAGCATGATGTACAACAATCTGTTGCACAAAAATGTGGCATATACATTAGGCACACGCCTCAGAGGGGGTTTTGCACCAAAAAAGTGCGCCTCAGGTGCGCTTTATGTACATAGTGTGCCTCAGCCTTCATAAAGGATTGGGCTTAAAAATTAGACTATTTGAGCGATTTGAAATTAAAGTTGACGCTTATACGGATTCTGTATTCGTCCATCTTTTGTACTCCAGATACTATATCTTTATGGCACAAATAATATGCGCAGGCTTATTTCGCAGTCACCTGGAATTAGTAGAAGCTTCTGTGCATCTTTTGTGCTTCAGATTAACAAGTGTATTCGTCATCTAATCAACGTGTATTCATGTAATCTTTGGGTGTCAAAACTCATAATCTTGTTGTTTTTCTGTGCTTGTAACATTGTGTAACAAAACAGATCAAAATGTTAAATACTAAATGCACAAAATGTTTCCCATTTGCGGGGTTTAATAATATAAAGTGTGCAGTGTGCTTGTTGAGAAATCATAAAATCGTTTGCATCATTATCAATAATAGACTCTGTGTATTTCATCTGGCTTTGATATTTACATAAACACATTTTTTTCATCATTCATACTAAATTAAAATTTTCAATTTTGGTACATTATTCAGCTGGTAATCTCTTTACCTTGTTTGTTTCACTTATAAGATGCCATCTCACTCAATCTGTTGGTCTTGGATATCAGTACATTCATCTTGAATAATCATACACAGCAATTAAGTTCCAGCCATGGTTTTAACAAACGCTTGAGGCGCCTCAAGGCGCTTCGAGGCGAAACCGCCAAAAAACGAGTCTGAGGCGCGCCTCATGGGGTTTTTATTGTATATGCGCCTCAGAGGGGCTGAGGCGCTAAGAAAGGCTACGCCTCAAGGGATTTTGATAGTTGTTTTTGACTTTTTGTATCAATTTCAAGCATTTCATGTCTTTTTATGTGTGTTTTTTATAATTTTGATGAATCTGATGATGAAATTAGTTAGTATTATTATTTTTATAATATGTATAGTTTTTATATTTATTTATGAGTTAATTACTTTTTCAGTCCCTGAGGTTTGCAAAAAATAACGGTTTCAGTCCATTAGTTTAAAAATTGCCATTTCAGTCCATTAGTTTCATTTTCATAACCATTTCAGTCCACAAACTTAACTCCATCCATTTATTTTGTTAACTTTGGGGTGAAATTACCAAATTACCCCTGCTAACTTAACAAATTGTAATAAAAATCATAAAAATTCCAAAAAATTCAAAAAAAATCAAAAAATTCCAAAAAATCTAAAAATAAAAAAAAATTTAAAAAATTCCAAAAAATCTAAAAATCAAAAAAATTTTAAAAAATTCAAAAAAATTCAAAAAAATCAAAAAAATTCCAAAAAATTCAAAAAAATCTAAAAATCAAAATTTTTTTAAAAAATCATAAAAATTCTAAAAAATCCAAAAAAATTCAAAAAAATCCAAAATGTTTCGAACCCGAACCGTTTCGAACCCGAACCGTTTCGACCCGTACCGTTTCGACCCGTACCGTTTCGACGCGAACCGTTTCGAGCTGAACCGTTTCGACCCGTACCGTTTCGACGCGAACCGTTTCGACCCGTACCGTTTCGACCCAAGCCGTTTCGACGCAAACCGTTTCGACCCGTACCGTTTCGACGCGAACCGTTTCGACCCGTTCCGTTTCGAGCCGAACCGTTTCGACCCGTACCGTTTCGACCCGTACCGTTTCGACGCGAACCGTTTCGACCCGTACCGTTTCGACCCGTACCGTTTCGACGCGAACCGTTTCGACGCGAACCGTTTCGACGCGAACCGTTTCGACCCGTTCCGTTTCGAGCCGAACCGTTTCGAGCCGAACCGTTTCGAGCCGAACCGTTTCGAGCCGTACCGTTTCGAGCCGTACCGTTTCGACGCGAACCGTTTCGACCCGTTCCGTTTCGAGCCGAACCGTTTCGACCCGTACCGTTTCGAGCCGAACCATTTCGACGCGAACCGTTTCGACCCGTACCGTTTCGAGCTGAACCGTTTCGACGCGAACCCGCTGAACCGTACGGGTCGAAACGGTTCGCGTCGAAACGGTACGGGTCGAAACGGTTCGCGTCGAAACGGTTCGGCTCGAAACGGTTCGGCTCGAAACGGAACGGGTCGAAACGGTTCGCGTCGAAACGGTTCGCGCCGAAACGGTACGGGTCGAAACGGTTTGCGTCGAAACGGTTCGGCTCCAAACGGTACGGGTCGAAACGGTTCGCGTCGGGTTCAAAACGCTTCGGGTTCGAAACATTTTGGATTTTTTAGAATTTTTATGATTTTTTAAAATTTTTTTGATTTTTAGATTTTTTTTTATTTTTAGATTTTTTGGAATTTTTTAATTTTTTTTTATTTTTTGGAATTTTTATGATTTTTATTACAATTTGTTAAGTTAGCAGGGGTAATTTGGTAATTTCACCCCAAAGTTAACAAAATAAATGGATGGAGTTAAGTTTGTGGACTGAAATGGTTATGAAAATGAAACTAATGGACTGAAATGGCAATTTTTAAACTAATGGACTGAAACCGTTATTTTTTGCAAACCTCAGGGACTGAAAAAGTAATTAACTCTTTATTTATTAATACCTCCTCGGCCTTACGCCTCGTTTCGCCTTGAGGATTATGCCTCGTGAGGCGAAGGGAAAATGCCTCGAAACTCGTTTCCGTTCTTTTAAGCCTTGGTTCCAGCAACTACGCTGATCTATTGTGCTTATTGGAGATGCTTCATTATGAGCAATATCTATTCATAAAGCATCTTCTACGAACACCATTAAACATCTAAACATATAAGATCTCTTACCGTCTGTTTGTTGAAAATATTTTTGGTTATCTTTCTTGTAATTTTATAGACTTGATTTTAGCAACGACTGATTGTCATTCATCACTAAATGTGATTTCTGCAGGTGCTTCTTGGTTAAATTTCTAAGATATAAATAGCTCCTTAAGTTGCTGAGAGTTGTTGACTGCACGTTTATATTCCAACCTGTAGTTTCATGGGGACTGGAGAAGAGAGCTCACCTGCCAAAAATTCCAAATCTACTTCAAATCAGGTTTCCTCACTCTTTCTTCTGTAAATTAGTCTTTTGCTATATGGTCAACACAGTTATCTTACCCTCTTTGACTACAGGAAACACCTCCACCTTCATATCCTGATTGGTCAAGCTCTATGCAGGTGCATGTTATAAAACCTTAACTTATTTTGTCAATAGATTCATTAAAACAAGTGATTGTATATAGATTGCGTGTATAGGGGCTCTATATATAAGATAATTTTTTGTAATATTTAGTGACCTTTGTGTTCAGGCTTATTATGGCTCTGGGGTTGCTCCACCTTTCTTTGCGTCAACTGTTGCTTCTCCAACTCCTCATCCATATGCATGGGGTGGTCAGGTAATAATACATGTAAAAAGTTATTGAGATGCAGATGTAGTTAAGTAATTGACATTATGTTTAATAATCCATTGTATTTATAACTGTTTCAGCATCCTATGATGGCACCTTATGGGACTCCGGTTCCATATGCTGCTATGTATCCACCAGCAGGAGTTTATGGTCATCCCGGTATGCCTATGGTAAGAATCAGTCTTCCTTAACAAAGTTTTCTTTTAGATTACATCTTCTACAGCATGTAAACTGTAAAGTACGTATTGCTATATGGTTCTTATTCTTTTAATGATTATCCTTGTAGACTCCTGGCACTGTGCAGCCGACCACAGAAATGGAATCGAAGGCCCCCAATGGGAAGGACAAGGTCAACAAAAAGTCAAAGGGGTCTTCTGGAAATGTCAATGCCAGCGGCGCTAAGACTGGAGAGAGTGGGAAGGCGGCTTCAAGTTCAGGAAATGACGGTGGCACCCAAAGGTCTTCATACTTGAATATTGATTCATAGAATTAGTTAGATCTCAGTCGATACGGTGTGTTTTGTCATAGATTTTACCATGTTGATCTTAACTTTTGAACGTTAACAGTGCTGAAAGTGGAAATAATGGTTCATCTGATGCAAGCGATGAGGATAACCAGCAGGTGTGTGTTTTCAGATTAGTAGTCAGATTTTCAGTTATTTTCTATTTTTGTTATATAATACATATTGACATATCAAATCTGTACCTGTAGGATTATTCTGGAGGCAAAAAGGGAAGCTTCCATCAGATGCTTGCAGATGGTGATTCTACACACCTTTTCTTTAGTTTTACGTCCATGTTTGAAAATTTACCATAAATTAATTAATGCAGCGAATGCACGAAACAACAACTCTGGACCAAATGTTCAGATGCCAGTGCCTGGAAATCCCGTAGTTTCTATGCCTGCTACCAATCTTAATATGGGGATGGACCTGTGGAATCCGTCTGCTGGATCCGGGTCTATGAAAATGCAACCAAATCACTCTGGTGTCTCGCAACCAGGGGTTCCACCACCAATAATGGCTGATCAGTGGGGTCAGGTACACAAATTCTTATCTTCTGAATAATGATTTGTCCTTTTTAAGGTTGCATTAGTTTGTTTTTAAATTATGAATACACATGCTACTTTATTGACAACAGGATGAGAGAGAATTGAAGAGGCAGAAAAGGAAGCAATCCAATAGAGAGTCAGCTAGAAGATCAAGGCTACGCAAGCAGGTAATGTATACCTTGTCGCTGTCGGGTCAAGCAGTTGGTGAAATTGATTCTTACTATCTAGAGATATATTAACTCTTACAATATGATTGTCTTTTATAATAATGACTGAAATAATAAAAAAAGAAAGTTTTACCAAATTTATATATGAATTCTATTTGGCAGTATTTTGATAACATACCTTGTTTTATCCAGGCTGAGTGTGAAGAGCTACAGGCAAGAGTAGAGACACTAAACAACGAGAATCACTCACTCAGAGATGAACTGCAGAGGCTTTCTGAGGAATGTGGGAAGCTTACAGCTGAAAATGATTCAATAAAGGTTTATGCCACTCTCCATATACGATTTTTTTTTAAGTATAGTAGCATTGGATCAAGTTATACCGCATGTATGCTATTTATGATTTATGTTGGTTGGACAGGATGAATTAACCAGGTTTTTTGGACCTGAAGCTGTTTCGAAACTCGATGCACATCTTCAATCTCGAACAAACGAAGATGAAAGTTGACATCATGACAACAAGTTACTTATTAAGCTTATACAATTAGGTCAACAACCATTTCCGAGTTATCAAAAGGAATCGACTTTAGGATCTGATTAAGGAAGTGCAGCACTCTTATACACTCCATAACCACGGTAATTGTGACATTGTAAGATCTTTAATATATAGAATCTCGGGTCTTGATACTTGCTGTTGTAGTAGTTAAGGTTGTATTTGAAAGTCTAGGAATTACACGAGAATTATATGCTCACTTAACTTTTTGTTTAAAACATTTTTATGAGTTATCATATCCGGAATGTTTATTTTTAAGACTAACATGCAGCTATGTACCACATCTTACAATATCACACGCTTACAACGTGGGTTTGTTAAAATCACGTGCTTTCCATGTCTCTTTTTTTACTTCGTTACACGTGCAACTCACACGCTTCCCTTAATCAGACCAAAACAGTCTTCCCCCTTAAAATATTTTTTTTCCCAACAATTAACACAAAAGGCAGATTGATACTGTCAGCTAGCTCCCATGCGGAATCATCTTGATCACCACCATTAGACCATTGCAGCAACCATGCACAACGCAATTATGAAGCTTTCTCAGTTTTTGGTCCAACACTTTAACATGTATAGAAATTAAAACACCCTATGATTCACTGAGGCAAAGATCCTGGTTGCAAAGGTTGACCTTTACAAGGCTGTGCTGTAAAATATGCGGGCGGTGTCTGCTGTGGTTCTGCCGACTGCAGGCGAGGTAAGTACAGGCACACATAGGTTCAAAATAGTGATTGAGGAAAGCGCCAAAGAAAGGAGGCGCGAGCAAGCAAGCGAGAAGGACTTCTAACTCCTTCAAAGGCACGGGGCGGTGTCTTGCTTGCATGCATGTGTACTTCTAATGCGCAAGCAAACCTGAGTCGGTGGTGAAATAGGAAATAGATTAGAATTATACAAGTGGTTTCAATTCCCCCCATGTTTTTTCCTTACTAGTGTAAATTTTACCGAAAATTTTATATCTATTGACCCCCCCTCCCTTCTGATTTTTCTGAAATCTAAGCTCAAAATCCGCCAATGAAGGCAAATTGAATAGGTTTTAAATGTTTAATCTCATAAATACCGAATCATGGTACCACTGTAATCAGTTTTGGTATTTTTATAGATCCATACAAATCGTGACACGTATTTACAAATCAGTTGTTCTTGTTTTATTGAAACTGGACTCAAGTTTTCATTCTGTAGTTTTTTTGTTTCGTATAATTTAGTGACTAATAATGGAAGCTTTAAATTAAGGAATAATGGATTTTAAATTTTTTTTTTGAAAGTTAATTTCATTAACCACAAACGCCTCCGACCCAAAAAGGGCAAAAGGCATTATAATAGTCCCAACTACAAAATAACCACTGATGGTCCCATCTTTTAATCTTTGTCCACCAACAGACCTTTGTCTAACTAAGGTTTAACCCAGTTAGTTTTTCGATGATGTAGACGTTGACGTGGTAAAAATCTTTGTTCTTTGATGAGGTGGCTGCTTATGTAGCACTCTCATCATCTCCTCACCTCCCCTCACAAATAACAAAGATTTATGCCATGTCATCATCCACATCACCAGAAAACTAACTGGGTTAGACCTCAGTTAGAAAAAGTCCATTGGTGGACAACCGGTTTAAAGATAGGATCATCGGTGGTTATTTTTGTTGTTGGATTAGTTAGGATTATTATAATTCATTGTTCGTTAAATTAATGATGTGTGGAAAGAATTGCAAAAAAAAATATATTTTCATATAATGTAAGCAAAAAATTAATGGCTCTTGTTAGTTCTACAATAAATCATGGAATAAATCGCAAAAACAGCATTCCCAAATTAATGATCTGTCAATTACATAATGATATTTTCTACCCATATTGTAAGCTTGAAACGAATTAGATTGTAAAGAGTTGGGAGAATGTTTTTTTTTTTTGTGAAGAGTGAAAGAATAAATGATCATGTATGCTTGAGTTATAAATTTTGTTTGTTATTTTCCCGATAAATGATTTTGCAAATAATTTAAACTAGTCTTAAGCCCCCGCGTTGTGGGGAGTGGAGCGTAAAACCGTGCAACAGGCTTAAAATCATGTGAAGTAGCAACCAAGAAACGACCAAAACCGGGAAAAAGCGTAAAACAAAAACACGATTTTATAACACCAAGTGACTCACGTGACATAATAAGTAGACGAAGTCGAATATATACTGATACGTATTAGAAAGTCGAGAAGGTATAAAAACGCAAAGGACCAAATGTGACCACCAAATACCGTAGTACGTAGCAACCAAACCACAACAAATCTAGAAAAAAAAACGTAAAATAAAAACCACAACAAATCAAGAAAAGAACTAAGAAAGTCGAGAAGGTATAAAAACGCAAAGGACCAAATGTGACCACCAAATACCGTAGTACGTAGCAACCAAACCACAACAAATCTAGAAAAAAAAAACGTAAAATAAAAACCACAACAAATCAAGAAAAGAACTAAATTTGTTTAACTTTTGTGGCAAATTTATAAAAAAAAATTAGAAAAAAATTATAAAAATTTAAAATTTTATCACAAAATTTAAATGACCATAAAGTTACTATTGAAAAAGAAAAAAAATTAAAACCAATAAAAGACCAAAAAAAGTTACTATTCACTAGCATACGAATTAATATAATAAAAAGAGAATTGTACGAGGTATGTTTATTTTGAATAGCAAATTGAAATCTTATTCATCACCAGAATTTGTTCGAACAATATATATGGTTAATTAGCTACTAAGCCAACCACCTAATACATACACATCCTCACCATTACAAACTGAAAAAATAAAATAAAGACATACATAACTTTTAGATCGCCATGTTAAACTACACCTATTTATTCCATTCCATATTCCCCCGCTTCGCTCTACCCTTGATCCATAAGAACGTAGTTGCTTGCATCTTCCCAAAAATCGCATCTACATTTACTCTTTTTCTACCGGATATACTTTCATTTCTTGCTTTCCATACACCCCCAATACGTTGCCAAGACAATAAGTTGTATGTATCTCCTTTCCGGGTCTTCAATCGACGCTTTTTTTTTGTGAAATTACAATAGATCTTTCATTGAAAATGCGAAAATTTGCTGAATTCTACACCACATCGCAGCCCTTAAAGAAATAATTTTGTTATTAGTTTATAGCACACCCCAATAAATGATTTTGCAAGTAATTTAAACTGCATGAAGCATGTTTTATTATTGTTATGAATATATTATTTATTAGTGACTATCCACATTACCAACTCCCATATCACATTTATGTATGTATTAATATCATAGTGCCTATATATATTGGCATTTGTAAATGATGTACCTCTCAATGAATAATAGTTCTTTATTCTATCTTTCTCTATGTGTTCCTTTGATTATGTTCATATACTAGTCGCTAGTAGGCCGTTGTTTTACAACACGTTATCAGCACGAAAGTGCTCTTACCAAAACATAATCTTCATCCATGATTTCTTGTGATTTCCGCACATGGGAACTTGCATACAATCGTTTGAACAACATTTTAGTTGACAATTTCAACCGCTCTTGTTCTGATGCACCACTGCAACCATCGCACAACAACATCTTTCGGAACAGTTTTCTAATTTAAAAGTCAGGTTCTATTCTTAACTTGAAATCTTTATATACAGTATCAATGCATTTGTACATAAATAAAATAGACCGTTCGTGTAACAACTCTCATTAAAAAGTACTAATTATTGTTTTAATTATCCAATAGGAAACCCTAATTGAGAAACCCAAGTGATTCTGAACAAACCCTAAAATTTTCAGAACAATCGGAATTAGAATCAGGGCCCCTAAAACTCAGGGGGGGTAAACCCTAGTTGATATTATCTTAACAGTTTTACGTGGAAATTGAATTTGAACGAATTGTCGACTCACCTGAGCTAGTTGAACACGTACCTACCCTACCCTAAAAAGGCACCTCTCGCGCCACACGAAAGGAACAGGAGGACCTGTCGCGCCACGCGACAGGGACCATTTTTCAGCTATAAATAGTAGGCTGTGGGACTTGATTCCTGGCTTCAGTTCGACAAAGAAATTTGTTTTAGGCACTGAATTACGTTCTGTTTACCACAATTAACACACACGGATCACTAATCGACGCCGCAATTAGGGTAATAACTCGATCGCTGATACGATTCAATGTCCGATTGATCAAAATATCCAATGGATGTTTAAGTGCTGCCCACATTTGGGTTATCCTTTGTCATTCGTCGTGATTCCGACAGGATGTTTGAGTACCACCTGAACTCGGGGAATACTCTGTCATTCGTTGTGAATCCGATGGATGTTTAAGTGATTGCACTTTGTCATTCGTTGTGAGGGTTTGATCTCGTGAGTTATCGTAAATGTTGTATTGGTTACTAACCCAGTTTTGTGTGCATTGTTATTAAATTTAGGTTAAAAAGGCTAATCAGTAGGCTAGGCTCTGCTCAAATTAAATCTGCAATGTGAGTCATTCTCTTTTTATCAACTATTTTACAATACCTCAAATTATTTTCAAAAGTTATAATTACAGGGACTAAGTCGTGGATATCTTGAATTACTGGCTAGTGGGGTATTGTGCACATTACTAATTTTCTCTCAGTTAGGTTCATTGACCTACTAGGGATAATCATCACTATTTAGGTTCATTGATCTAATAGTGGTATGACCATCGTCACCATTGTGACAGGGCGCCAGATAAAAATAAGATAGAAGCCATTGTAATCGCTCGTATGCTGTAATTAATAACTATACATCATATTATGTAAATAGAATGATTCACTCAGTATTTCCCGCTGACAAAACCTTTTTCAAACATGTTTCAGGTGATCTATTGTGATCCAGGAAAAGTGCCGAGACGCACTACAAGCTTAAGGAAGTGGCTCAGAATAAAATAAAGAAACATGTTTTGTAAAATAAAAGATTTCTTCGTGAAATCTCCAGATTGTAAAATACCAGGTTTTATCCCGAGTTGTGAAATAAAATAATCGGGAAATATTTCAGTTTTTAAAAGATCATGATGAAAACTTCCGCTGTTAAACTCAATTAATTAAATACCACGGGATTTCTGTCCCGCGGCTCCTGAAACGGGTAAAACCGGGTCGGGGGCCGTGACAGAAAAAGGTGGTATCAGAGCCACTTATCGAGCCACTGATTTAAGCCAATTAAGTATTTAGAAATACTTAATAATTTTTATTAATTGCTATTTTGTGATTATGTGTTTTATTATCTGACTAATTTTGTACAGTATGGGCAGATCTTTATATGTTAACCACTATAGCAGTAAATACAAATCCTTAAATAATTTGACTCAAAATTTTAGCACCTTTATTATCTACACTCTAGATACTTACCCAGTAAATAAATAAGTAAACCTTAGTGTGTTTTAATTTTCAGTTGTTTTGATAGTTACCCAGTATGAAATAATATTTAAAGGTTTTCTATGAAATTTGATATAATTTTTAACTTAGTATTTGTGGGTATTTTGCATAACAGCATGAGTGACTTGTCGGAAGCCCTTCAGAATTTAAATCTTTATCCGGTAAGAATAGAGGTGTAACACCCCGTGTTTTCACGAGTGAAAGTCAAAGTCAAGGTCAAAGTCAACGACCGATTTCGCGCAACTTGACTCGTAGAAATGTTTTTATTTTATTTATATTATGTGGAGTAAATGTCGTACATTACAATAATCGAATCGTGTTTACCATATTCCAATCGACCTACGACTGTGAAGGATAGGAAGTAACAATGCGATAAAGTTAATCAAGCTATGCTAATCAAATCGACATCGAACCATAACTCGAACTGTACGTGTTACTTGTTAGTTATACGTGTGTGTGTGCCTTACGTGTTACCTGTGCATGTTTACTTTATGCTATGTGTGATAATCAAGCGAACCCAATCGAACTCAAAGTCTAACTCGAATGTAAACGAACCCGAACCCGAATTCCGAGTCGAACCCTATAAGAAGTAGTTGGGACTGAAAGTAATTTGACTAGGACACCCTATCGAATCGCTCGCAATCGAACCCGAAGCAACATCGCGCCAAACATACCCTAGCAGGCGGCATCCGCACGGATGGCCAATCCGCACGGATTGCCAATCCGCACGGATTGCCAATCCGCACGGATGACCAGTCCGTGCGGATAGCCTACCCGGGTGCGTGCCATGCGCACGGCTCACCCTTTCCCTTTTTGGCATCCTATAAATACACGGGTCACTCTCCACCTTTTTCCACTTTTGGCAAGTGACGTCCGAACCGCACGCATTCTTCACTTTTTCTCAGATTTCTCCCAAACCAGGTAAGATCTTGCACTAATTCTTGTACATCTTTGATCACTACACAATTCTACACATTTCCATCTTTCAAATCTTCATTTTTAACCATGAAATCATCCGGATTTGAGGTATTCTCGGGTGACGTCATCGTGAGGTCCTTATGAACTTCAAGCTTGACCTCATTCCACCAAGAATAACTCAGATCTAAACGATTTCTACAAGATTTCACAATAAATTCACCTAGATCTAAACTTTTCTAAGGATAAAAGAGTTAAGAGAAATAAACCTAAGTTCTCTCCTTCTTTTTCGCTTAAGAATCGGTACGAATCTGATCGGTTCTAGTCTCTACTCGATAATAGTGATGCACTAGTTCCAGATCTGGAATCCTACCCACAGACAACTGATTTCGGGGTCAACCGGAATGACCATTCTGAGTTACCGACAGGCCGAGTTAGGGTGGTTCCTGACCGGTCTAGTCACGCGGGTGAGAATACAATTCCAAGTGGTTGCCACGTAACCAGAACGTCTCGATAAACGACAACAGAAACCAAGAGTAGACGAACAGGACAATCAGACCAGAGACTGTCCGCACGGACAAACTGTCCGCACGGACAAGCTGTGCGCACGGATTACCATCCGCACGCACAGGTCATCCGGACGAGCTACCCTTGGGACCCACTTTCCAAACAAGGTTTGAGTATCGACGAATGAACAATCCGGACAGATGACCTCTGAAAGGATTACTCTTCGGATCATGAGATACTAAGGCCTTCAACTAAAATTCAAACAATGGTCATCCGCACGGCCAAGTCATACGCACGGACAGACTATCCGGATGGATGGTCCCTGCCCGCGCGCACCGACTGTCCGCACGGATCATCACCGTCTGCACGGACTGCCATACGCACGGATCGTCGACCGCGCGACCGGCTTGGAAGGTAGAAACACTTATGTGATTTCTAAATGCTACAACGAAAACTCCAAAGCACAAGCCATCATACACAAACACATATCACACTTAGGAAGAAACAATCCACTTGAACGTTTATCCGCACGAACAACTTGCCCGTACGGATAAGTCGTCCGCACGCACAACTAACCCGCACGGATTACCATCCGCACGGACAGTCGTACACACGGATAGCTTATCCGGATGGATCACCATCCGCACGCATCACCATCCGCACGGATAGGTCATGCGCACGGATGACTCCCTCTCACGGATTGCTGATCCGCACGATCATCCATCCTAACCACTCTCACTTTGTACTGTTTTACGCGCCACTTATCGTTGCGTTATCGAATCTATTCAGGCTAACCGTACTCGCTGTAAGGCGCTCCCTTCAATCCACAATCGCTGTGAGTATACTCGAACCCTTTTTGCTTTAGCACTTTTGGGTGTTACATACGTTACAACTAATCAAACTACAACCATCACACTACTCAAGCTATTTTAACGCTTAACCATTAATGCATGTTATACGTGGCTTATGAATGCTTGTTGTTATGTTTACACATGGAATGCTGTCTACCTGCCTTAGCAACGATAGTACTATAGTTTGGACTCAGCACCCGTTCACACGGGGGTTGTTAAGGATCCTTTACTTGCATGGATTACGGTGGTAATCATGTATTGCGAACTGCCTCGGGCAGTCAACCCGCAGTCATTGGTATCGATGGATCTATGTCGATAACTAACGTGCTTCATTTCACTATGTGTACGTGCTGGTTATGCGTAAACGAATTCGAACTCTATATGCTATTATCAAACTTGTATGCTCACCTTTACATTTTATGTATTGACATTATTTTAACGTATGTGACAGGTGCCTAGGTTGTTTATATGCTTCTCGGGCTGTGATGAAATTGAAGCTAGGAACAGGAGTCCTAGAAACCAACGAATAAATTGTTATGTTAAATCTGAGTTGTCGGAACAGATTATTTGTTTAGTTTTTGTCTGTAATAACTTGTTTTGCTATTTGAGACATGGTATGGGACATGTTAACCTAAATTGAATGGTAATGATAGTTGTTATGGAAACTTCTGGACAATCTGTTTCGCTCAGTGCCGCGCCCCGATGATTCCGCCATCGGTTGGGGTGTGACAAGAGGTTTCCAGAGATTTCAATAGGTATATACCAGACATAGAAGAACCTATAGAATTCAACGCTTTACCTCTTGAGAAACCCAAGCCTAAGAAAATGGAAATTGAGGAAAGCTCTGGACAAATTAAGGGGTTACCATCTCAGGAAGAGCTAGATTTTATAATAGCAAGCTATAATACTATTAAACCTGATAATGAAAATGTTTTTATTCAATCTCTTGAAACACAACTACCAATGAACTTAGAACCAGCTATTCCAAATCCTTCAATCCACTCGCAAATAGACGAATGGTTGACTAATGAAATACAACTCCAAAACAATCCCTACAAGCTTTTTCCTCAATTCGATCCAGAACCTTTACCAAATTTACCAATAAAACTTTGTAAGATAAAAGTGTGTATTGATGCATACTAGAAAATATAAAAATGGGAATCGAGAAATCGATAGTTTTGGCTATATGTGTATTGTGAAATTTGTATGATGATTTTGTGTATAATTGTTATTTATTTGATACTAATAAAATTATATATATATTAATTATCAGATGGAAAACGCTAATAATGAACCAGTTAATGAGATTAATCAATCTGAGCAACAACCGGGGGATCAATATATGACTAGGCAGGATATAGAAAATATAGTTGCTCAAGGGATAGCCAACGCTATTCCAGCAATAGTTACTCAAGGGATAGCCAATGCTATTCCATCAATCGTTGCTGCTATTAAAAATCCAATCGAAGCGCAACAAATCGTTCCTAGCAAACGTATTTCTGAAGATAACTTCAGTAATAGCGTAAACGGAGGCAATAATCATACTAATCATGAGAATGAACCACGGCAAGCTCCTCCTCCTAAGAAAATAAAAGCTGCAACGCCTGGTTGCACTTACAAAGAATTTCTTGCTTGTAAACCCACTGAGTTTGCAGGCAATGAAGGAGCGACTGCGGCACTGCGTTGGTTAGAGAAAACCGAGGCAGTAATTGCCATAAGTAAATGTGCTCAGGATGATCAGGTCATGTACGCGTCAAACCTTTTCAAAGAAGGGGCGCTAGAATGGTGGAATACGGTGTTACAAGCAAAAGGAAGAAGGATGGCGTATGCTATGAACTGGGAAGAATTTAAGAGCTTTGTAGAAAGAAAATTTTGTCCCGAATATGAAAAGGAACAAATGACAAATAAGTTTCTAACCCACCGGATGGTGGATGTAGATTGTCGAGGGTATACTTCGACATTCTTCGAGTATGCTCGAGTAGTACCAACCCTGGCTTCGCCAGAGCCGGTACTTATTTCTCGTTATATTTGGGGATTAATTTCCGAAATCCGTAATATCGTCAAAGCTGCGAAACCTCGCACGATTGATGATGCGGTAGATTTAGCCAATACTCTGACTGACGAACTAGTACGGACAAGAGAAGAAAATAGAAGGAAGGAAGTAGCCCAAAAGATTACCCAAGGATTCCATCCGGGTAACCATAGCAATTTCAAGATATGAGGGAATGTGCAATCTTCCACTAGCCCATTTTGCAATTTTTGCAAAAGGAAGCATTTTGGAAGATGCAAAGGATATTGCAATTTTTGCAAAATTCCAGGGCATCAAGAAGAAGACTGCAGGAGGAAGAAATTTTCAGTCTACTACAACTGTGGAGAAGCTGGACATCTTAGGCCAGATTGTCCAAAACTGAATAAACCATCTGACAATAAAGCCAAATCTGCAGAAGGAGCAAAAAGGAATGTAAGAGCCTTCCAACTAACTGCTAAGGAAGCAGAGCTCATTCCTGATGTGATAGCCGGTACGTTCTTAGTTCACAACGTTTACACAAGAGTATTAGTTGACTCTGGTGCAAACCAAAGTTTTATAAATACTTCATTTTGCCAAACTCTTAATTTACCTTTAACCAGCATTAGGCAAATTTTCACAGTAGAAACGGCAGATGGGAATTCAGTTAAAATAAATAAAGTTCTGCAAAACGTAGAAATAGAATTTCTAAGTCATAAATTTTCTATAACCTTATTATCTATGAAATTAGTTGAATTCGATGTTGTGTTAGGAATAGATTGGTTAGTAAACAAATCATGCTCGAATTATCTATGATAAGAATTCCATAGAAATTTGTGCATCCACTGGAAAAGTAATAATGATTACAGGAGATAAGCCATGTAAAACCATAAAGTTCATATCAGTAATGAAAGTTGCTAATTATGAACGAAAGCAAGGAATAGTATATATGATTTCAGTAATCATGAATACTAAAGATAAAGAACTTAAAGAAATTTCTGTAGTTTCAGAATACCCAGATGTATTCCCAGAAGAGTTACCAGGGTTACCACCAGATAGGGAGGTAGAATTTAGGATTCATCTAATTCCAGGAACTATACCGATAGCCAAGGCACCTTATCGGTTAGCACCCACAGAAATATTAAAACTGAAAAAGCAATTAGATGAATTACTAAGTAAAGGTTTCATACAACCTAATTCATCCCTTGGGGAGCACCAGTGTTGTTTATTAAGAAAAATGATGGTTTGATTGATTATAGGGAATTGAATAAAGTTACAATTAAGAATCAATATCCATTACCTAGAATTGATGATCTATTCGATCAATTCCAGGGAGATAGATATTTTTCTAAGATCGACTTACGTTCCGGATATCATCAATTGAAAGTACAAGAGGAAGACATACCTAAAACTGTTTTCAGAACTAGGTATAGTCATTACGAGTTTACAGTTATGCCCTTCGGATTAACGAATGCACCTGCAGCATTCATGGACATGATGAATAGGATCTGTAAACCATATTTGGATAAATTTGTAATTGTCTTCATCGACGATATACTTATTTATTCCAAAAGTCAGGAAGAACATTGTCAGCACTTGCATGCACTCTTAACTTTGTTAAGAAAAGAGAAGCTTTACGCCAAATTCTCGAAGTGTGAATTTTGGCTGCCAGAAGTGCAAATTTTAGGTCATATGGTGAATCATGAAGGTATTCATGTAGATCCTGCTAAGATTGAAGCAATTACCAAATGGAAGATTCCACAATCCGCAATGAAAATTAGGAGTTTTTGTAGGTTTAGCCGGATACTATAGACGGTTTATTTTTCCACGATAGCTATACCATTAACTAAGCTAACCTGTAAAACAATTAAGTTTGAATGGGGACCTAAACAAGAAGAAGCCTTTAGGATCTTAAAGCATAAATTAACAAATGCCTCAATCCTAGCCTTACCAGAAGGAACAGAAGATTTAAAGTATACGGTGATGCTTTAAAACTAGGATTTGGATGTGTGTTAATGCAACGCAAAAAGGTAATTGCGCATGCATCAAGGCAGTTGAAAAAGCACGAAGAAAACTATACTACTCATGACTTAGAATTAGGAGCCATAATTTTTGCCCTTAAGATTGGAGACATTATCTGTATGGAAGTAAGTTTACTGTCTATACGGATCATAAGAATTTAAGATATATATTTGGGCAAAAAGAATTAAACATGATGCAAAGGAGATGGATGAAAATCCTAAGTGATTACGACTGTGATATTCAGTATCACGAAGGAAAGGCTGAAGACGACTAGAGATCGCCAGAAGAGTTATACATATAATAGACGAAAGCCGTTGGAATTTCACGTTGGAGACAAAATGCTATTGAAAGTATATCCTTGGAAAGGAGTTGTTAGATTCGGTAAGAAAGGAAAGCTAAGTCCAAGGTACGTAGGACCATTTCCAGTGATCCAACGTATAGGACTAGTTGCTTATCGTTTACAATTACTAGGAGAGTTAGTTGGAGTATATGATGTATTTTATGTATCCAATCTCAAGAAATGTCTATCTGACGAATCTTTGGTAGTACCTCTCAAAGATATAGAGGTAAACGAAAAGTTAAAATTTGTGGAGAAACCTCTTCAGATAGAAGATAGAAAGATCAAATTTCTCAAAACACAAACAATTAGTGTTAGTTCAAGTAAAATGGGATTCAAAGATAGGACCCTAATACACTAGGTGATATTCGCTAATTTACACATATTTTAGTCCCCCGTTTTACCCCTATTTTATGCGTTTTTGGCCGTAAAACCGTCATTCGGATACTTAATTATCTACACTTTTGTTTACAGGCCTAAAACAGCATACCAGACAAGATGATAGCAAAAACGAGGACTTTCCGGACAAAACGACAAAGCTGCGAACATTCTGATAAGGAAACTGACCTGGGTCTGTGGAACGGTCGTGCGACCTAATGCACGACCGTGCATCTCTGAAAAATGTTGATCAACCCGGAAATGAACGAAGGTGCGACTAGGAGTGCAATGCATACAAGGGCCAGCCCGGTGACGAACGGACGTTCCATCTAAAGAACGACCGTGCGGATCCGATGAACCAGCAGAACCTCGGTAATGAACGACCACTTCAGCAGCTCGTGCAACAAGAACCCGGCGAAGAACGACCGTTCCATCTAGAGAACGGGCATGCGATTTCGAATCTGGTCAAAGATCTGATGACGTATGCAATATGGTGCCCCATACCCAATAATTGCTTAAAGTGCACGGTCGTG
Organism: Helianthus tuberosus; assembly: GCA_030545235.1. Taxonomy (NCBI): domain Eukaryota; kingdom Viridiplantae; phylum Streptophyta; class Magnoliopsida; order Asterales; family Asteraceae; genus Helianthus; species Helianthus tuberosus. The sequence continues at coordinate 158,632,621 of CM060403.1, forward strand.
CCACAGGAAGAACGACCGTGCGACATCGAAAAAAATATAAAAACAGAACAGAAACATTCTGTTCGACAACTCTGGACATTTTGGAAGCGATTCTGGCGATTTTCAGGCTCCGGAGGCTTCTGCTTTCACCCGGATTCAAGCCACATTGTGCCGATTAGCTTCGTTATCTTCCAGATTCTTAATCTTATGCTTGTTTATGGTTTGGTTTTCCAATCTTTCCATGATTTTGTTAATCTTTCAAGCATTTAGATTAATGTTTATGTATTATTGTAGCCTTTGGGCAAAAACACAACAATCCCTTGCTTGATTATAGCCATTAGTATGTTAATATTTGTTTGTAATGACACTTTGAAGTATTTTCTATGTTAATCTTTGATGATTAGTTTGCAACCTTGTTATTGATATTGATTTCTTGATTATAAGTAATTGTGTTGGATGATTGGTATTTGGTTAGTTAAGATAGTTGAAAAATGAAGCTTAATTAATCTTGTATTAGTAAACTTTGAACTTGGTTAACTAGTTTAGCTTGGTTTAAATGTGTGCATCATGATACTAGAAATGGTTAGTAATTTAATAAAATGTAATTATTGTTAATCAAGAGAGCTTGCCGTCACGTAAGGACCTTAACGGGTTAGATGGTGTCGTTATAAATTCTTGCCATGATTTGTTAGCTTAGTTAGTAGTTTAGGCCAAAATTGCTCTCTTGGTGAATTATAGTGCAAGATTTGTAAAATGAACTCGGTTGTGATTTAATCTAGTTTATGCTTGTCTCGGTGGTTGCATTGTGTTTGTCGGTGTTGCTTTCCTTGATTAAGTGCGGTTAGAAAACTCCTAACGGATGACTAACTCATTTTTAAGAGATTTTCATAGACATTTATCAATTGCACGTTAAAGAACAATTTTAGGTGGTTAAAGTGTGTTTATCGTTTTAACTTTCCGAATGATTGTCATGTTAGGATTCCCGAAAGGGATACTAATTGTCTTAAATTGGAGAATTGACCGAATGCTTCTAGTGCCAAAACCGACTTAGTTGACATGCTTTGGTTGTGTATTAAGCAAGTCTATTTATCTATTTTCATATTTGGTATTTACTATGTTTTTATAAGTAGTTGTTTATGCTTACTTTAGTTTATTAAAAACCAAACAACTTATGTTTTTACCGATAGTTTAGTGACAAAGGTCTAGTATTATTTCTCCGACCATTTCCTTGGATCGATACTTGGTTCTTACCGATACTTTACTACATATATGACGGGGTACACTTGCCTCTTTCGTGTGTGTTTTGATGTAAAAGTAATAATCACTTTTATAAATTTAAAACCAAATCGTATGTAATTTCATTGCAAAATCATGTATATATGCGCACACGTCAAGTTTTTGGCGCCGTTGCCGGGGAGCTGACCATTGAGTTCTTCGCATCTTATGCCTATGAAAAGCCGATTGCTCATCGGAAACCCAAATTCCGCCACAAGGAGCGGGTAGCCTTCAGGTTATATGGACGATGGCATTCATGGTCAGTTGGTCGTTTGGGAAGAAGGCTCGGGATTTATACTAGGGACGACATGGATGATCCCGACGTCTTCAATGATCAGTTCACCTTCCCTTCTGATGCAGCACGGGATGCATTTTGGCCTGAAAATGCCGTTGGGGACCCCTACAACCCGAGGATGTCGAAGGCCTCGCGACTCAGAGACCCTTTGGTGCGAGTAATCCACCATGTTTTTAGCCATACGATATGCGGTAGCATGGACAGTCTTGGTAACTGTCCAACACCTGATTTGATCTTTTTATATGCGTTGGTTGACAAAGCACCAATCAACCTAGCCGCTCGAATGGCTGAATACTTCGTCAAGAGCTCGGGGCGGACTTCGAACAGCGAGATACATGGCGGTCAGTATGTGACCAAAATAGCATACAATGAGCGCTATATGACTGAGGAGGTCCATCAGAGTCTCACTCTGATTACCGAGAGGGTTCATGTCGACATTAGGTCGCTGAAGGCCATGGGGGTGATTGTTGAGCTTGATAGGGGAGATAGGTTGAGGGGGTTGAACAACGAGGTCTGGGACCCGTTGCCTCCAGCTGTGGAGGAAGATGAGGATGTTGAGATGGGAGAGCAGCACGACCAGCACCAGCCACCGACACCACCACACTCGCCGCAGCACCATGCATTCCAGCATCAGGACTGGCCTGAGTTCTACCAGCAGTTCCAGGATATGCGAGTGACTCAGGAGCAGCATGGTACCTACTTCGACCAGATTAGATCTAGCCAGGACGAGATTCGGGCCAGTCAGGCTCAGCTTCGGGCCACACAGGACCAACTTCAGCATCGCTAGGATACTCTATACCAGGGGGTGAGTGAGGGATTTTCATATCTTTTCGGGGAGATGCGTCACGCATACCCCGACTACTTTTAGCACCCTCCGCAGTTCCCACCGTGGAACCCCCTGGTTATGGCGATGCCGGCCCGTCCTACACGAGAGACGGTGATGATGGAGACGAGTAGTTGGCCACGCGACAGGGACCATTTTTCAGCTATAAATAGTAGGATGTGGGACTTGATTCCTGGCTTCAGTTCGACGAAGAAATTCATTTTAGGCACTGAATTACGTTCTGTTTACCACAATTAACACACACGGATCACTAATCGACGCCGCAATCAGGATAATAACTCGATCGCTGATACGATTCAATGTCCGATTGATCAAAATATCCAATGGATGTTTAAGTGCTGCCCACATTTGGGTTATCCTTTGTCATTCGTCGTGATTCCGACAGGATGTTTGAGTACCACCTGAACTCGGGGAATATTCTGTCATTCGTTGTGAATCCGATGGATGTTTAAGTGATTGCAGTTTGTCATTCGTTGTGAGGGTTTGATCTCGTGAGTTATCGTATATGCTGTATTGGTTACTAACCCAGTTTTGTGTGCATTGTTATTAAATTTAGGTTAAAAAGGCTAATCAGTAGGCTAGGCTCTGCTCAAATTAAATCTGCAATGTGAGTCATTCTCTTTTTATCAACTATTTTACAATACCTCAAATTATTTTCAAAAGTTATAATTACAGGGACTAAGGGGGTGTTTGGTTGCATCTTATTAGCCTCTTAATGGCCCATGTCTGACTGAGTCAGATTTCATATTGTTTGTTTTATCCCTCTTAATAGCCTCCCAGCCACTTAATGTTCTCTGACCGAGTCATACTTGATAAAGAGTCTGACTAGAAACTTTCCACCAAATACCCTAAAAAGCCCACGCAACTTTTTCTCCCCACTTCTACCCATCATGTGCCTCCTTCTCTAGGGTTTTTTTCTTTGCAAATCTACAACAACCTGTTAGAAAGGAAGCATCAAAGGTATGTTCTAATCACTTTAATCGAATTAATCGTTGATTTTGTTGATGTCGTTGTATGAAATCGTCTTTTTCTGTTTGTTCTTCGATTTCATCTGATTGTTCTTCGATTTCATCAAAGGTATGAAATCGTTTTTTTTCTGTTTGTTCTTCTTTTTTCTGTCATACATCACTTTAATCGAATTAAGTTTTTTGTTGCTTCTGGTTCGAATATCTTCGATTTCATCTGATTTGTTGCTTATGTGATGATAATTTGACACCTGCTGCTGTTGTCTGATTCATTGTTCTTGATTTAAATAACACTTATGCACTTATGCACTTATGCGTGCTTGGTGTTTGATGTATTGCCTCACTGAGATGAAGATTTAAATAAAGTGCCTAAAGCTTGTTAATTGAAAAATATGAGTTCTGTTTACTAGAGGTCTAGTTCTAATAGAAGTATGAGCATAAGAGGTTAATTTGACAAGGTGAGTACCCCACTGATGTTGTCATCCAATGAGTTTATATACCTAGGTGAGTACCCCACTTGCTGCTGTTGGTAATTGTTATGAAGTTAGACAAAAAGAACAACATGAAATTTAAAGGAAAAGAGAATTAACTTGAAGGGAAAAAGTCATCTCCATATATCCCCACATCAAAAGTTTGTGAACTTTTTTTTTTTGCTGCTGTAACTTGATGTTCAGTGTTTAATTATTTAATTAGAGTTGTTTTTTTTATCAATTGGTAGATTCTACTAAAGAAATGGCTGAAAAAAAGATTAGGATTAATTGGAAGCAAGAAGGAGTCGGTAAAACCTTTCTAGAATCATGTATTCATGAAATTACACTTCATGGACGTGAGGGTAGTAGCCTGAAAGCAATTTCATGGAAGAGAGTTGCTGAAAAATTGAAAATAGAACATGATTTTATAGTGGATCAAAAACAAATGAAGAATCGCTATGATTACTTGAAATCAAAATTTGCAGCTTGGTCAAAGCTTAAGAACAAAACTGGAAATGTTTATAACCCTCAAACAAACACCTTTAACTTAACGGAAGAGGAATGGCAACTTGAGAGCAAGGTATTTCTTTATATATACATATATATATTTCAATAACCTCATAGTAATTCTTAGTTTTTTTTCCACATAGTCCAACAAATTCGTAGAAAAGTTGAGAAGAGGGCCACTTGATTATCCCGACTTGTGTATTCAATTGTTTGAAGGATCTACTTCAAATGGTTTTGATAGTTGGGGGCCATCTTCTACAATTCCTCATCCTTCTATGGAAATGATTGATCAAATTGCTCCTTTGGACATTGATGGCACTCAAATGGAACATGGGGCTAGTGAAGAGTCTTCTGATCGGTCTAAACACAAACGAAAATCATCAACTGAAGGTGTTAGTTACGAGTCATCGGGTCGGTCTAAAAAAGGGAAACAAACATTCAATGCACATCTCATGGAAGTTGGGGAGGATATAAGGAAGGTGGCAAACATGTTGCTTGAGAAACACAACCAGTCTAATGATATACGTGCATGCATGGAGAAGATGGAGACTTTGGGATGGGAAGAATTTGATGCGAAATATCAAACGGCGATTTTGCTTTTTGGTGAAAGTGCTGATTTGAGGAAAGTGTGGTTAGAACTTAAGCCGCACACTTGTGAAATGTGGGTTAAGAACGCGGGAGCGAAGTATGGATTATTTTAATGTTGTGTTCTAGTTGCCTTTTGATAGCTAAACTTTGAGCTATGTTAGTATGTGTTTTTCTTTTGATAGCTAAACTTTGAGCTATGTTTGTATTTGTCTTGTTGAATGCTAAAGTTTGTATTAGATGCTAAACTTTGTACGCTATGTTTTGGAATGTTATTTGAATTCTATGTTCATGCAATGTTATTTTGGATTCTATTGTCTTGATTATTTTTGGTGATAGGTAGCCTATGGACTCAGATGAGGAGATTATGCTTTTCTTGTTGCTTTGTTGGCATTGGCTACAATTAGCCTCGGTATTGACCAATCATGAAAGGATAAGAGATCTGAATTCGGCATTGACCGGTCATGAGTACACACAAGAATTGTTGCATGGCACTTCTACACAATGTCATGAGATGATGCGCATGTCACGTGATGCGTATGTATTATTGTGCAATCATTTTAAGCAAAGAAATTGGTTGCAGAGTAGTAGGTCAATAACCTTTGAAGAAAAGATGGCTATGTTTTTTATTGTCATAGGACATAATGAGCGATTTCGAATGGTTAAGCGAAGGTTTCAACACTCAACAGAAACAATTCATAGATGTTTTCATGAGGTCTTAATTGCGATGATGAATTTCGCAAGAGAAGTTATAGTTCCGACATCTTCTAATCCAATCGCGAATGCTTCAGAAAACCATAGAAGGCTAAAACAAATATTTCCTGGAGCAATAGGTGCGTTAGATGGAACTCTTGTACATGCAGTCGTACCTAGTGATCAACAGACTCGTTACAGGGGAAGAGGAAAGGGTGAATGCTTTCAAAATGTCTTAGGAATCTGTAATTTTGATATGATATTCACGTTCGTATGGGCCGGATGGGAGGGTATTGCACATGATTCACGTGTTTTGAAAGAAGTTGCTTTTAATTCGAGTTCCGGCTTTTATTTCCCCCCACCAGGTTTTTAACCTTTCCTTAAATTTGAAGTAATTGTTTATCTAGTTTTTTTATTTAATAGTTTTGATACTAACATTTGCAGACAAATATTACCTTTGCGATGCCGCATACACCAACACTCGTGGGTTTATGACTCCCTATCGTAATACGAGATATTGGTTAGCCGATTTTCGACGACAACGTGCATTGACTAAGGAAGAAAAGTTCAACCATGCTCACGCACAACTCAGAAATGTGATTGAGCGAGCATATGGTGTTTTGAAGGCAAGATTCCCAATCCTAAAACAAATGGCCCCCTTTTCATTTCCAATACAAAGAGACATAGTGATTGCGTGTTTCGCCATCCATAACTTTATAAGGAAATGGAATATTCATGATCAGTTATTTGTGGAGTACAACGAGAACACTTTTTTTGGAGAAATGCAACAGGAGGAAAGTGATGGCCAGTCTGTTCACGACATGGAATGGGGCTCACAAGGCATTGAATATATGACTACTTTGCGTGACGAGATAGCTACTCAATTAATGTCAAATGCTTAAAACCAAAATTGTACGCGAGTTATTAATTTCTACTTGGATTATTATGTTTTCAAGAAGGATTTATGTGTAATTTGGATATTCTATGATGGTTTGTATTTTTTTTTTTCTTTAATAATTATTCATTATTAGGAGTTATGACCAAACAGATACATTATACTCAGCAAGAAATAATTCAGAAGGGTAAAATTGTCATTGTACACAGTCAGTCAGAGATCCAACCAAACAGACTTAAACTGGTTCAGCACTTACTGGTTCAGACCTCTTACTGGTTTAGACCTCTTATTCTTTCAGCACTTATTCATTCAGAAGTTGCCAAACAGCCCCTAAGTCGTGGATATCTTGAATTACTGGCTAGTGGGGTATTGTGCACATTACTAATTTTCTCCCAGTTAGGTTCATTGACCTACTGGGGATAATCATCACTATTTAGGTTCATTGATCTAATAGTGGTATGACCATCGTCACCATTGTGACATGTCACCATTGTGACAGGGCGCCAGATAAAAATAAGATAGAAGCCATTGTAATCGCTCTTATGCTGTTATTAATAACTATGCATCATATTATGTAAATAGAATGATTCACTCAGTATTTCCCGCTGACAAAACATTTTTCAAACATGTTTCAGGTGATCTATTGTGATCCAGGAAAAGTGCCGAGACGCACTACAAGCTTAAGGAAGTGGCTCAGAATAAAATAAAGAAACATGTTTTGTAAAATAAAAGATTTCTTCGTGAATTCTCCAGATTGTAAAATACCGGGTTTTATCCCGAGTTGTGAAATAAAATAATCAGGAAATATTTCAGTTTTTAAAAGATCCTGATGAAAACTTCCGCTGTTAAACTCAATTAATTAAATACCACGGTATTTCTGTCCCGCGGCTCCTGAAACGGGTAAAACCAGGTCGGGGGCCGTGACAGTTTGGTCATTATGTGAGGATTGAAAAAGACGTGAACTAGAATCCCTTGATATCCGGTAATTTGTTTCAGAAAATAAAAAAAAGGTAACCGATGATATTTCTTTTCAAGTAACCGATGATATTTCTTTTCAAGTAGAAAATGAAAGAACAAAGGCATGATCTTTCAAATTTTTAAAATAAAATTATACATCAAATATGAAGCTATTTAATAAATGTTCACGCTTCTTCTATATTATATATTTGTATAAAGTGACACCTATTAATTTATGCTATTATTTTGTTTTATATTTCTAACCAGATCCACATTGAATCTGGTCGTACTACAAAACTTCTTGATATTTTTTCATAGTTGATTGATCCGTTAACATTGTTAACTAAAGTTGAGTTATATATGAATTTATTTAAATAATATGCTTTTGTTGTGGATAGTATTCAACCAATCTTAAAGTAATAAAGTGATATGATAATGTTCGGAGTTATGTTCTCCTTAATTTGTTTCTTAAATTATCTTATGGTTTCCTTATTATTTAAATAACAATTGTAGTTTGTTTATATGTTCTAGTATAGTGTTTATATGTTCCAGTCTAGTGTTGGTATGATCATCATATTCTTTTCTACATCTGCGCACACATGCTTGAACATGTTTAGATACATGCATTATATATAGAGAAATTTTGAATTATCTGTCAAATCATGTTTTTATTGGAGATCAATTCTTATTTTAGGCAATCGGGTGATTTACAAATGAACTAGTATTATGATATACATGCCTTCAATTATGTATTTACTTATTGATTATAGTATTTACATACTTTGATTTTCAAAGTTATAAGCATTGTGTTTAACTCAAAAATTAGATATGGTTTTATTTCATGATAGAAAAAGAACTTTGTCTCAACCATTGGTATGGACTCAAATGCATTTGCATTAAAATGATTTGTGTAATACATTTGTTAAGATTAAAATATGAATTCTGTTGCATACATACATACGTGTAATCTAAAAATTCACAATGTATGATTTTATAATTTTTTCATCAATTTTGTCTTTTATGGAACGATAATGTCTTCAAAGTTATGTAATTATTATTGATTATTTATATAGATACTTCTAAATATAAATGGAAAAAATCTTATTTTATAAAGTTTATCATCATAATGAAAAAGATCTTATTTAAAAAAAAATTATCATCATAGGTTTATACGGTGACATCTTATAATGTTATGTATTGTACAATTTGACTTTACATATACCTTGATTTAATATGTTGTTATTTATTATATACTAAACCAAAGTTGTGGTTTATTATCAATAAAAAGTATAAATATGCTTACATTTGACATCCAAAGTGTCATACTCCTTGTATCTTACTATCAAAGGTTGTAAAATGTTAGACCGGTAATATAATATGACTCAGACATATAATTACTTCTCAATTGATGTTATGTGAAGAAAAATTTATCAATAAGGGAAAATTGAAAAAAAATTACAATTATCACACGCGAGATATAAGTAGCAATATCATTAAGAGAATATGAAAAGATTGAACTAATTTCATATTCATGTGACCGAGTAAATAATAAAAAGCTATGAAGTTTGTTCTAGTTATTCCATTCCCTGAAGTGAATGTGATTATATAACGATCATTGAAAATGTCATGATCATGGACATAATTGAGAAATTTGTAATGACGGTCATGTTAATAATGAGATTGATCACTAGAAGTGCTATGATAGCCAAGTTGATAATGAGATCAACCATTAGAAATTATAATGAGATCGACTACAATAATTGTAATGATAGTCATGATGATATCGACTATTAGAATTGTAACAATAATCATAATGAGACCGACCACCAAAAGTGGCAAACTAAGGAATGACTATATAACGTGATGGTTTTTACTTTGAAGTTATAATATATTATCTCATATCATACGTTTTGTATTACATATGAGCAAGTAATACACATACGATCATAAACCAGAAGTTTATGGATCATAATTATTTAATTAGTTGGCATGACCGGTTAGACCACACCGAGTCAATGATGATGTGAAACATAATGAAGAACTAAAGATTCTTCAAATTAGCATGTGATATTTGCTCTCAAGGGAAATTATATATTTGCAAAATAAACGAGGGTGTGTATACCTAAATATTCTGGAAGCGATTAAAGGATATGCATATCCCAACATGATACCATTTAGTTTTTTTTTTTAAATCGATGCATCTAAATGGTTATCAAATCCATAACCTGAAGCTTGTGTGATTGTGGCTTAGCTAATGTGATAGCAAGCATATTAATCCAGATTAGTATATTTATTTGATAATAGCGAATTTGATTCTCAAGTTATTGACGATCATTGGAATAAGTGTTATTGTTGAGATGATCACTAAACGTCTACTATTGGTTACAAAGCCAATGATCATGAAAGGAGCAAAAGTTCATTTAGGTACATATAATTTTATATATAGTATCATCAATTCACATCAAGCCAATAAGTTATAGTTCTCCCCATACAATTGGTTTTTGGTCAGGAACCAAAGATGTCTCATCAAAGATTTTGGTTGTGCGACATATATTGAAACTCATCCACCACACCGCACAAAGATGGGACTTCTAAAAAGTTTAAGAATATGTGTAACACCCCTGCTTGTTTAATACAATATTTTATATAAGTTTTGTAAAAATGCATGTTTATACGATTACACGTAAGTATGTCAATACGGGTTTACTAAAACTTTTACAATTTAAAAGTTAAGAACAACTTAGTGTAATTGAATTCGTCGTTTAAAAGATACGACGAAACGCCGCGCGAAAGCTTTTAACTTTATCGTGTTCGGTTCTTCTTCGAGCTTGATCTTCATCCGGGCACTCTTGGCAATCACTTATGATCAAAACCAACTTAAAAGTTAGTTTTGATAGTTAAATAACAAGTTTAAACAAGTTATATGGGTCAAACAAACAAAATTAAACGTTTTTCAGGTTCAGGGGGGCTAGGCGTCACGCCTAGGGGCTAGACGCCCCACCTAGCCCCCTTTTTGGCAGAAAGTTTATATTATGTTGCTGCATATTCCCAGCATAACCCGGTTTCACGGAAACGAGCATAACTCTCTCGTTTTTAATCCGTTTTACGCGATTCTTTTTCCTACGCGTCCGTAATTTAATTCTCCATCTTATGGAGTTAAAATCCTACATCCAACATAAGAATTTTTTGAGACTTCTAAGCCCTCGACTCATTACCTTTTTGCCGAATTTTAATCCGTTTATGCATTTTATCAAGCAAACATATTTGTTTGATCCTTATTTCACACGCACCTCTTCAACTAATGTTATCTATCATAATAGGTTCTAGTCACAGGTTTCTTACACAATTTAAACCCGTTTTCGCTCGTATGCTTATTTTGACCCGTTAAGGGTATTTACGCATTTTAGTCTAGAACTTGTGCTTTTATTTTGACACTACAAAAATTCCATGTCTAATTAACTACAATTATTCCACCATAACTATTTTGTGGTGGATTTAACATAATGAACACTTTTTCCCAATTTTACCCATCGGTTGGTCATTTTACGCAAATGGTCATTTTTGAGCATTTGACCCACGAATGTGTATTCCTATGACTTTTATTCATATTTAATGATTCCCTAATCTTAATACAAGTTCCTAAACAACCCCTATGGGTCGTTTACCCAATATACCCTTCAAGGGTGTTTTGGTTAACTTTAGTCCCTCACTTTACGACGAGGGACTTTCGCTAAATATTTGACCAAAAATTGTATGTTTAACTAAAAGCTTATTTATGCGTACCTGGCCCGGGTCAAAGTACTGACCCGTTTACATAACTTTTGCTTTAAATCTTTCTAGTTAAAGCAACGCAAGCTTATGTTATTTCCTATGATTACAAAACTCAACAATCGATTGTCAAATGTTATTGTCAAATGGTGTTAACCACACCATTTGACCCATTTAGTCTAATTGACCATTTGTCCGTATGAGATGGTATTTAATTACCATTTCACCCTTTTAAACCTTTCCTGGTTTTCCTTTGAACTTGTTTTACATAAAACCGTTTTTATTTATTCGTCATTACATGACTAATTTACCATTTTACCCCTTTTACTATAATTCATGATTTCTTACCATTTTCCCTCATTCCGACTCTCATTGAATCGTGTCGGAATATCATATACCAACCACTTAGTAGCATTCATATCAATACTTGAAATTTAGTAACTTTGCAAATAATGTAAAGGGGCGTAAGCTCTACTTACCTCGCATCCGAATACGCTTTCTTCTCGTGCTTGATTCGTTTGACCGCTTCTTTCCCAAGCCTCCACCTAGCTCGTTAGGCGACAAACTATCATCATTCACAAGGTGGTTAGATTAGTCATTTCAATTCACGACTATTCCACCTTACGTATTTTCTATGTCGAAACCACTATTCGACTTTATCATTGGTTAGTTTGACTTTTATAGGTCAACTATCTTAAATCATACAATAGGCATAATTAAGTTAAATCAACATTATGATTAGAACCCGTTTTAACCCTTATTTCACGTAATTCGTCAAACAAGGCAATTACGCGTTTCATTCGAAATTTCAACATATAAACATTCACTTAGGCATTTTAACAAACACCTTGCGGGCATAATTTCTCACAATTTATTATCAAGCTCAATACTTGTCATTTAGCCATGGTTAACATCAACTAAGCATGTTTACATCAATTTTCACATTAACAAAATCTGAATTTACTTCCTAGAACTCAAATTACACTAGAACAACAATTAAAATTCTAGTGTTTAACATGTTCCTACAACACCCGCTTATCACCTTCAATGGTGATTGTGAATTCACAAGAAATAAGCATGACTTCAACATGTGATTGACTAGGGTTTTACTCCTAGACATTATATCATTCCTATTTCATCAAAATAAAAAACATGCAACCATAAATTTCGAATTCTTATGTGTTCATCCAGATTTGAGATGGAACCAGAGTGGGAATTTTGACATACCTTATGATCCTTTCAATGAGGTGATCACTAATCTAAGCTTAGATTTCGATTTGGAGTCGATTTGGCTTCTCAATTGCTTGATTTTTGCTAGTTAGGGTTTGGGCATGGAGTTCCCTGGCTCCCCTGCAATTTATGACCAGAACACACACTTAGAGTGTGTGTTTTGGTGTTGAATGTTTTATTTAATACAAACTTGTTTCAAGTTTGTCACCTTTGGTCCCTACACTTTACCAAGTTGCATATAGTGTGTTTTAACAAATTTTCTTATTACTATAAGACTTATGACTAACTAGGTCATTTATTCCCAGTTACTTTATCTTGTTCATAATTCGTTTTATTTTTAAGTCCCGTTAACTCGGGCCCTTTTATATACTTTTGTTTTCTCAAAGTATTTTTCATCCTTTTAAATAAATATTAGATTTATTTATTTAAATCCTAATATTCACCGGGTTTACTTAACCACCTACGGTATTTTACCCGTTCATTATTATTAACATGGTTTAATTACCAACCCCGATTTCGGGGTGTTACAATATGTTGGGTATAAATAATCGTTTATGATTGAATACTTAAAGCCATTAGTAAGAAATTTGTTTATGGCTCATTGTTTTTCACTTTAGTGAATGAATGTTCCCAACATTAGGGGGAGATAACAAACAGTTGGAAAGTGAAAAGTGAAATGAATTATCATGTCATCTTGATCCTCAGACTATAAACTATGAACTATAAGTTCAAAGGATAATTCATTTACCAATATTAAAGAACAAATTACCAGACAAGTTCACTGACCTAAATTGAGTGACTAAGTAAGTGACATAATCAACTGCTTATGCTCCAGTTATCGTTGTGTCCCAAGAGGACAACCACATATTTTTGTAATGAGTCTATTGTACGCCTATAGCGTGGTAGACTAGTTGATTCCAACAATAAAATTCCTCGAAAATTGGAGCAAGTAATTAAGATGGTCAAGTCGAGGTTACAGTAATAAGATCCCCTGAAGGGACAATAGACATGATGGTTCAAGAAGAACCTCAGGTACCTGAAAATAAAGAGATCTCGATAAGTTGTATCATGTCTAAGATATGTATGGAATCGAAACAAAATCGACGTCGTTATACTTTTGTATATAATATAGCGCTTGAAATGATGTAATGACGAGGATCAAGATTTAAGATCTGCCTATGAATGAAAATACATAAATGATTGGCCAAAATGGAAAGACGCAAAGTATGGCAGATTTAAATTCTCTAATGAAATGGAAAGTTTTCAGACCAACAGTCCATACAACTGAATTTGTAAAGTATGTTGGATATTAATGGGGCTTTTATGCGAATCATATGAAAATCAAATTAAACGAGATAAGGAAAATATGGTGCACAAGGATTTTCGCAAATACCCATGATTGATTATAATGAGACACATTCTCTAGTGGTGGATGTAATGACTTTTAAATATTTTATTAGTCTGGTAATATAAAGAGAGAATTGATATGTGTCTTATGAATGTTATGTATCACTTGATACTAAAAGTTTACATGAAAGTCCCTCAAGGATTTGAATTATCAAAAATCATGTAAAATGAGTTCTCGAGAACGATATGATCGTTGTATACAATTTCATATTTGAATACGTTGAATATAATTGGAACTCCTTATGAGTATCGTAAAGCATTTAAGTGCTTATAAGGTTAGTTGAAACATCTTAATGATGTAATTCTTGTGCACCAATAACTATACATAGGAATCTTGTGCCTGGTTATTATGGCATCTTAATGTAGAATGCATAAGCATGGTACAATATGGATTAAATATTCAAGACATCCTTGCATATGATATAGAAATCAATGAGGAGGAATATATAATAGAACTCCTAAAGAGTGAATACACATACATTGTCTTTCAAAGTTGAAAGAAGTATGTATATGATTGCCAATGCCTGAAACATTGATTTCAAGTCCTCAAGAACGTATCTTTATAAAGTTAAAGATAGTATGAACTAAAATAGTCAAGTTGAGTGTTGTACAACCCATGATATATTCTGATAAAGAGCAATATAAGTTTTATAATATTATCCATCTTTATCAAATGTTCTTTCTTAAAAGTTCACTATAATCGCAATTTACTGTGATGATGCCTGAGCATCATCAAGAGAAATTGGCGAGCTTTTAGAATGGGAATTGTTTTTAATGACCCTAGCACAGTCTAATTATTACTCGACTTGCAGTTCGAATATATTTGTAATCATACTTTTATTCATCTATCAAACTACATCTAGAAGATGTTGGTGGGATATTTTAGTATGTAGAGAGCTCAACCTTATAGTATGTTAAAGGTTGTTCAGACACTTTTTATAAGAAATGATTATTATCATCTCCTACCAAAGTAGAGATTCTCATTTCAAAAATACCATGGCTAAAGTGCAATTGTGCATTAACTTAACTTTCTAGCTATGCATGATAATATATATATATATATATATATATATATATATATTATTTGAATTTATCAACATGATATAGCACATGTCCAATGAGGAGACATTTGAATGGTAAAGCAGATATATCGATACCCTAAAGGTAAGAATGATATGTGTCTAAATTTTACTAACCCATGAAATCTAGTTTTGTTAGTCTTGTAGATATAAAGAATGTAACACAAATAATCTTGGATCTTATGGTATTTGTTCGCAAGAGGAAGCACTAGAAGTCTCACAAGAAGATTTTACAACATTACTTAATATAAAGGATTGCACTTTAAGGCATCATGTCACACCCCAACCGATGGCGGAAACATCGGGATGAGACGAACAAATTGCTCAAAACATCATAACACTATGTGACAATAATTAATTGAATTCAAATTTCATTTCAAGGACTAAATTGTCATACAACATTCAAAATGGAAGTAACAACATTGTTCAAATTCAAATCAACAAAAGATAAATAGATTTAAGGTGTGTATCTAGTCCACCCTACACTTGTTTCATCAATCATCCATACTTCATAAATCAACTTGCAACATGTATTAAAATAGAGTTTCAATGCAAAGGCAATGAGCGAGTATACAAGTTTGTTTACATAGCATAATAGAATAAAAAATCAAATCCAACATGATTCATAATATGTGAATTACTAGTATGCAATTTTGGCGTACACTATGATCAAACCCAAGAATCCAACGCATAAAATAGCCTAATCCCAATTGATAGCGGGATGGTAAATGTTTAACTTAACAATACCCCAAGTTTAACGGGCGGTGCGTAAATCCTATAACGCTATAATTGTTAAGGTGGGCTAGCAAAGTTAATGAGCATATACGTTCCAAATCGTTCAAATAGAGCATACAAGAATCATAAGTAAAGCACATTAGTTTCATGTTTGTACAAGGATTGAGTATGTTTTAGTTTCTAGTTTCAAAGATTTTTTACATAATGTACATGTTGCATCCCAAATTAAAAGGGGAAAAAGGGATCGAGTATACTCACGGTGGTTGCAAGCTTTCCTACTTGGAATTCCCGCGAGTGAGTTGTTGGAGTAGATTAAGTTGGAGCACCTAGTCCTTCTACACGAGGAAACATAGGTGTGTGAGTTTGGCGTTCAACGGAAGATCATAACGTTGGAGTTTTAACATGACATAAAGTAGAATAAAATATGATACGAAAAATAATCATCTTTAACTTAGTAACCCTTGTATGACACTATGTAACCACTAGGGTTATATTGTATTTCATGGGTAATATGCCCATTAGAATCATACTTGGAGTGTTAAGTCTTAGATGGTATTCTACTACTTTAACATATAAACACAAGTTTAACATTAAAGGTTCGAATAAGTGTGTATATATATTTAGGTTAAGTATTACATATTATTAGGTCCAATAATTCAAGTAGGAGGTAGAAGATTAAGATCTTCATTTAGGCACCTCAAGTTTATTCATGGATGTCATGTATGGGGTAGGAAGACAAGCTTCCATTTAGGAACCCCTTGAATGTTCACCACTTCACTTGATGTAAAGACAACCAAGGAGGGTCAAGAACTAGGATTAACACAAGTATGTAACTAATCTAAACTAAGAGAAATCATCAAATCATGTGAGGATTTTATGTTGGAACAACCCAAGTTGTTCCATAATCACTTCTCATCAAGAACTAAGCTTGAACATGACTTGTGGGTGAAATACCCTAAACAAAACAGAAAGTATTTGAGGTTTTAACCTCTGATTTATAGTGTCTCAACCTTGTTTTTAAGCTTAACCAACCATAAGAGAGGTTGTAAGCATTAGGACATAGGTTTGAGATGAGAAAACTCAAGTTTGGTTAAGTTTAACAAAGATTTCATGAAAACAAAAACAATCAGTGGACCTTGGAGCCTTTTTGCCGGAGTTCCAGGGACTTATTTACTGTGAAAAACCCATGGAATCGAAGCTAAGGAAAATCCAAGCACATAGGAAAAAGAATGGGCTAAAACGGACAAGAAATGAGTGAGTTATGCTCACTTTTGTGAAGCTTGCTGAATCTGGCCGAAAGTGGAAACTCAGCTACGGTTTTGAGATGTTTTTGAAGTGTTTGGAGGCTTGTAAAAGTGGAATAAGGAGTGGGGAAGTGTTTATTATATAGGGAAGGGATTAGGGTTTCAATGGGTTGGGCTTTGGAAGTGTTTAGAATGGGTTAAACCTTTAAACAAGCCCACAAAACCCAACCATATGGGGCTGAATTTTGTTGATTTGGGGCTGCCACATTTCTTTATTTATTTATTTTTAAACATTATAATGAGTAATTTTGTTAATTAAGTTGTGTAATAATATGCAACAATGTTTCCCCTAACTTGTAACAAGGTATAATATGAAATAAAACATGATTTAACTAGGTAAAAAGTGTGATGTATAAGTATGTAATATGTTTGTAAGTGACAAGTATATGTCACATATTAGATGATTAATCGTTGTGTAAATACGCATATTATTGGGGGGGGGGGGGGGGGGAGGTTTAAGTATCAACCATTTAAGGACAAGCATGGACATGTATCACAAATAAGTACCGTATGCGTATGAATTACGAATAAGGATTCGATGTACAATGAATTCGATCGTATGAGTATGTATGAATATGTAGAATGTGAAAAGAAATACGAATTTTATTTATGATCCAAGTATTAGATTTTACAACAATTACCACGAAAAGTCGATTACAAGAATACAAGATTTCCAAAAATAGAAATACGAACAAAACTTTCTATAAATGGAAAGTACAAAAGAGCCGGGCGTTACACATCAAACGACAAATCATTCTACAAAAGTTTTGAGCAACTTTCGAGGATGATGGACACACTTTACTTAAAGGATACATATTATAATGAGGGGGAGATTTATTCAAGTTGCACTCTTTTTCCCTTAACTAAGTTTTATCCCAATGGGTTTTCTTAGTAAGGTTTTTAATGAGGCAACACACCTGATCCAGAAGTATCAGGGGGAGACAGTACGCGCTGCACTCTTTTTCCCTTAGGTGAGGTTTTGTCCCACTGGGTTTTCCTGGCAAGGTTTTTAACGAGGCAGCATATCCAAACATATTAAAAGGATAATGTACCCCTTGCTTTTATCATATGTGGATAGTCAAGGGGGAGTGTTATGAATATATTATTTATTAGTGACTATCTGCATTACCAACTCCCATATCACATTTATGTATGTATTAATATCATAGTGCCTATATATATTGGCATTTGTAAATGATGTACATCTCAATGAATAATAGTTCTTTATTCTATCTTTCTCTATGTGTTCCTTTGATTATGTTCATATACTAGTCGCTAGTAGGCCGTTGTTTTACAACAATTATTAGTTTATAGCACACGGAGTTTTTTTATATATGATGTACATAAGTGTTTTTTTTCCGATACATGTGGTGTATTTTTATATTTTGTTGTTACTTGTTAGTTTTAGTACTTGGTTGTTAAGTGTTAACTTGTCAGGTGCTAATTAATGGCAAAATTTAGGCAAACACTAGGGGGTGTTCCATTTTTCATCACTCACCACACCCAATCATGTTTCGCCACGTCATCGAACTTGGTTTCATCACTAGTGATGGATTTTAGTGGAGGTGCCCATCACTCATCACACCCAACAATTTTCCTTCTTCCAACGGTAACATTTGAAACATTCACGCGTGGTCACTAGCACGCGTTGTCACCACCACGCACGGTCACCATGAGTGGCGGCGGTGTTCCACGCGTGGTCACCCAACCATAGGGCTGGCAAATCGTGTCTTAGCAGGTTTAACAGGTATCTGATAACGCGAACAACAAAAATTTTAAACATGAATACGACTCGTTTAACTACCTTATATCAAATTTTTATAAGACAGATGTATATTTTATGCACCTAGAAGGAGAAATAATGGATCATAACTTTCAAAATTTGATTATTTTTAAAAACGTAAAAAATCACATGGTGTACTTTTCTGTTATCGTGTCTTAGCAGGTTACCTACAAGTTACATATTGTCAGTCCTACCCAACCATCACGAAGCATCACGTAGCGCACCCACCTCCCTTAGGGATCCAAATAGGAATCCTTATAACGTTATTAACCAAATCATAAACCTTAGATCCATATACAAAAACCCAAAGCATTATGTGACTGACTTCGTTTTAAAGAAAATGTTAGATATTTTAGTGTAATCGGGGGAATGACTTGGTGATCAAAGCGAATAATAATACACATCAAGCAAGTTAGGAGGTGCGGGAGTGCACGCTTGTTTGAGTTATTATTATTCGGAGTGTACGGGTGGAGCCCGTACCCTACGGGGGTTCCAAGGGGGCAGCGCCCCTGGGAGCAGGGTCCAAGGGGCGGCAGCCCCTGGCGGGGTCCAAGGGGCAGAGCCCCTGGCTGGGGTCGAGCTGGAAAATTTTATTTTAATTAAATTGCTTTATGGAAAATGCCTTAGAAAAATTATTTTGTGAAAAATCGTCCTAATTTTTTAGACAAAATTTAAGGCATGTTTTAATGCAATTTTAATTAAAAATTAGAAGATAACTGCTAGAGGCAGTTATCTGCAAACACCCCAAACTCGTAAACACAGTTTTGATCACAATTCTCTGGTTCAATCAATTCACGCAAAACACATACTCAGGTTCAATTTCTCGAAATCAGAGTTGTATCCGATTGAATTATTCGGGTGAACCACCGAAATAATTTGATCTGAGAGTGATTACACGCCTCTCTGATCATCCGTTTTCTAAAAATTCCCCAACAGAAAATTCGATAACCCCACTCAATCTAATAAAAGAATACAATAACACGACCCGACAATAAATTTCTATCGATACACACAAATAAAAAACCGATTGAAAACCTTTTTTTGGTCCACCACTTGAAGGCAGCAATAATTGCTTAACTTTGGGTATAAGAAAAGTTCTTGTCCATGGCTCCATCGTCAGATTCCTTGTTTTAATCATAGATCACATTACACATAGCCTCATAATTGATAACATAAATTTTCTAAGCAAATTCTTAAAAGCAATTGTTCCATATACAAGGTGACTGAGTCAAAGAGTCAACTTCAACTTGGATCTGGGTTCTAACTTAAATAAATCACGTCTTTTGTTTATTTTTAAGGAGTTGAAATTTAAACTCGAACTTGACTTCTAAAAACTTGAGCCAACTTGTTTATTTTTTCAAATTTTAACTAATAGTAATATTTTTATGTACGCATGTAATCTATAAAAAAAGACTCAGTACATATAATAATATGTATCTGTATAATTTTCTAGACAAATAAGTACAGAAATTAAATTCATGAACAAAATAATAAACTCCAATTGCTCAAAACACGTATATAACACTAACGAAAAGAATACCCGATTAGTCGATTCTGCGGACATCAATTATAAGAAGCAACGAAGCAAGTGATTCTATGGATAGCAAAGTAAGAAGTTTGAACGATGAAAATGAAATTAGGCATCAAAAAGTTTGAACAATGAAAATGAGATTTGGCTTCAAATCACCAATATTTTGATATGAACCATGCTTGATAGACGCAAAGACAAAGTAGACAATTGGAATACCGAGCCACTATTTGATATAAAACTTAAGTTTAGAATGATTGAGAATTGACTACTATTGGGTTATTCGGTTGCTAACTGATTTCAAACAAACCTTTTCAGAATTCTTTTAGCGAGTTTCGCGTCACGAGTTCTTTTAATAACCCTACTTTCAAAGTATTTGATGAAACAATTTAGTGACTTTCTTGGAAATGAAACGTCATTGATGAAGAGCTTAGAGTTAACAATCGTAAATCAGTCATCATTGCTTCATAATAGTTAATAAATACTAATACTATACTCTCAACATGCATCTACAACATCAATCTTCCCCACTAATCACAAGTATTATTCCCACCCTTCAAACCCTTCCTAAATCCAAATCACACAAACACTAATTATCAATTAAAAAAGACCCTTTAGGAGAGACATCGAGCTAACGCCGTTAAAAAAACTAACAAGTCCATGCCGACGTGGCAACAAGTGGCCTATCATGCCAGCAAAGCACCATCTCCGCTTGTTGCTTCACCACATGAAACCCTCTAACCTGCAACGGCCTCACCAAACACTCCGCCTGAATCTCAACAAACTGACTCATCCCCACCGCCTTCATCCCCGCCCTAACCAACGCCTCCCTCCACGGCGTCACACAACGCCCGCCGTACTCCACCGTCGCCATTATCTTCGGCAACAACACGAACATCTCAATACTCCTCATCCAGTCACCTCCACCTACATTAACCGCTTCCAATGACTCCAACACCGTCGTGTACAGTTTCAAACCGTCAATCACCGTCTGCCGGAACACCGTCGTCGCTCCGAATCCGTTCAATTCCGCGTCAACGCACACTGTAATCTCCGGCGAAACTCGCCGGAGATCGGTTACAAAATCAGATCCGATACGTCGGAAAATGTTTGGTGAGAGAACAACCGCTGTTTTCTCTCCGTTTATTAACCTAATCGATTTAAACATTAGGTATTCGAACACTCGAATCGACACGAATTCAATTTCGAAACGTAATTTCAGATCTGTAGAGAATTGATGTAGATTATCTCTAATTAATCTCGATTCCGGTTCGTATTCTTCAGGAACTACGGCGGTGATCCTCACCGCCGGTGGATTAACCTTACGAGCCTCCGCCTTCTCCGCAACCGTTTTCAGAAACGACGACCATTGACCGCCGAGGCCGATGTCGAAATCGATGACGTGGACATTCATCGCACCGTCCGTTGCATCAAGGATCGCTTGATTGGCGGTGAAGCTGGAGAACATTGGGATCGGTGAGACGGTTGAGAACATCTTGTACGCTTTAATCACTTGTACGATTTCGTAAGATGTACAAGTGGTAAAGCCACGAGTTGACCCGGTGAGTAGACTCTGAATCGCTTCTTTGAAATAAAACGCAACTCTTTGAATCGGTTTTCCTGTAGGTGAACGGAGCCGCTGATTGAGCCGAGCTAATATCACTTGAGCCAGCTGAAACGACTGCGTTTCGAAGCACTCGGCTAGTAGGATCAAGTCATCGGTAAAATCGAACTCGTTTACGTCATCATGCTGGGTTATCAAATCAAAAAAGTTTTGGTTGGAATATTGATTTAGTGTTTGGAAATCGGAGAGAAAAAAGGGCGGGAGTTCGGGTAAATCGAGATCGTAAGGACCTAATTCTGTCATTAGAGAATTAGAATCCCAATTTTCAAAATGAGTGATCATTGTATGTTCATTTTCCAGTTCCACCGGAAACTTTTCTTCTGATGATAATAACAAAGTGTTGTTATAATCAAAAGAGTTGAAATCCGGTGAATAACCGATGACTGGACTGGGTGGACTACGACGGATGTCAAGAACTGATTTGGGTTCGTAGGGCAGTTTCATCCCTCAATGCAGTTGAATTGCAATCTTTTGTATGGTTGGATTTTTGTGGGTGTTGTTGAGGGGAGGTGAAGATGATTGCACACTTTTTAAGCGCTTGAATGATAGAAAAGCGATGGTGGTGGGGACAGACAAAGTGGACAAGACGGCTCCAAAAATCAACTACGAAGATTTTACTAAACAAACTTTAACATGTACATAGTATATTTTTAAAGTCATCAACTATAAACTTTTCTAGGTTATTATAAATCATAAAGCTATATAAAAATATAATGTTAAAGATTTTATGAAAAATGTGAAATTAAATTTTGTTTGAAGCCATGGAGATAGGTTGAGCTATGAGCTATCTGTGTCTCACGTTTATATTTACAACATTTTGTTTATTGGCCTTTAATTAAGGGTGAGGGGGGGCACTCTCCTAAGAGGGGAGTCCCCTCTCTTACGCACACCCAATCCTCGTGTGCCACGTCAACTCCTCTCTTAAACTCCCCTAACACCCCAATTTGATGGCGCCACTCCCCTCTTAACTCCCCTTGTTTTTTTATTCAAAAAAAAAAAAAAAAAACAAAATGGTTTGATTGGTTGGAAAAATGGGGCCCACCATCTCTCTCCCTCCCCGCTCACGGTGAACCACCACCGAAATTGGTCCCCGATTTCCCTCCCCGATTGGTTGGCAGCACCCCCCTAATCGGCAAGCATGGTCCCCGCGTGGAGTCCCCGACGGTGCCCCGAGCACCCTAAGTATATACTTTAATACTTCATCCTTAGCCGTTCTTTTAAGTTTTAACAGAGACAATCATACAGGGATAAAGCCAAGCGTTGCAAGTAATGTTTATCTGGTGCCATGTTGATTCTTCTATGATTAAATTTCTGTTTAGAGCATACGTAGTGGGGCGGTATGGCACCCCATAGCGCCGCCATGGCGCCGCCCACACCGAAACGCAGGGTGCTATGGCCGGAGATGGTTGCCATGGCGCGATGGAGATGGCGCCGCTATTCTGGTTCCTTTCCAACATTCCACCAATCAGAAACAAGCAATTTTTTTTATATTAATTAATAAAGTTGAAAATTATTAAATAGGTAATGATGGGTAGGGGCTTTATGACTACGGGCTCTAGTGATATAACGCCCCATAAAGCCCCCGTGTGACGTGGCACGACACGTGTCGCATAACGCCCCACAAAGGGGCTTTATGACTACGGATGACCTTGTATACCACTAAGCCTAGATCATTACTATAGAATGTCTATAGACTGTAGTGGTGTTTTATTTCTTCAAAAAACGTACTGATCATTTTATATAGGGTCCTACTTTCTACACCCCCCTATTTACTTTTTTCACCCCCCCTCCTCTCACATACTTACAGATGGGGCCTGCGCGTGACCGACAGTTTTCCTTTCACAAGGGGGGGTGTAATCAGGAAGAGGGGGGTGTGTATAGAATGAGCCTTTATATATCCTAGAACTTTTAAGATCATTATTAAGCCTAGAACTTTTTTTATTAATCCAAACAAAATTAATGAAAAAAATATTCTTAGAAATTTTCTAAATAATCATATATCACACATACACATATATATTTAGGGGAAGGTTCATTTGAGAAGAAATTTAATGTGAGAAGAAAAAGAAGAAAGGGCATAATGGTAAAATATTAAATAGCTTATAACTCCTTCCATTAATTATCTTATATCTCATTAATAAAGCAAAAAACATTTTATCCTACACATTTCAAAATTTATCTTACATATATCTTACACTTACCGAAATTTATCCTACGCATAGCTAAATTTAACATACACATTTAAGAAATTATCCTACACATACTAAAATTTATCCTACACATGTCGAAAATTGCCCTTCATCCTAAATTATTTTATCTTGAAAAAGTATATTTAAAAGTGAGTTACAATTTTAATTAGTTAGCTAATTAATTACAATTAGAAATTTACCTATATGCCCTTATTAATAACATTAAATACACATATTAAATGAAGTAAAATGAAGCATTTCTATTGGTTTAAAACTTATTTTTTTTATTCTTACAAAATTTTTCTTCTCATTTGAACCCTCCACTATATATTTATATACAGGTAGAGGATCCTGTACAAAGTCCATCTTTTATAAGAAGTGTAAGAAATAATTTGGGAATGACAAGTGTCCCTCGTCTTAATTAATTCAAAAGGGTATATTAGTAATTGTACATTCTTGTCAATTAATTGATTTCCAATATAACTGGAAAAAAAAAACTGGCGATGAGAATGTTAAGGGATTGATTCGAATTTTGTATTTTTTTTTTGCAAGATCCAATACGATTGTTATCTACGTATCATTCTTCATCAATTATAAATACAAGAAGTCTTATGAAATCGCTAGAGACAATACAGTTGTTTAACTTCTGCGCCATTCTTCGATTCTGGTGTTTTAAAGGGTTATATACATAAAGCTTCGATCTTGAATTGGTGTTTTATTGTTTTTTGGATTCCAGATAAAACACCATGACTTGAATCATAGTCATGGTGTTTTAAAATCTGAGAATGTTTTGTATTGATAAAACACCACGCCATGAACAATGTCTCCAGATAAAACACCATGACTTGAATCATAGATGTTTAAAACACCACGCCATGAACAATGTCTCCAGATAAAACACCATGACTTGAATCATAGTCAATTTATCCAGTTGTTTTAAAACACCACGCCATGAATCTGATTATAGATCTCTTTATGATAACGTATGAAGAATATGCAACCAAAGACATCCTACAATTAAGGTGAATCATTAATTCCGATATTGTCACACCCCGACTTTCCACGTGTCACCGGTGGGCCCGGTGGGGGAGTATCGTGACGTGGTTGGCAACGTAATAGTCAAACAACACAATATAATAATGCACAGCGGAAGCAAAGGATAAATATTATTACATTTCCGAATATAAAGTAATATTCAATATTACTACGGAAAGTAAGGGATCCACAGGCGGATCTTAAAACATATCATTTGTTCAACAGACTTTAGACGCCTAGAACTTGCAAGATTTCTTATTAGCGCCCTGAGCTTCCAGCCAATTTCGTTTAGTACCTGTCACTTAACCTTTTTGGAAAATACGTCAGTTTTCACTGGTAAATACACTCAACCGACTCATTTGAAAAGAGTTTAAGAAAATTGATTTAGATGCACCAGGCACAAAACCTTTTGACACTTTGATTAAAATGCACAGAGGCAAAATTAATCTTTTATAACTTGGGAAAATTATTTGTATATAATCTTGTATACAGTTTTACTTATTTGTCGTCCGTTAGGGCCGGTTTGTAGGGCCGGACTAGATTAACAGACACGCCACAGGTATAATGCCCACGGGCTATCATCCCCTAAGTGGATTACCAGTTCCGGTATAATGCCCACAAGGATGATACCTCGGAGTGGATTACCAGTTTTTACATAATGCAGCTGTCAGGTGTATGCCTACACCCCGTGCTTAGGTCGTGGCCATTTCGTAAAATGATGCCAAGGATATCCGGGACATGGTCATTAACCCCCAAAGGCCATACACCAAATAATAATAAAATAATACATATTAAACAGGTTATGTAAGTACATCAATCACAATCCGATTTAAATGACTACATACACCCGACCAAGCGGTACTTTTATAGTACCGTATCCCAAGCCCGTATAGGGAAAATAAGTTAAGAGTATTTACCTGAGCTAGCTCCTGTCTTAAATAGCAGAAATTTATAACTCAGCCGTATTCACTTAAGTAAGCGTAGGTACAATTTACCGGAAAGCTCTAGTCTGGAATGATGGTGTAAATAATTAGTTAGAATGCTAACGGGTCTTTAATTAAGCCTAAGCTTAGACCGGTTAGTCTTACAGGAAGATACGGTTCGTACGCACTATTAAGCGAAGACCGGAATAGAATGTGTTTTAGACCCGACAAGTTTGGAGACTTGTATAATATGGGTAAACTAAACACATTCTGGATTTTGAGATAAAACCAATAAGGTTTGACCCGTCTCGGCATATTTATGTAAACTTGTCACATAAACCGAACCGAATGCGTAACAAGCGTAACGGGTATTCATTAGAGCCATCTACAGGTTTCCTAAGTTAATTATGCCTCAAATATGTTGTGACATCAGTAAGATGTCTTTCATTATGCCCGAAACGAATTTAAACACAAACTATGCCCCGTAGGGTAGTTTGGTCATTTTAAAGGTTGTAAAAGAGTTTAAATGTTTAACTGAGTTACAGGTCTGATGTAAACAGCAAACATACTTAGTTTGATGAGTTATAACAGTAGGCTAAAGCATATATGTGGAATTTATCATCTTTAACCAAACTATGCCCCGTAGGGGTATTTTGGTAATTTCACATAAGCCGAAAAGCTCAAAAACGAAGTCTGAGTTAATCAACCTTTGCTTACTGTTAAAATATCATAATTTGCCTCATATATCAGTAGGTATCAACCCGGGTATGTCCAATATGAATCTAAGACATACTATGCGTTAAAAACGCTAATTATGGCGATTAAAGGCCATTTCCGGGTTCTATACGTAAATCTGATATTTTTATATTTCCAGAAGGCTTAAAATAATTTATTTAACATATGTGATCAGTAGCAAAAGGTTTGGAGTCGTTTCGATAAGTAAAACTCATTTTATGGCCCGTAAGGGCAAAACCGACAATTACCGGGTTAAGCCTACGACTACGAGTTATGCTCAGCCTAAAATTAATTAAAAATCTTTAAAAATCCTAAAATAATATATTATATCAGTGGGTAAAAGATTTGATACCAAAAAGTATGTTTAACTAGGCTATACGCTAATTACGCCATTATGTTAACATAAAACATTAGTTTTGCGATATCGAGCATAACTCTTAATCTACAAGTCAAACTGATGTCAAACTTTGCATACAAGTTTATATATCAGTAACTAAGGTTTTTACACTTTTACATTTTCATAAATCTCGTTTTAAGGTGTAAAGGGCATAATGGTCAACATATGAGCAATTAACGGAATCATGCGTATTAATCGGATAACTAATGAACCGAGGTGTATAATCACTGAGGGTTATACTAACATGTAACCTGGTCCAAATGAAGCTCTAAGGTATTTCTAAAACATACCTAAACGGGTCAGAATTGAAGTCAAAGCAAAAGTCAAAGCTTTGCGACTTTCGGTTCCGAACCGGGTCTAAACAGGAAATAGTCGGGTCGAACATGTTTGGACATGTTCTTACACTTATTACTAAGTTATAACAATGATCAAACAGGTTGTATATGATCTAGATAGCTAATTATGCATAAATGACATTTTAAGCATCCTGTTGACTTTTTAATTAAAGGTTTGACCCGACATTTGACCTGGTTAGGATGGTGATCAGAGGAAACCCTTTTGGGGTTTTATTACCCTCATAAATACCAACCTATAACTACTTTTAATTCGAGATATGACTGAGCCATTATAGACTAATCTCGAAGTCAAACCGTAATTACGACGGTTTGACTTTTAGCTAATTAACTAAGCTAAAAGCAATTAGAGAAAGATTAGAATACTTACTGAAGTCCTATGCACGAAATGGAAAGCTTAGAGGAAAGTCCTTAGCTCCAGAAATGCTCCAAATGTGCAGGAGAAGTGTGAAGAGTTGTGTTGCAACTAATGGCCTTTTATACTAGTTGCAATGACCACAACAAGTTGACAACAAAGTCTAGGATCCATCCACAACTGATTAACACTTGTCACTAGTGCCTAGGGATGTCTAGGGGTCGTTTCCAAGTGAGAAAAACCGGTTAAATGGGTCACAATCGCGAAAAACAGGCTGCAGAAGGTTTCTGGTCGCTGGGTGACTGCTAGCGCACCGTTACGCTAACATTGTAGCGGTGCGCTAGACATCCTGCGCATCGTAGGGTATGTTTGGCTACGGTGCGTATGGTGTCTTCAGGGGCTGTTTTGTTTGATCTTTCATTAATTCGAAAGGGCAAACCTATTATCCGCATATGGGGCATTAATTATCATTTAGGGACCTCTAAAAATGTACTTGAACGGTTCTAAACCTTACCCTTATGTATTGTTTCGTTTGTATCCATAAACAAGACCCGAAACAAAAGGGTTACCGCTCTTTTTCTTCGTAGGAGTCCACCATATCAATTTACGAATCATTCCATGTTTTAATTCACTGAACTTGAACATATACTAAATGTTTTTAACATGTTTGAGTCTTGGGATTTTCTACGAGGTCGTTCAGAGGTGCAAAAGTTAACATGGCGACACTTTTAAATCCTGTCAAACATTTTTATTAACCCGGGTTTACAACGCGTTTTGTCTTACATGACACGTGTCGTTTTATTATTGAACCCGAAATTTTCGAGGTGTTACATCCTCACCCCCTTAAAATAAATCTCGACCCGAGATTTACTGAAATAAGGAAGTATTCTCTGCCTAATAAAGGCATTCTAACAGATGATTAGAAATTTGTATGATCTTGTTTGTTGTTTCCAATGCAACTTTCAGATCTTGAATATTTGGCTTACTAATCTATTGCTCTAACAACAGACGTTTAACATTCCATCTTTACAAGGTCTCCAAGGAGCAGCCTTGACGCCTTTATCCTAACTATTATAGAATAGCTTATCTTAAGGTGCGATGGTTATTCTTAATCGCTGTTAAAATAGGGTTGCGGTAATTAGTGCATAAGCAAATTGAACCGTCTTTCTTACCCAACCATATCAAACTCTTAGAATATCGAGTTAGGATATATGAATCTATATCTTAAAATTTTCTTAATCAGGTTTTCGGTTGTTCCATATTAAACATGGAGTTCTTTACAACACTCTAACCTAAAGTGGGATGTTAATCGTAACCCTACCTGCCTCTAGAGAGGTAAACAGGGTAAACTTAGAGGAAGATAACCAAGATACAAGGAGGTTACAGAGATTTTCCATATCTCAAGCTCCAGTTCACTCATCAACGCTTGTGTCTAATAAGTGACACATTCATGTTATGAGTCCACATATTCCGTTACCAAGGAATATTTGTTTGGATAATTCTATTCCGGATATCTCCCTTGAATACTACTAGTCGACATTAGTACAATATGACCATTGGGATATCTCAGGGGTTCCATGTATTAAACCTCCATGCTGATCAGACATGGAAATAATCTATGGGACGCACTAGGATACGCCAATCCTCATATGACACTTTTATCCAACATAGTTTGGCATTCGTAGGCGATATATAAAAATATTGAGAAAAATAATTAAAATAACATATGTTGTCATACTCTATGCGAAGAAAGAGTACTCTTAGATTTTTCGGAAGGATTCTTTGCCGATATTAGAAGAATCGGTTACTACGGTTTCCTTGGTAGCTATACCTTGTGGATGATAAAAATTTTGCTAAGTTTATGGTTCATGAAGATTTATTATTGCCTGTATAAAAAAAACAGGACACTTAGTAGAGATTATCATTGATAAATGATAAGGAAGTTTATTGCACAAGTGCTTATATTTAATTAGAATGGAGATTTTCACAAACTAGGCACCTAGCCCAGTTGGCTAGGCGCGCGAAAGGGTGCGGCCGGCCTAGACCCAGGTTCGATTCCGGGGACGGCCAGTTCCACCATTTTTTTTTATGTTTAATATCTGAAGATTAACTCCATTAATATTGAGGTTTACGTTTGTAGTTTTATTAACTTTCGTCGCCTTATTAGTATTGCGACTTTCGTCTACCTCATCCGAGTTTTCCATACTCGAAACTTGGTACCAATCACCAAGATTTAATCATTATTAGTCATCATCCTGATAACCTTCTTAGATTAGCCACGGCATTCATAAACCGTATGGGCTATTCTGTTCCGAATATTCATAGTGAATGTTATTTTGAACGTATTCCATTATATTTAGCCTAGGTCGCAACATGACCATCAATGGCATTCAAAATTTGGAGTGAGTCCAATACTTGCTTGCCAGGGAACCATAATGTCTTTGTCACGCATAGACAATATAATATGGCTCATAGGCGAATCATCACTAATGGAGATTTATAATAGGTTTATCCTATTAGAAGATACAAGTCTTGATTGCATTAATCATATTGACTATTTTGGCTTGAGCATAGCTCACCACCTTAGACAAGGAATCGTAAAGATAACAATGTCAATGTCTCAAATGTAAAATATATTATAGCCCGTAGGCAAAACATCACTAAAGGATGTTAAATAATATTATCATCGTATTAGATGATATTAGTCATGATCGCATTGATCATATAGACTATTATGTTTGGACATAGTCCAATATTTTAGACAGGAGGTCAAAGACCATCACTGTCGTTGTCTTATCGGACAACAAGTTTAGCCCGTAAGAACTTCATTACTAACGGATGTTCATAATACGTTCATCTTATAGGATGATATAAGCCATGATTTCTAAATCAATAGGCTAGATAAGAAAATTAGAAGAATCTAATATAAGGATGACTGTTGTGATTTTCTCGAGTCACATTTGTCAAGAGTGCTAACACGTTCTTATGTGTTAACAAGGATTTGAATCTCTTGAGTAGGTTTCACCACCTTGGCCGCGTAGGCTAGGTTTCACCTTTAAGATTATCTTTAAAATGCATAATGGCAGGAGAGTAAGGATCTTTATTTTATTCAGGATTTTTATCATAAATCCTAATTTATAATTTAATAGTAGCACAAATGGCCTAGTCGCGTAGACAAGTTTAATTTATAAGCCAAGATTTCAGAGAATCAGGGCAATTTATGAATTTGTAATGGCACCAAAGGCCTAGTCACGTGGACAAGTTTAATTTACAGGCCTTGATTTTTTTTAGAATCGAGGCTTCAAGGTTTGAATCAAAGTTCATTACCTTTTCCTGACAGGGAGCTGTAGGCTACCACTGTCTTTAGTCTCAGAGGACATTAACTATAGCCCGTAGGCACTTCCCTTATAAGAGATGTTTATTACGGAATTGCCCCTTAGGGAAATTCATTAACCATGGTAACAGAGACCATATTTGGTTAATTTATTAATCATATTTATTTAGGATTTCTATTATAATTTATCCTAATTATAAAACATTAACAGTTTTATTAGTGGCACCCAATGGCCTGGTCACATGGACATTTATAAATTATAAGCTTATGATTTCAAAGAATCAAAGCAACAATAACAGTTTTATTTAATAGCACAAAAGGCCTAGTCACAAGGACAATTTTTAAATTATATGCTAGGATTTCAGAGAATCAAAGCATTTGAGGTTTGAACCTAGTTCATTACCTTTATCTGACAGGGAGTCATAGCTACCACTGTATTTTGGCTCATGTAGAAATGAGCAAGGCCCGTAGGCACTATATTACCACGTATGGTTAAAATATGATCATCTTAATTGACGACATAAACCCAGGATTCAGGGATCATTAAACTGGGTTAGGAATCTTTTGAAGAATCCCACATAAAAATGACGTGTGTGATTTTAATTGAATCACATCTGCCAGGAGTGTTAACATGTTTTAAGATGTTAACAGGGATTTGAATCTTTTAAACAGGTCTTACCATCTTGGCCCGGTCTTATAATTGACCTGAGGCTAGGTTTCACACTTAAGACTCTTAATTAATGATTTGAATCTTTTTTAACAGGTCTTACCATCTTGGCCCGGTCTTATAATTGACCCGCAGGCTAGGTTTCACACTTAAGATTCTTAATAATTAACGCAGAACAATTTTAAATTGAGGTGTTAATATGGATCTGAATCTAATTATGGAACTACCATCTTGGCCGGTCTTAATATGACCCGAAGCTAGGTCTTGTCCTTTTTAGATTTTTGCCATTTTATTATAATGGTAGATCTTGCAAAAGGAAATGTTATTTTCCATTTATTTAATATTCTTGGTTAGAATGAAAGTTTAAACTTAATCATTCCACAATATAAAAATAAAGTATAAAGTTGCCCTAAGCGGGACTTGAAAGGAATAATGTTGTCCTCGTAGGAACTGAAAGATATTTATGTCCTTATAAGGACTATTGAGGAAACGATCTTCAGCAAAGGAGTTTCTTCTTCATTCAATTCCTGAATGTTTTCTCCGTGGTTGTACGTTTCATCCTGGTCGCGGTACGAAGCTCAGCATTTCGAGGCTCCAGATGTAGAGAAATCTTATTATAGCTTCTTCGCTTGGCGACGTATATAAAAAAATTTTGGAAGTAAAATTTCCAGATTAGGATTTGAGAATAATCCTATGTTAAGTCTAGACTCAGAAGTTTAGATATGTGCAATTGTGTAACTGAGATTAAACACAAAAAGGCTAGTGTTTAATTCACTCAGTGTTGGCTCTGATACCAACCTGTCACACCCCGACTTTCCACGTGTCACCGGTGGGCCCGGTGGGGGAGTATCGTGACGTGGTTGGCAACGTAATAGTCAAACAACACAATATAATAATGCACAGCGGAAGCAAAGGATAAATATTATTACATTTCCGAATATAAAGTAATATTCAATATTACTACGGAAAGTAAGGGATCCACAGGCGGATCTTAAAACATATCATTTGTTCAACAGACTTTAGACGCCTAGAACTTGCAAGATTTCTTATTAGCGCCCTGAGCTTCCAGCCAATTTCGTTTAGTACCTGTCACTTAACCTTTTTGGAAAATACGTCAGTTTTCACTGGTAAATACACTCAACCGACTCATTTGAAAAGAGTTTAAGAAAATTGATTTAGATGCACCAGGCACAAAACCTTTTGACACTTTGATTAAAATGCACAGAGGCAAAATTAATCTTTTATAACTTGGGAAAATTATTTGTATATAATCTTGTATACAGTTTTACTTATTTGTCGTCCGTTAGGGCCGGTTTGTAGGGCCGGACTAGATTAACAGACACGCCACAGGTATAATGCCCACGGGCTATCATCCCCTAAGTGGATTACCAGTTCCGGTATAATGCCCACAAGGATGATACCTCGGAGTGGATTACCAGTTTTTACATAATGCAGCTGTCAGGTGTATGCCTACACCCCGTGCTTAGGTCGTGGCCATTTCGTAAAATGATGCCAAGGATATCCGGGACATGGTCATTAACCCCCAAAGGCCATACACCAAATAATAATAAAATAATACATATTAAACAGGTTATGTAAGTACATCAATCACAATCCGATTTAAATGACTACATACACCCGACCAAGCGGTACTTTTATAGTACCGTATCCCAAGCCCGTATAGGGAAAATAAGTTAAGAGTATTTACCTGAGCTAGCTCCTGTCTTAAATAGCAGAAATTTATAACTCAGCCGTATTCACTTAAGTAAGCGTAGGTACAATTTACCGGAAAGCTCTAGTCTGGAATGATGGTGTAAATAATTAGTTAGAATGCTAACGGGTCTTTAATTAAGCCTAAGCTTAGACCGGTTAGTCTTACAGGAAGATACGGTTCGTACGCACTATTAAGCGAAGACCGGAATAGAATGTGTTTTAGACCCGACAAGTTTGGAGACTTGTATAATATGGGTAAACTAAACACATTCTGGATTTTGAGATAAAACCAATAAGGTTTGACCCGTCTCGGCATATTTATGTAAACTTGTCACATAAACCGAACCGAATGCGTAACAAGCGTAACGGGTATTCATTAGAGCCATCTACAGGTTTCCTAAGTTAATTATGCCTCAAATATGTTGTGACATCAGTAAGATGTCTTTCATTATGCCCGAAACGAATTTAAACACAAACTATGCCCCGTAGGGTAGTTTGGTCATTTTAAAGGTTGTAAAAGAGTTTAAATGTTTAACTGAGTTACAGGTCTGATGTAAACAGCAAACATACTTAGTTTGATGAGTTATAACAGTAGGCTAAAGCATATATGTGGAATTTATCATCTTTAACCAAACTATGCCCCGTAGGGGTATTTTGGTAATTTCACATAAGCCGAAAAGCTCAAAAACGAAGTCTGAGTTAATCAACCTTTGCTTACTGTTAAAATATCATAATTTGCCTCATATATCAGTAGGTATCAACCCGGGTATGTCCAATATGAATCTAAGACATACTATGCGTTAAAAACGCTAATTATGGCGATTAAAGGCCATTTCCGGGTTCTATACGTAAATCTGATATTTTTATATTTCCAGAAGGCTTAAAATAATTTATTTAACATATGTGATCAGTAGCAAAAGGTTTGGAGTCGTTTCGATAAGTAAAACTCATTTTATGGCCCGTAAGGGCAAAACCGACAATTACCGGGTTAAGCCTACGACTACGAGTTATGCTCAGCCTAAAATTAATTAAAAATCTTTAAAAATCCTAAAATAATATATTATATCAGTGGGTAAAAGATTTGATACCAAAAAGTATGTTTAACTAGGCTATACGCTAATTACGCCATTATGTTAACATAAAACATTAGTTTTGCGATATCGAGCATAACTCTTAATCTACAAGTCAAACTGATGTCAAACTTTGCATACAAGTTTATATATCAGTAACTAAGGTTTTTACACTTTTACATTTTCATAAATCTCGTTTTAAGGTGTAAAGGGCATAATGGTCAACATATGAGCAATTAACGGAATCATGCGTATTAATCGGATAACTAATGAACCGAGGTGTATAATCACTGAGGGTTATACTAACATGTAACCTGGTCCAAATGAAGCTCTAAGGTATTTCTAAAACATACCTAAACGGGTCAGAATTGAAGTCAAAGCAAAAGTCAAAGCTTTGCGACTTTCGGTTCCGAACCGGGTCTAAACAGGAAATAGTCGGGTCGAACATGTTTGGACATGTTCTTACACTTATTACTAAGTTATAACAATGATCAAACAGGTTGTATATGATCTAGATAGCTAATTATGCATAAATGACATTTTAAGCATCCTGTTGACTTTTTAATTAAAGGTTTGACCCGACATTTGACCTGGTTAGGATGGTGATCAGAGGAAACCCTTTTGGGGTTTTATTACCCTCATAAATACCAACCTATAACTACTTTTAATTCGAGATATGACTGAGCCATTATAGACTAATCTCGAAGTCAAACCGTAATTACGACGGTTTGACTTTTAGCTAATTAACTAAGCTAAAAGCAATTAGAGAAAGATTAGAATACTTACTGAAGTCCTATGCACGAAATGGAAAGCTTAGAGGAAAGTCCTTAGCTCCAGAAATGCTCCAAATGTGCAGGAGAAGTGTGAAGAGTTGTGTTGCAACTAATGGCCTTTTATACTAGTTGCAATGACCACAACAAGTTGACAACAAAGTCTAGGATCCATCCACAACTGATTAACACTTGTCACTAGTGCCTAGGGATGTCTAGGGGTCGTTTCCAAGTGAGAAAAACCGGTTAAATGGGTCACAATCGCGAAAAACAGGCTGCAGAAGGTTTCTGGTCGCTGGGTGACTGCTAGCGCACCGTTACGCTAACATTGTAGCGGTGCGCTAGACATCCTGCGCATCGTAGGGTATGTTTGGCTACGGTGCGTATGGTGTCTTCAGGGGCTGTTTTGTTTGATCTTTCATTAATTCGAAAGGGCAAACCTATTATCCGCATATGGGGCATTAATTATCATTTAGGGACCTCTAAAAATGTACTTGAACGGTTCTAAACCTTACCCTTATGTATTGTTTCGTTTGTATCCATAAACAAGACCCGAAACAAAAGGGTTACCGCTCTTTTTCTTCGTAGGAGTCCACCATATCAATTTACGAATCATTCCATGTTTTAATTCACTGAACTTGAACATATACTAAATGTTTTTAACATGTTTGAGTCTTGGGATTTTCTACGAGGTCGTTCAGAGGTGCAAAAGTTAACATGGCGACACTTTTAAATCCTGTCAAACATTTTTATTAACCCGGGTTTACAACGCGTTTTGTCTTACATGACACGTGTCGTTTTATTATTGAACCCGAAATTTTCGAGGTGTTACAGATATTTAAGGAAAAAGGAGTGAATGTAGGAGTTTTTGGTTGTGTAGGTTACGGTTACCATATTTCAAACATTTAAAAAGACACTATTGCCCTTCAATTTTACATAAGGTCCCTCTAATTAAAACACAATTTACATTTTTATACCCTATTAATCTCAACCATTAGATCAAATATCCAATGGTTTAAAACACTTCTTACCCTTCTTACATTTTAGACACTTTTTACCATATCTCTACCCTTTATATACATACCTTTTTAATATACAGTATATATTCAAACCAAATTTAACATATCATGTATCTTTTTTTGGAAGGAGACTTTCTCTGTACAGGACCGATCAGGTCTCCGGGGTCATGTCAAAGACATTCCCCCGTCAGGCCCGCTCTTCTGGACGCGATGTTCGATCGGGCCCCGGCCGGCGCGCAAGCTGACTTCCGCCCGGAAACCATACTTAAACATATCATGTATCTAAACCCTTTTCTTAAATTTTAAATATCATATTTAAGTTTATATTGTTAAAAACAATTCATAAAATCACCATTTGACTAATTTTCTTAGCTTTAAATTTTTATGTTTACTTACTTTTTTTTTCAAATTTAAACTTTTATAAATATACAAAATTTGCAATATCATCTAGAGCTGTAAATGAACCAAACGTTCGGCGAACAGTTCGTGAATCGTTCGGCGGGAAGTTCGTTTGTGTCCGTTCGTTTATTAAACAAACGAACACAAACAAGAAATTTCGTTCGTTTAGTTAAATGAACAAACATGAACAGAGGTCGTGTTCGTTCGTTTATGTTCGTGAACGTTCGGTAACGTGTTTGTTTGTGTTCGATAGTTCATTAGTGTTTTTAGTTTTTATATCTATTTAAATACTTCAAAATTCCGAGAAATTAAATATCTAATAAGTGTCTGTGTATTATATATTCTATTTATGAACGATTGTTTGTGTTCGTTTGTTTTCATTTGTGTTCATAAACATTAGTTTGTGCTCATTTGTGTTCGTCAACGTTTGTTTTTGTTCGTTGCCTAAAATTAACAAACAAACACAAACGAACACGAACAATTTCATTTCCTTAACAAACGAACACGAACATAAAATCTCGGTTGATAAGTGTTCGTGAACGGAACCGCAAACACATATATTTCTTAACAAACTAACACGAACAAGGTCTTGTTCGTGTTCGTTCAGTTCGTTTACAGCCCTTATCATCCAAGCTTCCGCCTTCTCAGTTCTCACAAGCATGAATATCCAAAAGAACTATCTGTATAATTAAATTTTTAATAAACGAATATTTGCTGTTTCTGAAAGAAAATGGATAAAAAGTTTTTTTTTTTTTTGTTTACTTAAAAGACTGTTTTTCTTTTCTTTTTTTGGTGTTAAAGTCACTTTGATCACCCCATAGTGTCCGCTCCAAACTTTCTCTCGACCCTCACTCCCTCATCTTTTGACAACGACTTTTAACTTTTTTTGCCGAAGTCCATTCACTCCACCGACACTCTATGGTTGCACCACTCTACTTCCATCGTCACACTGCCTTTCAAATCTTTATATTTACTTTTTTTTTTCTTCATATTTTGTCATGTCTAGTATTGTCCTTCAGCTGTTCGTTATGCTGGACATTTCATCAGTTTTAGGCGTGTGGTTGTGGCTGGTTTGGTGGTTCTTACATCTTAGTGGTGGCAAATGGTGGTTTTTGGTGATTGTAAATGGTGGTAGATGAAGACTTGAAAATCCTTTTGGGTGATAAACAACATATATATTCAACATTTTTTTTTTAAATTTTGACCACCTCCTTTACTCGGAAAAAGAACAAACACCACATATATGTTTAACACTAACAGTTAACTTATACGCCCTGCTTATGGTA
The DNA here is from genome assembly GCA_030545235.1 of Helianthus tuberosus. NCBI lineage: Eukaryota > Viridiplantae > Streptophyta > Magnoliopsida > Asterales > Asteraceae > Helianthus > Helianthus tuberosus. The sequence goes on from CM060403.1 coordinate 158,670,789, forward strand.
TGAGCATATAATGTATATATGTGTGGACGCTCAGGGAGCAAAAGTGAAAGTACACTAATTTTAATATTATTTTACATTTTTTTGTGAAAATAACGTTAAAAGAGGGGATGGTTAATCATGCATGCATGTGGTGACGTTGATAGCTGAAAAACAATGGGATACATGCACTAATTGGCCTTTGTCTTAATTGCCGAGTGTCATGTGTCTTATGTCCAAGGCTTGATGCAAAACAACTATCGAGTCAGTGGTCTCACTGGAAGCAGCATCTCTATTCCTACGAGGTAGAGGTAAGACTGTCTACATCTTACCCTCCTGATACTCTATCTTAGCTTTGCTATTAGTGGAATTTACTAAGTATGATTGAAGATACATGACCGGGGGCGGACCTCCCTCATGAGGGCCGTACCGAATCATAAGGGACGCATATCCCAAAGCTCCGTCCCCCAATTACCGACAGACAGACCACCAATAGGTGCGTCCTGCCGGATGACGTTATCACAGTTGACTAATATAAATACCCCCACCAAGTACAAACCAAATACGATTTTCTGAACCTTCGTCCTACTTTCTCTCTCTATCAAATATTTATCCTCACGCCGGAGGGTTGTCGCAGAGGGGCCCTCCTATCTCTGCGACGAACCTAACAGTTTGTTCATCTTGCAGGTTTAGATCTTCGAGTATTAACAAGATCTAATCAAGGTTACAGTCTTCGGCCTTGATCTTTGGATCTTCAATGATGATTACTAATTGTTAAATTATAATGCGTTACACCCATTTGGATACATGAAAGAAGTTTAATAAATATATTATTTTTCTGTAGTTAAATTGAAGGTATGCCTGTATAAAATTTACAAAAAGAACAAATGTGGTTCTGCAAATTTGATCGAAATCGAATGAAAACATACCTAAAAAACATATAACAAACTGATTCAGAATTGATTTAGAATCCGCATATGTGAATATATTAAATAAGAATCTTGACATGTGTGTCTTCACTAATGAATGCGCTTAAGTTATCATAACATAGGAGTAGTATATGCATCATGGAATGTACAAAAACAAGCTCATAAATCAAAAGATCCTTCTTTATACGATTCAAGAAGATGTGTTTAGAATCTACCTACGTATAGTAATTTATAAGATCCAAAAAGTAAGTGTATTCATTGATGAATACTCCAAAGTTATTAATTAGAATCTATGGGTAATGTACACACTAGTAAGTACACTAAAATTATGTGCTCATGGTTTCGTTTGAAACCTTGAAACCGTCCAAATTGATCATTGGTTTACTTTATGGTCAATAAGAAAATAAAAATAACCGGCCGCTTTGTTTATAAATTTTCAAACTGTACCGAATGGTTTGGTTTAAAACAATAATTTACAAGTTACTAAGCATATTGGTATGGAGGCATGGGTTCTCCTGTGGAGACCAAAATTCAATCCTCACTTGTGTCACTTTGGTGGATTAGCCAATAATGAATAGACCCTGCCTCCTTGCAGAGGTGCAAGATTCTATTCTGATCCCACCTGGGTTTTCGTCCAACCGTGTGTTAGGCCAGAGAGTGTTCATCTCTTGTGGTGGCACAACGGTTGTCAAGTGGCAGTTGACGGTATAGTTTCCCGGGGGAACGCCCAAGCTAAACTCTGAAGACAGCGTGGGCCGGTTAAGACAATATAGTCTGGCCGGAGTAAGATAACAGAGCTCTCCAATTTAAGGAGTGCGATAGCATACCAACTCTTAATTTGTTTGAATAGTCTCATTTTTAGCTTCATTTGTTAATTTTAACAAAATAAATTTGTACCTATGCTAAATACAATCTACATTATCCAACCAAAATCAGGTGTAACACATGGACACTTAACGAACATGGATCCCCTTTGGCCCTTGTGTGCCTACAGGAAAAGAAGAAAAAGGAGAAAACAAAAGTAGTCCACAAGCTTATAAAAGTTAATGGACGAATATATTCTTCCGTCACCGCCAAGTAAATAAGTTTATTTTATTTTTCAAATTTATTGACACATAATTAATTAATTAATTAATAACACATGTAATCTAATTTAAGTTTCATTTCGTTTTATTTTATCCACTTTTTTTGTCCCACTAGTTATTTATTTCGTTTAGATTAAAACTCAATAAAACGAGCCATCAACAAACGCTAGAGCTTGTAGCTTAAATAAATAAAGTTGAAGTGTTTAACTTGGTATAAAAAGGATGTGTTTAAAAAGTAAATCTTTTATATGAATCAAGTTAACACGTTTTTTTCTCTGAGTTTATACCTACGTGTAATGAATCAAGTTAACACGTTTTTTTCTCTGAGTTTATACTTACATCGTTTAGATTAAAACTCAATAAAACTAGCCATCAACAAACGCTAAGTTGAAGTGTTTAACTCGGTATAAAAACGTGTTTAAAAAGTAAATCTTTTATATGAATCAAGTTAACACGTTTTTTTTCTCTAAGTTTATACTTACGTGTAGTAGTGATAAATATGCTGGAAAGGCTTTTTAGTATACTATAAGTGTTTTCGTAATAACTATTTTTTAATGAATCAAAATGCATCCACTTTGACACCAATCTCGTAATTATGTTTCATGAATAGAAAACATTTCTTTCTGAACATGGAGAAACCCTTATTACATGTATTTGGGATCTTACAATAGCAAATTTATGTGTTAAGTTGGATACATTTTAGTGCGGTTCTTTATACTACGATACATAATTTTCTGAACCTTGTTAAATTAAAAATACATTTAAGATCCGTACACGTTATCATGGATAATGTGAAATTAGTTATATTTTAAGACATAAGATGGATATACATTTAGGTTAGGTTCATTTATGAATAACCTCTTTAATTTTGGACACTAGTGAACTAATTCTAGTCTTTGATTATCAATAATCAATGGTCACGATTTAATGATGAAAATACTCTAGTGTATTTTTACGATTCGATGACGTAAATCAATGTCAATAATTTGTTCACTCAGATCACAAATACACTAGTATTCACTCTAAGACGACACCCTACACATCTATACTATACTATATATAATGCATAAGACAAATGTATTTTAAGATACCCAAAAGTTGGAAATTTCTTTTGATTTAATGCATAAGATAAAATGAGAGTAATTAATCTTTCAAACAATAGTTACACTTTAGCTCTCCCATCTTAGTTAAACTTTAATTTATTCATCTTTAATAAAATTATAGATAATTAGTTAATAGTTACAGTTTATCACCTTATAAAAAAAACTAATTGACCCCATGTTTTTTAAGCAATCATAACTTTTTTGTACGTTCATATTTTTTTTTAAATTATACCATACAGACGAGTATTCATTCTCTTTAATTTGAGTATGGTATTGTTATAGTATTTTTTAATTAAAAAAATTAATATCTTACATGATTAACGGTTTCTTAGGGTGCACATTAATCGAATCGTTATCCGAAACCAAAATGAAAACAGGCGAAACCAAACTGGAATCAACCAAAAACTTAATTAACTGAAAATCGATTTATTGAAAGCCGAATTAACCAAAACCAGTTATCGATTTTTTTGTACCATCGTTTAAGCAAAGTTAACCGAACCGAACATTCATATTTTCATATATTTCTAGCTTTTATATCTTATTTCATATTTTACACCTTCATTTTATATATTTATACTTTTATTTCATGTATTTATACATATATTTCATGTATTTATACCTTAATTTCATGTATTTATACGTAAAAGTTTTAGCCAAAGTTTTGTTTTGGCTATTAACCTAAATTAAACAAATCAAACCAATAACTGTCAATCTAACCAAATAAACGGAACCAATTAACCGAAATCCGATTGCTTGATAATATAGACTAACTGATGACTTCGGTTTCGATTGAAGATGATAACTGAACCAGGCGAACAATACACATTCTGACAGTACTTGTGTTTCCCGTCGCATCACACGGCACCCTTTTAGTAATTATAAATAGAAATGAAGTAAAGTTAAATATATGTTTACACACAACCCAACGAATTACGATAAAGGGTTATAAATAATGAAATGATATGATGGTTTATAAAACTATAAAAGCTTTGTTGTAACCTTTTTGCTTTTGGTTTTGTTATCTTTTTTAGTCTTTTTTTTTTACAACGGATGGCTAAAAAGCTAAAGTGATCACACTTTATAAAGATGTTTTTGAGGACATTAATTGGGATTTACAAATAAAAATAATATATAAACTCTTGTATTTCTATGCACATTGCCTGTCTGTCAAATTTGTTAAAGGAACATCTTTATAAACGTTGGCAGTATAGATTTTAAACTACAACGCTCCTGTTCTAAACTTACATCACATAATAATACAATACAAAGGAGTCAAAACCTTACATCATTTTAACATACCTTCAATATTATATAGTATATTATTGAAGAGAATGCAGTTTTAAGTTCACTTGGATCATTTGATGTGCTTTTTTGTTTTACTACAAGTTGTGTCTCTCTCTCTCTCTCTCTTTTTTTTTTTTTTTTTTTTTTTTTGTGTGTGTGTGTGTATTGCTATTGTTCATGTGTGCTTGATTGATTGATTTTTTTAACAAAACCATCTTGATTGATGTTTATTATAGATTTTCTTAATACTATACTTAAGGCTATGAGTAGTGACTTGTGTTGTTAAAAGGTTTGCATTAATATTTTTAGTTAAAGATTTTCTTAGAATTTAATACTATACTTAAGGCTAAAGTAGTAATATTAAGTAGTATATAAAAAAGTAAAGGAAGTTGATTATAAAATTCAGTAATTTTTTGTTTTTGACATTTTGACACTTGGATGCAAAACTTTTGTGGTTTTGGTGTAAACTTTTTTTTTAATGTTGGTCTTAGGATATTCAGTCGATGACGTCACAAACTTAGCAATTAAGGTTCGAAAATATACAAAGAGGATGGGCCAAACGTAGATGCTTGTGGATTACAAAAGATTTACATAAAAGTCGTATTAAACATATTCCCCGGCCATTTCCCTTTTAATCATTCATCCACTAATTATATATGCAAGTATTTTTTGTGTATGCATCATGTATCATATTAGTACCATGGATATTCAATTTATCTTTATTACACTTGAATTTGATTATTTACCTTAGATATTAAAATAATTACTAGGATTTGAGCCTATAAGATGTCTTTACAAATAGACTATTATTTTTTTTAACGACAAATTTGGATCAACGACGGACCATTAAAGTATCATTGTGCCACCAACGGAACCACCCGATCATATCAATTCTACTCAAGGATACAAATTGCTTTAAAAAAAGGTACCGAAATCAAGTTAGGCAAATTTCATTAGATTTGTTGTGATGACGTCATCTTCTCCGTCAATGAACTCCAATAGATGTGTTTAATTTTCTTCTTTTTGGTATTCTAAGAAATGAATATGCCTATTTTGTTAATGTTACTGTTTTGCATCTCAAATTGTTTACGAGTTCTAATATCATCTTAAATATTAGTACAAAATTTTGAATAGGTAAAATTCCATATCAAAAGTATTGCATATATGAAGATAAAGTTTATACTTGCATGGTTTCCACTTTTTATTCATACTTTTGTTCTATTTTCATCATTATACACAAGTCTACACTACTATCTACTAATCTTTTTGTGATTTTTTTTATTAAAAGCCACTTTTGATTTTAAAGATATAATAATATGTAAAGAGAAAGAGGCAAAAGGGTAGAAAAGGGTATCTTTTATCTTCTATGGGGATGCATTTGTAATGGTCCTTTGGGTTGTTTTATTCAAAATAATATCTTTGGATGATTCATTTGGTTTCTCAACAAATATTCGGACCCCATTAGTTTCGTGAACTTTGTATTCGAGAATGAGTGTTGGTCAAGAAGCTTCACATCAATGATTTTAGAAACAACGCTAACAATAAACGAATCGTAATTAACCACATCCAACCATCATATTTGTCGATTGATAAGAGTGACAATGTTGGTTACTTGACATAAAGCTCCCAATTCAGTAAGAAACCGCCTCGAGGTGGCCACCTTCATGACAAGCGTTAGATTTCATCGTCATAAAGCCAAAGGAAGTGATGCATCAAGCGATGATTAGCACTTTAAGGTTTAGCCATCTATGGCAAATCGGATATCATTACAGCAACCAACCATACAAATGAACGAGTTGATGAAGGTTAACACCATATGATCAATATCTGAAGTGTGCCATCTAATTTGTCCCCAATTCAATTCCTAAGATTTAACAGGGTAGTAAATACACTTACACTATGTTCCCGAGTCTCATTTAACAGGGGGACGGGAAGGAAAATTTTCTCTCCTAATCTCTCCAATTTGGGAGGATGAATATATGGTCATATTTGATCATATTTTCTTCCATTTTCCCTCCTTTTCCCTCCCCTCCCCCTGTTAAATGAAACTCGGGAACATGGTTTTTTATATTTTCATTTTTTCCCCTCCCCTCCCCCTGTTAAATGAGACTCGGGAACAGAGTGTTAGGGTAGGCGGGGCTAACCTGCCGGAACCCGATAATCACCAGGTCATCAATTAACAACTCACCAACTCTATTTGAACCCCTCTGAACCCACATATGTTGGTGTCCCGTGAACCTGTCCCCTGCACCTTTTTCCACACTCAACACACAACTCTCTCTCTCTCTCTCACACACACACATCTTTCAACGGGTACTCATCACCGATTCTCTTACCTGCTTGAAGTAACCGAAGGGCCGGTGGTGATGTAGCCGCAATACCCGCGATACCTGTATAGGGGTACTAGAGGATGTAAGAATAAATATATTATGTTTTAATATTTAATCTAGTAGTCATTATAATCATTTACATTATATAGATCAAAATATATAACAACCTATTAAATAATTAGTTGGTAATTGTTGATGGACCATATTACCCTTATTAACTAATTAGGTTTCCTCTTGGGTGCTTATATAAGGAGACTTATGTAGAGGTTAAAAGGTTACACACTTAGACAGATAACCTGATTAGCATAACATCAATATCGACCTCCTCTCCATAGCCGAACTCCCTTATTCGGTTTCATCATCACCATCATCAATCAGCACCCTAAGGAGGAACCAGACCACACTGACAAATATGTCGAACTCGATGGCATCATCTCTCACTGGATTCTCCTCTGCACTGTCTGCTGTAACAGGTATGTTTTCATGTTTTCCATTATGTTTAACAGAACTGATCCAACATGTGGTATCAGAGCATATGTTGATTAGTCGGTTCTGTTTTCGTATCCATTAGTTCTGGGATTGAAATCTGGAAAACGGAATTTTTATAACTTAATAAACTTACAGCCGGTTTCGAGTCATAAAGGATCACTCGAGATCGCTGTTTCGAGAAAAAGAACTGTTTTAAATATCTCGAAATCAAAAACGGGTAATACTATGTCCGAAATCTGTTTAGAAAAGCCTTAAAATTCATGTTTCGGGTTCCAGAATTATGTTTTATTTTTTAGGGTTCATCATATGTTCTTAGGAAAATTCGAAAATTCCTTTATGTTTTGGAATGTAATTAGGATTATTGAGTGTTTTTCCTGTTTTGATCCAATTTTATCTTTTAAGTTTCTTCGAAAACTGTTTATTGATAATCAGATAAATATTTTGATAAAATTAGATCATCACTAAAACAGGAAACCATATCTCAAAATCCCTAAGAATTCGAATTTTCAGTTATGCTTTTACATTAACAGTTGTTAACAGGAGTTTCGAGATCACTTTTAACGACTCGAGACCAAGATCTCGACTCGAGACCACAAGGTCTCGACTCGAGACCACAAGGTCTCGACTAGAAATCATAAGTGTTCTCAAATCTTTACAACTTGAGACAACGATTTCGACTCGAGAGACTGAGGTTGTGACTCGAGACCTTAATGAGTCGAGACCTCATAATGTTACAAGATGAGTCGAGACTTGACTCGAGATCTCACTCGAGATCTCATAACTGAGTTCGATCCGCGCTAACAGGTGGTTTGCTATTAAATAATTGGTTTTGTAAATACTTAGTTAATTAATCAGAATCAGATAATGTTTTACAAAACCAAAAATAGCTTAACTTGAATGAGCTTCTGATGTATCATTTCTGCCCAAAGCTGATTTGATACATCTATTTATCGTTCAAGTATTACGAAAGCTATGTTAAGTGTGCATTACAAACGTGAATGTCTTAATATCTTGCCAAAGCTGATTTAATTCATTCATGTATAGCATACTCAACAAGTGCATAACTAAAGTGATTGTCTCATTTTTTGCCAAAGCTGATTTGTTACAATCACTTTGCACACATGCTTAAATGATTACACTTCTGGCCAAAACTGATTTGTCTTCGTTTAAGTAGAATTTTAACTAAGTCTATTATTTTGATGTTAGTAATAGACAATATCACAGCTTCATAATGTAAAATGGTCATTAATTATGCCTGCCTTAGTATACAATGCCCTTAGATCACATTAGGACTTCTTCCTTAGTATCATAACTTGCTCATCTTATTTCCCCTATCAGCGCCCAATTGCGGGATTCCACCTTTGACTGGTGATAACTTTGCTGCATGGAAGGATGCTCTCATGCTTATGCCTGGATTGCTGGACTTTGACTATGCTCTAAGAGAGAATAAGCCAGCAAACCTTACTCCTCAAAGTACTGCTGCTGAGCAGTTGACTCATGAAAAATGGACTAAGTGTAACCGCATGTCTCTCATGTTCATGAAGCAGTCGATAAGCAATGCAATCAGAGGAGCCATTCCTGATTCTGAAGATGCTAAAACCTACTTGGCTTCTGTGGAGGCGCAGTTCAAGGGAACGTCTAAAGCACACACTAGTACCCTTATCCTCAAGCTGGTGATAACTAAGTATGATGGGAGGAGCGGCATTCGCGAGCACATCATGATGATGAATGACATGGCCAATAAGCTGAAGGGGCTGGAAATGGAAATCAGTGATGGTTTCCTCGTTCATTTCATCATTACTTCGCTTCCTTTGTCCTTTGAAGCATTCAAGATCAATTACAATACTCAGAAGGACAAATGGACGATGAGTGAGCTGGTCGCTATGTGCGTACAGGAGGAAGAGCGTATGAGGATGGATCGCACTACTGATTTGCTAACTTCACCACCTCCAACTCTAAGAAGCGGAAGAACAATCATCAGAGGAAGGATGCTTCAAAAGTCCAAAGGCCCAATCCCAATACAAGTGCACCTTCCAGCTCTAAGAACTCCTTAGGCAGAATCCACTGCAAGTTCTGTAAAAAGGCAGGACATATGCAGAAGGAATGCCCTGACTTTAAGGAGTGGCTGGCTAAGAAAGGTAACGATTATTTTATGATACTTGAGTCCTATAATTTAAATGTTCCTGCTAATTCTTGATGGTTTGATTCTGGTTCTATGGTTCATGTTACTAATTCAACTCAGGGATTCCTAACAATCCGGAAGCTGGAAAGAAACCAAAGAACACTTAAGGTTGGGGATGATCGAGAATTAGAAGAGAAGGCCATTGGAACATTACAATTATTTATGAAAACTGGTTTATGTATTAAACTTTATGATACCTTATATGTTCCTGAGGTAACTCGGAACCTTGTATCAGGACCAAAGTTAGACATGGACGGTTTTATTATTTCCCATGGTCATCGCAAACTCTCTATCCTCTATGATTCTGTTCTTTATGGTACTGGTATTCTGGATGGTGGTCTCTATAGATTAGAACTAGATGATAGTTTTTTCCAAATCTTTGTTGTCATATAACATTAATGAATCACTCACAAAGATGAAAGAGAAACGAGACTTAGAGACTTCATCCATGTTGTGGCATCAACGTTTAGGCCACATCTCAAAAGAACGATTAAATCGTCTCGTAAAGGATGAAGTCTTACCTCCTCTCGATTTCTATGATTTTGGAACATGTGTCAAATGTCTTAAAGGTAAAATGACATTAGCGAATAAGAAAGGTGCCACCAGGAACTCTATTTTATTAGAACTCATTCATATTGACATTAGTGGTCCCTACCAAATCGCTGGCATAACAGGACATACTTCATTTATCACTTTTATTGATGATTATTCTCATTACATGTACTTGTATCTTATTAAGGAAAAGTCTGAATCTCTTACAACTTTTAAAGATTATAAGGCTGAAGTTGAAAAACAATCAGATCGTCAGATTAATGTTGTGAGATCAGATAGAGGCAGTGAATATTATGGAAGACATAATGATGTGGGTCAAGCTCTTGGTCCATTTTATGAGTTTTGTAAGGGCCAGGGGATTATGAACCAATACACCATGCCTGGTACACTTCAGCAGAACGGTGTCGCTGAACGAAGAAACCGTACTCTTATGGACATGGTGCGCAGTATGTTAGCCAACAATAATTTACCATTATTCCTCTGGAATGAAACGTTAAAAGCAGTTGTTCATATACTCAATAGAGTTCCTTCAAAGTCTGTCCCTAAAACTCCTTATGAACTTTGGACAGGAAGGAAACCGAGTCTTAAATATATAAAAGTATGGGGCTGCATTGCTGAAGCGAAACTGTACAATCCTTTCCTAAGGAAACTTGACCTTAAAATAGTTACCTGTTTCTTTATTGGGTATCCTGATAATTCAAAGGGTTATCATTTCTATTGTCCTTCTCATGTCACCCGTATTGTTGAAACCAAGCGTGCTGCGTTCCTGGAGGATTTCAAGGTCAGTGGGAGCAGTACCAACCCTTACGAAGAATTGCAAGAAGTACAAGACGCGGGGGGAGAGACTCATCGCTTACCATTGCTCCGATTACTCCTCTTGTACCCAATGCAACTACTGTACCCGAAGCTACTGCACCAACTCCAAATTTAACTCCACAATCAGAACCCATTATACCTCATGACGAAGGCACTTCAAACGCTCAAAACCAAGACAACGCTGAACCCGATAATCCACTCAGGAGGTCATCTAGGCAAAGAAGGCCTACTAATTGGGATGATTATGTTACCTACCTGACTGAAATGGATCCTGGAAAGCTCAATGATCCTATCTCTTACAATGAAGCCATTAGCAGTGATCAGTCTTCTGAATGGAATAAAGCAATGATTGATGAGCTTGAATTGTAACACCTCGAAAATTTCGGGTTTAATAATAAAATGACACGTGTCATGTAAGACGAAACGCGTTGAAAAACCCGGATTTAATAAAGATGTTTCGGTAGGATTAAAGTGGCGTCATGTTAAATTGTCACCTCTGAACGACCTTAATTATAAATCCCAAGACCCGATTAAATGTTATATCCATCTTTTATACCCTCAATACAGAAATTATTGATTTATGATAGGACCCCAAGTGCATGATGTGATCCTACTAAGGAAAAAGCAATGGTAACACTTGGTTTTCGGGTCTTGTTTTTGGAACCTAAGCAAACAAATGCAAATGGTAGGGTAAGGAACTGTACTAGACACATTATAGAGGTCCCTCAGTGTTGTTTAAGGTCACAAAGTAGGATAATGGGATTGCACAGTCAACACACCAAAGAAAAGTCAAAAATTGTGGCTGATGTGCAGCTTACGGACCGCAACACTGGCAGCCTTACGGTCCGTAAGGTAGCTGCCAGCGACCAGAAACCTTCTGCAGCAGGTTATTTCGCGATTGTGACCTGTTTGTTTGGTTTTTATCAGTTATAAACGACCCCTAAACTATCCTAGAGCACTAGGACAAGTGTTCAATGGTTGTGGTTGGTCCTAGAGTTAGTTGTCAAGTAGTTGTGGTGGATCCAAGTGTTATATAAAGCCACATTGTGCAACCATCAATCTTCACACTTGCATTTGATCTTTGGAGCATCCTGGAGCATAGGAACTCTCCCTTCTGATCATAATTCGTGCATTGGACTATTGTAAGTCTACTAGCTCTTACTTGGTTGTGTTTAGCTTAGTTAATTAGCTAAAAGTCAAACCGTCGTAATTACGGTTTGACTTCGAGATTAGTCTCTAATGACTCAGTCTTATCTCGAATTAAAAGTAGTTTTGGAATGGTATTTATGTGGGTAATAAAACCCCAAAAGGGTTTCCCCTGATCACCATCCTAAGCAGGTCAAATGTCGGGTCAAACGTTTATGTAAAAAGTCAACATAGTGCTTAAAATATCGTTTATGCATAATTAGCTATGTAGAACATGTATAACCTGTTTGAACATTTTTATAACTTAGTAATAAGTGTAGGAACATGTCCCAACATGTTCAACCCGACTATTTCCTGTTTAGACCCGGTTCGGAACCGAAAGTCACATAGTTTGACTTTTCGGTTGACTTTCAGTTCTGACCCGTTTGGGCATATTTTAGAAATGCCCCAGAGCTTAAATTGGATTAGGATACATGTTAGAACAACCCCCTGTGATCATACACCTTAGTTCTCTAGTTATCCAATTAATATGCAAGTTTCCGTTAAATGCTCATACGTGGACCGTTATGCCCTTATTACCTTAAATCATGATTTATGAAAATGTAAAAGTGTAGAAACCTTAGCTACTGATATATAAACTTGTATGCAAAGTTTGACCTCAGTTTGACTTATAGATTAATAGTTATGCTCATTGTCGCTAAATTAAAGCTTTATGTTAATAAAATGGCGTAATTAGCGTATAGCCTAATTAAACATACTTTTTGACATCAAATCTTTTACCCACTGATTATATATATTATTTTGGGATTTCTAAAGATTTTTAATTGATTTTAGGACGAGCATAACTAGTAGTCGTAGGCTTAATCCGGTAATTGTCGATTTTGCCCTTACGGGCCATAAAATGAGTTTCACTTATTTAAACGACTCCAAACTTTTTGCTACTGATCACATATGATTAATAAATTATTTTAAGCCTTCTGGAAATATAAAAATATCAGATTTAAGTATAGAACCCGGAAATGGCCTTTAATCGCCATAATTAGCGTTTTTAACGCATAGTATGTCTTAATATCATATTAGACATACCCGGGTTGATACCTACTGATATATGAGGCAAATTATAATATTTTAACAGTGAGCAAAGGTTAATAAACTCAGACTTCGTTTTTGAGCTTTTCGGCTTATGTGAAATTACCAAAATACCCCTACGGGGCATAGTTTGGTTAAATATGATAAATTTCACATATATGCCTTAGCCTACTGTTATAACCCATCAAAATGAGTATGTTTGCTGTTTACATCAGACCTGTAACTCAGTTAAACAATTAAACTCTTTTACAAACTTTAAAATGACTAAACTACCCCTACGGGGCATAGTTTGTGTTTAAATTAGTTCGGGGCATAACGAAAGACATCCTACTGATGTTACAACATATTTGAAGCATGTTAACTTAGGAAACCTGTATATGGCTCTTACGGATACCCGATACGCTTATTTCGCGTTCAGTGCGGTTTATGTAACAAGTTTACATAAATTAGCCGAAACGGGTCAAACCTTATCGGTTTAATCTCAAAATCCAGAATGTGAATAATAAACCCATATTAAACAAGTCTTCAAACTTGTCGGGTCTGAATCACATTCTATCCGGTCTTCGCTTAATCGTGCGTACGAACCGTATCTCCGAAACTAGCCGGTCTAAGCTTAAGCATAATTAAAGACCCGCTAGGATTCTAATAGGTTATATTTAACCTTCGTTCCAGATTAGGAGAAACAGTAAAAGCTACTTGCTATTTGACTATTGTGACTATACTTTGCATCAGGTAAATACTTTTAACTTATTTTCCCTATACGGGCTTGGGTTACGGTACATAGCGTACCGCTTGATCGAGCATCAAATCTTCCACGCTTAGTGGTTAATTGAATAATTTGATCGGCTCGTTTTAAACAGATGTGTTTACTTTACAGCCTTTGGGGGGTTAATGACCATGTCCCGGATATCCTCGGCATTATCTTACGAGATAGCCACGACCTGAGCACGGGGTGTAGGCGTACTCCCGTGTATAACTCACTTAAAGTGGTGTGTCTATTGATCTTTAACCCGGAATACGTTCCGGGCTACTGAACGCATAAGTAACATGTAAATCATTCACAAGATTATGATATTAAATAATTCTCCCAAGTTAAATAAAAATGTTTATGCCATGTGCATCCAAACAAATTTTCAATCATTTTATAAAATGAGTCAGTTGAATGTATTTACCAGTGTAAACTGACGTATTTTCCCAAAAAGATTAAATGCAGGTACTAGGCGAAATAGGCTGGGAGTCTCCTAAGCATCACTAGAAGTCTCGCAAACTTAAGATGCCAAAGTCTGTTGAACCATAAACAATGTTTTTAATTCGATCCTACTGTGGATAAACACCGGATAATTGTGACTTTGTTTACAATAAATAAATTCGGTTGTATCTTATTTTACATTTGCTTCCGCTGTGCATTATTATATTGTGTTGTTTGACTATTACGTTGCCAACCACGTCACGATACTCCCCCACCGGGCCCACCGGTGACACGTGGAAATCGGGGTGTGACAGGTTGGTATCAGAGCCAACTCTGAGTGAATTAAACACAAGCCTTTTGTGTTTAATCTCAGTCACACAATTGCACATATCTAAACCTTCGAGTCTAGACTTATAACATAGGACAAATTCCATTTTTAAATTTTGTTGTCCTTCATTTAAATTTGCATATATCTTTGCATTGTTATCTCATGCTTCACTGACAGGAATATCGATAATGCCGCCAAGATTCTTCCGAACAAGAGGACGCGGAAAGGGACCGGCAGCCGCCCCCAACGACCATGAGGCAGGACCATCCAATACACGGGCTCCGACTGCTACGGAGAGCGAGAACCCACGCCGAAACAGGCGCAACCAGGTCGAACCGGCCAGACGATCGGTTTCGCATAGCTCGACACCGCCCGCACTTAACCCATATGAACCTCACAACACACAACCTTCATATGTACCACTACAAAGGTCTCTGTCCCATCATTCCTCTGGGGACCCCACACCTATCTTTAGAGGCCAGTTTAATCCGGCCGATTACTTGCAAGAACCCGTGGGTTTCAACCCACTAGGGCCAGATGATCACTTCTCCGGTGATCAAGCCGACGACATGGACGAGGATACGGACCCCGTCATGCCTGCGAGCGGCACTCCGAACCACCCGATTGAGATCTCCGATGGTTCGTCTTTCCACGGATCACCCTATGGTGGTCCAGATAGCTTCCAGGCCCTATTTGATCAGCATCAGTGGTATTACACACCATCACACCACTCGTCGTCACATGGGCAGCATCAGCAGCAGCATTCTCAGCAGCACCAGGAGCCACAACCACAGCCGCATCATCAAGATTCTTCAGAGGATCATCGCTTTGTGGCAGTTACGCCACCACCTCCACCGCCACCAGTTCAACCGCCACCTCCTCAACCGCCAAGGCGTAGGAGAACCGGTGCACGCATATCTGTGCGACCGGGGGACTTCACTTTCGATTCCCCACGACAGTCTAGTGCTAGTCACTACCCACCGCACTATGAGGACCCGCAAATGGGTGGACCCTCTAACCCTGCCGTACTGCAGCCACCTCCAATGGGTTTTGAAAACCCGATACCAGCATACCCGGGTGGTATGGGCTACAACCCATTTGAGCCACCGACACATCATAACTACGGTTATGGAGAGGCTGATCCATACTCGGTAGCAGCGAACTATGGCACGCAAGGACCTTATGGGGATCCTTGGGGGGTGAGTTACCCAACACAGGGATACTCGATACCACCTAGGCCCATCATAAGGACGTAGTCGCAGCCACCACGATTTTCTCCAAATAGGGAGGAAATTTTACAGAGGTTGGAACAGGTGGAACGGGAAGCACATGAAGAACGAAGGGAAAGGCAAACATTCTTCCAAGGACTGATGGGTCTGATCAAGGGGAAGAACAAGAAGGATCGTTGAATTCTTCCATCACTGATGTATTAGCTCCTGCGTGGGCATGTCTTGTTGTAAGCCCCTACGTGGGTATGTATGTTTGTTGTGTGTATTGACCCCTACGTGGGTCTATCTTTCCATAAACCCCTACGAGGGTATGTTGTTTGAGTCCCTACGAGGACAATCGTTGGTGTATTAGTCCCTACGAGGACTTGTATTTTTCTGTAAGACCCCTACGTGGGCATGTCTTCTGTAAGACCCCTGTGTGGGCATGTTGGTATGTTTTAGCTCCTGCGTGGGCAAATTTCATGTGTAAAAGACCCGTTTAGGGCGATATGTACGATAGTGATAAATTAATGGAGTGTTATTTTTATAAATTTCATGTTGCCATTTGTGCATAAATAAATTATAAATGAAATAAATAAATTAAAATCATTCCTTTTAATCTGCCTAAGTAATTATTTAATTAAGAATCTTTAAGGGTAAAAACCTAGCTTAGTGTCGAATATAAGACCGAGCCAAGATGGTAAGACCTGTTTAAAAGATTTAAATTCTTGTTAACATCTTAAAACATGTTAACACTTCTGGCAGAAGTGATTCGTTTAAAATCACATGTCATTTTATATGTATAAGGAGTCTTTAGGAGATTCCAAAACCCAGTTTAATGATCTCTGAATCCTGGGTCTACATCATCAATTAAGATGATCATATATTACCATACGTTGGTAATACAATGCCTACGGGCCTTACTCATTTCCATATGAGCCAAAGGACAGTGGTAGCAGTGACTCCCTGTCAAATAAAGGTATTGAACTAGGTTCGAACCTTAACCGCCTTGATTCTCTGAAATCATAGCATATAATTTAAAATTGTCCATGTGACTAAGCCTTATGTGCTAATATATATTGTTATTGTTTATGTTTAGGATAAATTTTAATTAAAATCCTAAATTAATGCGATTAATAAGTTAACCAAATATGGTCTCTGTTTACCATGGTTAACGAATTACCCTAAGGGGTAATTCCATGATAAAATCCCAAATAAAATATTGACCTTGTTTTCTGCAACAGTTCAATACAAATGGATGACTCCAATGAAGGCAATAGCCATCCTGTGGAGCCGAATGAGAACGCCCAGATTACATTAACGGGTGCCGAGTTAAAAGCAATCATAGACGGCGCTATTACTCAAGCTTTGGATAGACAGTACGAAGAATACAGTAGTACCCGAAGCAGGACCCACTCTGTATCACATTCAAAGCCAAGGACACATTCTGAGGCTCATAACAAGCCTCCTCCCAAAAAGGATGAACCAAAGAAAAACGGTGATGATCGCCAGTCCACCAACCACCAAAGTAATCCATCTCAGCAATTAATACTGCATCAGGGACACCGTAACAAGGGTTGCACATATAAGTACTTTGTGTCTTGTAAACCCAGGGATTTTACGGGGGAGAAAGGAGCCGTAGACTGCATGACGTGGCTGGATGAAATGGACACGGTCGTGGACATCAGCGGATGCACTGAAGGTGATGTGGTTAAATTTGTCTCACAGTCTTTCAAAGGTGAGGCGTTGGCGTGGTGGAGATCTCTGATGGAGGCCTCCGGAAAGATCCCGTTGTATAGCATGACGTGGGATCAATTCATTGCCCTGATCAAAGATAATTTCTGCCCTCAACACGAGGTAGAAAAGATAGAGTATGACTTTCTATCCTTGGTGATGAAGAACCTCGATTGTCAAGCTTATTTGACGAGCTTCAATACACTGTCTCGGCTGGTTCCCTACCTAGTAACCCCGGAACCCAAAAGAATCGCACGCTTTATTGGTGGTTTGGAACCCGAGATCAAGTCCAGTGTAAAGGCTTCCCGGCCAGTTACCTTCAGGTCTGTAACTGACCTTTCCTTATCCCTCACTCTTGATGCGGTCCGGCAGAGATCGCAGAGGAATAAGGCGGCCGAGAAGAGGAAGCATGAAGATGATGGTTCGCTTAAGTCGAACAAGAAGCACCGTGGGAGCTGTGATCACAAGAAGGGATCGGATTCGAAGAAAGATGGGCATCGTTCTGGGGAGAAGCCCACATGCAAAACTTGCAAGAAACAGCACTTTGGAAAGTGCAGATTCGAATCAAACTCGAATAACGAGTCCAGGTCTTTTGCTTGTGGTTTGTGCAAGTCCAAGGAACACAAAACCTTGGATTGCAAGAAGATGAAAGATGCAACGTGCTACCGTTGCAATGAAAAGGGCCACATAAAGACTAACTGCCCTAAGTACAACAAGAAGCCTGAGGAGGCTAAGAAGACAAATGCCAGAGTCTTCAGGATGGATGCGAAGGAGGCTGTGCAGGATGATAACGTCATAACAGGTACTTTCCTTGTAAATGATGTTTTTGCAAGAGTACTTTTTGATTCAGGCGTAGATAAGTCTTTCGTAGATCATAAATTTTGTGAATTGTTGAATTTACCTGTCAAAACCCTAAAAGTGAACTATGAGGTAGAACTAGCAGATGGTACCGTAGAAACCGTCTCTACTGTGTTAGATGGATGTGTTATATCCATTAAGAACCATTCTTTTCCTCTGTCTCTACTTCCGTTTAAATTAGCTGGTTTTGACATAGTTCTGGGTATGGACTGGTTATCTCATAACCAAGCCCAAATTGTCTGCAATCAGAAACAAGTGATAATAAAGACTTCGTCTGGTGAATCACTTACCATTCGGGGAGATACCCAGTACGGATTGCCTAAGCATGTGACTATGCTCAAGGCTTCCAAATGTCTGAAGAAAGGGTGTGTCATTTACATGGCGCAAGTGATCATTGATGAACCCAAACCGAAGATAGAGGACATCCCTGTCATCTCTGAATACCCAGAAGTGTTTCCTGAAGATCTACCTGGTTTGCCACCGGATAGGCAAGTGGAATTCAGGATCGATATCATCCCTGGAGCAGCACCTGTTGCTAGAGCTCCATACAGACTGGCACCCACGGAAATGAAGGAGTTGCGGACGCAGCTAGATGAATTGCTGGCTAAGGGTTTCATTAGACCTAGTTCATCTCCTTGGGGAGCGCCAATCCTGTTTGTCAAGAAGAAGGATGGGTCGATGCGTCTGTGCATCGACTATCGCGAACTTAATAAAGTCACGATCAAGAACAGATATCCATTGCCCAGGATCGACGATTTGTTCGATCAGCTTCAAGGGGCAAGTTACTTCTCAAAGATTGATATGAGGTCAGGCTACCATCAGTTGAAGGTTAAGGACGAAGACGTTCACAAGACTGCATTTAGGACTCGTTACGGTCACTACGAGTTCCTAGTGATGCCTTTTGGGCTCACTAATGCACCAGCCGCGTTCATGGATCTCATGAATCGCGTCTGTAAGCCTTACTTAGATAAATTTGTTATCGTCTTCATCGATGACATCCTTATTTATTCTAAGAATCAAGCTGACCATGAGAAACACCTTCGTTGTATTCTCAAACTCCTACATCGGGAGAAGCTCTATGCCAAATTCTCTAAGTGTGAATTTTGCTTACGAGAAGTCCAATTCCTTGGACATGTGGTCAGTAAGCGTGGTATCCAGGTGGATCCCGCTAAAGTTGAAGCTGTTATGAATTGGCAAGAGCCAAAGACACCTACGGAGATTCGTAGTTTCCTAGGATTGGCAGGATATTACAGGCGCTTCATTGAAAATTTTTCAAGGATTGCTGCACCCCTAACTTCCTTGACCAAGAAGAAAGTAAAGTTTGTTTGGGGCCCTAAGCAGCAAGAATCCTTCGATGTTTTGAGACAAAAGTTGAGCAACGCTCCTGTGCTTACATTACCTGAAGGCGCTGAAGAATTTGTAGTTTATTGTGATGCATCACACACTGGCATGGGGTGTGTGCTTATGCAGAAAGGCAAGGTGATTGCCTATGCATCACGACAGTTAAAGGTGCACGAAAAGAATTACACCACCCATGACTTGGAGTTGGGTGCCGTTGTGTTCGCACTAAAACTGTGGAGGCATTATCTTTATGGAATCAAGTTTGTGATCTTTTCTGATCACAAGAGTCTCCAGCATCTGTTTAACCAGAAAGAATTAAACATGAGGCAACGCCGTTGGATGGAAACTTTAAATGATTATGATTGTGAAATCAAATACCATCCCGGCAAAGCGAATGTAGTCGCTGACGCCTTGAGCAGAAAGGAAAGGGTTAAACCCATTCGAATCAACGCCAAGCGTATGGAGATAAAGAACAGTTTGATAGAAAGGGTGTTAGCTGCACAGAAGGAAGCTGTGTTGGAAGCTAACTATCCTAATGAAAAGTTAGGAGTAACTGAGGAGCAGTTAACTCTTAGCAAGGACGGAATTTTACGGTTAAACGGACGAATATGGGTTCCAATTTTTGGAGGACTTCGTGATGTCATCCTCCAAGAAGCCCATAGTTCCAAATACTCCGTTCATCCTGGAGCTGATAAGATGTACCAGGATTTAAAGGCAAACTATTGGTGGATAGGCTTGAAAAAGTCTGTAGCCGCCCATGTAGCAAAATGCTTGACATGTGCGCAAGTCAAAGCCGAGCATCAGAAACCGTCAGGTTTGCTACAACAGCCTGAACTTCCTACGTGGAAGTGGGAAATGGTAACTATGGATTTTATTACCAAGTTACCCAAGACAAGGAAAGACAATGATACAATATGGGTTATAGTTGACAGACTGACTAAGTCAGCTCATTTCTTACCCATCAAGGAGACTTATAGCTCCGACATGTTAGCCCAGTTATACGTTGATAAGATTGTAGCCCTACATGGCATACCTGTAGCTATTATCTCTGACCGGGATACTAGGTACACGTCACATTTTTGGAAGAGTTTCCAGCAATCTTTGGGCACACGTTTGAACTTTAGTATGGCTTACCATCCTCAGACTGACGGTCAGAGTGAGCGTACTATTCAAACGTTGGAGGACATGCTACGTGCATGTGCGATCAAATTGGAAGGTAGCTGGGATAAGAATCTACCATTGATCGAATTCTCCTACAACAATAGCTACCATACCAGCATAAAGGCTGCGCCTTTTGAGGCATTATACGGTAGAAAGTGTAGATCGCCAGTTTGTTGGGCGGAAGTTGGAGAAGTACAGTTATCAGGACCAGAGATCGTATTAGAAACGACGGACAAGATTGTCCAGATTCGTAACAATCTCCAAGCTACCCGGAATAGGCAGAAGAGTTACGCGGATCCAAGTCGTAAGGATTTTCACTTCGAAGTGGGTGAAAAAGTCCTACTTAAAGTGTCACCCTGGAAAGGAGTGATGCGGTTTGGTAAGAAAGGCAAACTAAGCCCGAGATACATAGGACCTTTCGAGGTTATCGAACGTGTCGGGTCAGTTGCCTATAAGTTGAACTTACCAGAAGAGCTCAGTGGAATTCACAATGTGTTCCACATCTGCAATCTAAAGAAGTGTTCCGCTGATGAAACACATGTCATGCCACATAAAGATGTGCAGATAGACGCGAGCTTAAAATTTGTTGAAAAACCTTTGTCGATTGAAGATCGACAGGTAAGGAAGCTTCAAAGAAAGCATATACCTTTTGTTAAGGTCAAATGGGATGCCCGTAGAGGTCCCGATTTCACGTGGGAGGTTGAATCCACGATGAAAGAAAAGTACCCTTACCTGTTTCAGTAAATCACGGGTCGAGATTTATTTTAAGGGGGTGAGGATGTAACACCTCGAAAATTTCGGGTTTAATAATAAAATGACACGTGTCATGTAAGACGAAACGCGTTGAAAAACCCGGATTTAATAAAGATGTTTCGGTAGGATTAAAGTGGCGTCATGTTAAATTGTCACCTCTGAACGACCTTAATTATAAATCCCAAGACCCGATTAAATGTTATATCCATCTTTTATACCCTCAATACAGAAATTATTGATTTATGATAGGACCCCAAGTGCATGATGTGATCCTACTAAGGAAAAAGCAATGGTAACACTTGGTTTTCGGGTCTTGTTTTTGGAACCTAAGCAAACAAATGCAAATGGTAGGGTAAGGAACTGTACTAGACACATTATAGAGGTCCCTCAGTGTTGTTTAAGGTCACAAAGTAGGATAATGGGATTGCACAGTCAACACACCAAAGAAAAGTCAAAAATTGTGGCTGATGTGCAGCTTACGGACCGCAACACTGGCAGCCTTACGGTCCGTAAGGTAGCTGCCAGCGACCAGAAACCTTCTGCAGCAGGTTATTTCGCGATTGTGACCTGTTTGTTTGGTTTTTATCAGTTATAAACGACCCCTAAACTATCCTAGAGCACTAGGACAAGTGTTCAATGGTTGTGGTTGGTCCTAGAGTTAGTTGTCAAGTAGTTGTGGTGGATCCAAGTGTTATATAAAGCCACATTGTGCAACCATCAATCTTCACACTTGCATTTGATCTTTGGAGCATCCTGGAGCATAGGAACTCTCCCTTCTGATCATAATTCGTGCATTGGACTATTGTAAGTCTACTAGCTCTTACTTGGTTGTGTTTAGCTTAGTTAATTAGCTAAAAGTCAAACCGTCGTAATTACGGTTTGACTTCGAGATTAGTCTCTAATGACTCAGTCTTATCTCGAATTAAAAGTAGTTTTGGAATGGTATTTATGTGGGTAATAAAACCCCAAAAGGGTTTCCCCTGATCACCATCCTAAGCAGGTCAAATGTCGGGTCAAACGTTTATGTAAAAAGTCAACATAGTGCTTAAAATATCGTTTATGCATAATTAGCTATGTAGAACATGTATAACCTGTTTGAACATTTTTATAACTTAGTAATAAGTGTAGGAACATGTCCCAACATGTTCAACCCGACTATTTCCTGTTTAGACCCGGTTCGGAACCGAAAGTCACATAGTTTGACTTTTCGGTTGACTTTCAGTTCTGACCCGTTTGGGCATATTTTAGAAATGCCCCAGAGCTTAAATTGGATTAGGATACATGTTAGAACAACCCCCTGTGATCATACACCTTAGTTCTCTAGTTATCCAATTAATATGCAAGTTTCCGTTAAATGCTCATACGTGGACCGTTATGCCCTTATTACCTTAAATCATGATTTATGAAAATGTAAAAGTGTAGAAACCTTAGCTACTGATATATAAACTTGTATGCAAAGTTTGACCTCAGTTTGACTTATAGATTAATAGTTATGCTCATTGTCGCTAAATTAAAGCTTTATGTTAATAAAATGGCGTAATTAGCGTATAGCCTAATTAAACATACTTTTTGACATCAAATCTTTTACCCACTGATTATATATATTATTTTGGGATTTCTAAAGATTTTTAATTGATTTTAGGACGAGCATAACTAGTAGTCGTAGGCTTAATCCGGTAATTGTCGATTTTGCCCTTACGGGCCATAAAATGAGTTTCACTTATTTAAACGACTCCAAACTTTTTGCTACTGATCACATATGATTAATAAATTATTTTAAGCCTTCTGGAAATATAAAAATATCAGATTTAAGTATAGAACCCGGAAATGGCCTTTAATCGCCATAATTAGCGTTTTTAACGCATAGTATGTCTTAATATCATATTAGACATACCCGGGTTGATACCTACTGATATATGAGGCAAATTATAATATTTTAACAGTGAGCAAAGGTTAATAAACTCAGACTTCGTTTTTGAGCTTTTCGGCTTATGTGAAATTACCAAAATACCCCTACGGGGCATAGTTTGGTTAAATATGATAAATTTCACATATATGCCTTAGCCTACTGTTATAACCCATCAAAATGAGTATGTTTGCTGTTTACATCAGACCTGTAACTCAGTTAAACAATTAAACTCTTTTACAAACTTTAAAATGACCAAACTACCCCTACGGGGCATAGTTTGTGTTTAAATTAGTTCGGGGCATAACGAAAGACATCCTACTGATGTTACAACATATTTGAAGCATGTTAACTTAGGAAACCTGTATATGGCTCTTACGGATACCCGATACGCTTATTTCGCGTTCGGTGCGGTTTATGTAACAAGTTTACATAAATTAGCCGAAACGGGTCAAACCTTATCGGTTTAATCTCAAAATCCAGAATGTGAATAATAAACCCATATTAAACAAGTCTTCAAACTTGTCGGGTCTGAATCACATTCTATCCGGTCTTCGCTTAATCGTGCGTACGAACCGTATCTCCGAAACTAGCCGGTCTAAGCTTAAGCATAATTAAAGACCCGCTAGGATTCTAATAGGTTATATTTAACCTTCGTTCCAGATTAGGAGAAACAGCAAAAGCTACTTGCTATTTGACTATTGTGACTATACTTTGCATCAGGTAAATACTTTTAACTTATTTTCCCTATACGGGCTTGGGTTACGGTACATAGCGTACCGCTTGATCGAGCATCAAATCTTCCACGCTTAGTGGTTAATTGAATAATTTGATCGGCTCGTTTTAAACAGATGTGTTTACTTTACAGCCTTTGGGGGGTTAATGACCATGTCCCGGATATCCTCGCCATTATCTTACGAGATAGCCACGACCTGAGCACGGGGTGTAGGCGTACTCCCGTGTATAACTCACTTAAAGTGGTGTGTCTATTGATCTTTAACCCGGAATACGTTCCGGGCTACTGAACGCATAAGTAACATGTAAATCGTTCACAAGATTATGATATTAAATAATTCTCCCAAGTTAAATAAAAATGTTTATGCCATGTGCATCCAAACAAATTTTCAATCATTTTATAAAATGAGTCAGTTGAATGTATTTACCAGTGTAAACTGACGTATTTTCCCAAAAAGATTAAATGCAGGTACTAGGCGAAATAGGCTGGGAGTCTCCTAAGCATCACTAGAAGTCTCGCAAACTTAAGATGCCTGTGACAACTGGCCCAAACCGGTAATTTCCGAACACATTAATTATTGCTTAATGACTGCAATTATGAGTTTAATTGTCAGCAATATCTGAGCACATGATTAAACAAGTGAATTCATGCATGTTGTATACTACAAAATATTGCTTTATGCATAAACAAGAGCGTTGCGTCAGAATAATAGTAAACTCACCGGTAAGACACAAGGTGTCAACAGAACTGCAGAAAGCAGTCACACAATAAAATTGGAACCTAGGTGTAGGTCCGACGACAGAAGAGCATTAAAACCCAAGAGTACATACAAGGGTTAATATATATGCAATACGAAAGCAAAAATAAGCACTAAAAAGCACCCGAAACGCACTTTAAGTGCAGAATTTATAAAATTCAGCAATAATTCAGCATTTAAACATATGAATGTTGTGCAGAAATGTCGTTTTATTATCCAGAATACTTCCCTAAGTGTTGGGAATTGAAAGAGTACAAGAAAGGTACTTAAACGACACTAAAAAGTGTAATTTAGCACTTTAACGAATCGGTATGTAACCGAACAACCGGACTATACCCGGAACATGAAAATATTATTATTTTCACTA
This sequence comes from Helianthus tuberosus, assembly GCA_030545235.1. Classification (NCBI taxonomy): domain Eukaryota; kingdom Viridiplantae; phylum Streptophyta; class Magnoliopsida; order Asterales; family Asteraceae; genus Helianthus; species Helianthus tuberosus. The sequence continues at coordinate 158,696,108 of CM060403.1, forward strand.
TCTATATTTTTCTGAGCCAGTTAGGGTCCCTGATTACCCTAACACCCGTCATAACACGCTATATATTACTAACGGAGTTTAATACTAAACTAACCTACTTATCTTAACTAGTAGTTAACTAACTACTTGAAAACAAACTAGAACCCCCCCCCCCCCCATGGCCGATTTCGGTCCCCATGTAACTAGAGCAAGTACCACACTTGATTATAATAATTACTTATGTCTAATATCTACTAGACATAGTGACCTTTGGTCCATAATCACAAGTTTTGTCTATAAAATCTAACATTAACACACATGACCATTCTTCACATTACAACAACAACACACTCTCTTCTTTCTCTCTAGTAACTCACGGCCAAACATCCCTATTCCATCCATCATATTTTCGATCTTGGTCTTCACATTTCAAGCATCTACAAGTGTTAAGGGTCACGTATTAGGAGTCTTGGAGCAAGCGGAACGCGAAGGACCTCTCTACTTTGCTTTTATCCACCTCTTTTGCGCATAGATTCTTCCCTAGCCTCGAGCTAGAGGTATAACACTTAGAACTCGTATTTGAACTTACCTAAAGTGGTTAAAAGGATTTGTGTTGGTTAAATCTCGTTAAAATGCGAAAAGATGCACAAAAGTCTACTAAAAACATGAAAAATAGTGGTTAATAGCACATAAGTTGTGTAAAAGTTGTAGTATTTGAAATACATGATTATCTAGACCCGATCTATGATGTGGTAGCTCAGATCATCGTTTAGCCCGGTTTGGTAAGATCATGGATCTTAACATAAAGCTATTTTAGAAGTAACAAGGGTTAAAAGGTGAAACTCTACCACACACATCATGAACTTGTGTAAAAGCAATTTAACTTGTGAAATAGTGTTTAAAACTAGTAGATCTACGTATCTACAAGCGGTATTTTCAAAGGACCAAGTGTCCAAGAAATCACATGTTCTAAACCGGATCTTACACAAACAAAAGTGGTTTTTGTGGACAAACAAGTGTATGGATACTTGTGTAACAAAAGCTTTAACAAAGAAATAATTTTCGTAAAAACCGACTAGAAGTTGTAAAACTTCATAATCTTTAAAAATAAAGTTTTTAAGAAATTAAACTTATTTTTAAAGATAACAAGACTCACTAAATGTGCTAGTAAGTTACTACACATTTTTGTAAATATTCAAGTTCATGAAATTAGTGATTATTGTTGACGATTATTGTTGATAATTGTTGTTGATGATTGATAATGATTTAAAAGAAAATAAACACACGTTTTGAAAACGTGGGAAACCTCCATTTTTAGGGGAAACTCTGTCAAAATTTTTATAAATTTTGACACTTAGAAAAATATGAGTTTTGAGAAACTTATCCCCTAAAAATATACCTCAAAACATTAACAAGGTTTCCCTAATTTTTGATGATAAGAAATGGTGATTTCTTGAAGAATAAAAATGGATATTATGTATATATATTTTTGAGAGAAAAATATATATTATTTTATCACCAGATTTTGTGCTAAGTGTATATAGTATGTGTTATACGTGCTAGTGTATTAAGACTTAAAAATACACTAAATGCTCATGAGGAGTATATACATAAAAATGCACATACAAAATACAAGATACATAATTCGGGTGCAAAGTGCAAAACACAAAAGACTTATATTTATTTTTGGAGAAAATAATATAAGTAAGATACGTAGTTAAAAATATAAGAATATTTTTAACACAAGAAAATATACACAAAAGAGAGTGACTGTACTTGTGCCACGCAAGTCTAGTGACTAACGTTAAGAAAACGCGTATAGGTTACGACGTTAAATAAGCAAATCCGGTGGAGTTTACGACGCTAGGAACGCAAAGTTGTGAGTTCATGCTCCCCCTTTTCTCTTTAACTGTTTTCAGTTTTTATAACTTCGGGGGTGAAATACATGTACAAATGTACAAAATTTTATAATTGGTATGATATAAATACAAGAAGTACACTTGGTGAGAACGAGAACCAAGTGTGGCGAGATATGAGAAAATGAGAAGCGCACTTGGTGAGAACGAGAACCAAGTAAGAGGCGCCATGAGAAATGATAACAAGAAACGCGCTTGGTGAGAACGAGAACCAAGTAGGAGGCGTTATGAGAAATAGTGTCACGAATAGGGTACAGAAGCACCATTAATCAACAATATACCTAGACCGCAGAACAAAAGGTTAGATCTAACGGGTGCCTGGCAGCCACACTCCCGGTCGGGGCGAGAACCGAGGAAGTGCTTTTGTGTCTCAGAATATACCAATTAAATGCCTTAGGTTTGGTGACTTCCTATGACGTGCCACAGGTTAATGGCTTTGCAACCCATTAACAATCTGATAATTACAGAAATACTGTATGTACATAAAATTCATACCATACAAAATTGATATATAACTTGAAGTACGTGGGGTACTCAAGAAGATTGATATATAACTTGAAGTACGTGGGGTACTCAAGAGGATTGAGATATAACTTGAAGTACGTGGGGTACTCAAGAAAAGATTGAATTATAAATGGGTACGTGGTGTACACATGAAACTGGATTTATCTATGAAAACTTGATTTACTCACAAACTATGTTTTCATACAAAGTATACAAACATGAAATACAAAACTGCATGAATTCACACCAACTTTATGTTGACGTTTTTCCAAAAACTCACATGTATTTCAGGTAACTAGGATGGATGTGCGCGTGGTCTAGCTTATGCTCGTGGATGTCGCTTGTGTTTAACTTTGAATAAAGTTGTAAACTTTTAAGACAATGCTTTATGCGACTTAGCGATGTAAACGCTAACGAATGTTTTCAAATTATGGTATTTGAATGTTATTTTTACGAGCATGTAGCATGTTTACTCTTCGTATGCAATGAGAACCTTTCATGATCACACCTCGTGCTTCCGCCGTAGAAAGGGGTGTGACAATGCCAAAGTCTGTTGAACCATAAACAATGTTTTTAATTCGATCCTACTGTGGATAAACACCGGATAATTGTGACTTTATTTACAATAAATAAATTCGGTTGTATCTTATTTTACATTTGCTTCCGCTGTGCATTATTATATTGTGTTGTTTGACTATTACGTTGCCAACCACGTCACGATACTCCCCCACCGGGCCCACCGGTGACACGTGGAAATCGGGGTGTGACATGAATCCACGAAGAAAAATGACATTTGGGATTTGGTAGAATTACCCAACGGAGTCAAACCTGTAGGATGCAAATGGGTGTTCAAAACAAAACTGGATCCGAATGGGAACGTTGAACGCTACAAAGCGAGATTGGTTGCAAAGGGCTTCACTCAGAAAGAGGGAATTGATTATCAAGAGACGTTTTCACCTGTCTCTCCTAAAGATTCATTAGGGATCGTCATGGCCCTAGTAGCTCATTTTGACTTAGAGTTGCATCAGATGGACGTTAAAACCATTTTCCTTAACGGAGACTTAGACGAAGATGTTTACATGAAACAACCTGAAGGCTTTAAACCTGAGGGTCAGGAGCATCTAGTCTGTAAGCTGAAGAAATCCATTTACGGGTTAAAACAAGCATCGCGTCAATGGTACCTCAAGTTTGATGAAGTCATGAAGAAACAAGGTTTTATGAAGAATCAAGTGGATCAATGCACCTGCCTCAAGATGAATGGGAACAACTTTACTATACTTGTCCTTTACGTAGATGATATTCTATTGGCAAGTAATAGTTTAGACATGTTGCATGAGTCGAAGCGGTTACTCTCACACAACTTCGACATGAAGGATCTCAGAGATGCTTCTTATGTCATTGGCATCGAAATTCACAAAGATAGACACAAAGGGATCTTAGGATTGTCTCAAAAGGCTTACATAGATCGTGTCCTTACACGTTACAACATGCAACAGTGCAAACCCTCCGTCGCTCCAGTAGTTAAGGGAGATGTTTTCGGTTCATTCCAGTGTTCGGCAACAGAGGTTGAGAAAGAGCAAATGAGCCAGATACCTTACACGTCAGTAGTCGGGAGCCTGATGTATGCTCAAGTCTGTACTCGCCCAGATATCGCTTATATTGCTGGAATGCTAGGCCTTATCAGGCTAATCCTGGCCTAGATCACTGGAAAGCAGCTAAGAAGGTACTTCGATATCTGCAAGGGACGAAAGACTATAAACTGACTTATAGAAGAAGTGGTCATTTAGAAGTGGTGGGCTATTCTGATTCTGACTTTGCCAAATGCAAAGATGACAAGAAATCCACTTTAGGCTATGTCACGGCCCCCGTCCCAGTTTTACCCGGTCCAGGAGCCACGGGACAGAAACCCGTGGTATTTATTATTTGAGTTGACAGCAGAAGTTTTTAACAGGATCTTTAAAAACTTGAAAATGCCCGATTATTTTATTTCATAAATTGGGACAAACCCCGTAATTTACAATAGAGGAATTTTACAAGGAAATTCCATGTTTACAAAACATGTTTATTTATTTGACTGAGCCACTACTTCAAGCTTTGTTAGTGCTCCGTAGCACTTTTCCTTGATTCACAGTAGGTCACCTGAAACATGTTTTAAAAATATTTTATCAGTGGGGAAATACTGGCGAGTCACTCAATTTAATAAAACGACACATAGTTATAAATTGCAGCATAAGAGCGATTACAATGGCTACTATCTTATTTTTATTTGGCGCCGTGTCACCTCCTGGTGACGATGGTCATACCACTATTGGGTCCTTTCACCCAAGTAGTGATGATTATCACTGTTAGGTTGATGAACCTAATAGTGAGAAATTAGTAATGTGCACAATACCCTACTTGCCAGTGATTCAAGATAACCACGACTTAATCCCTGTAATTATAACTTTTGAAAATGATTGGAGTATTGTAAAACATTATTGATAAAAAGAGAATGACTCACATTGCAAGTTTAAACAGGCGGAGTTTAGCCTACTGATAAGCCTTGTAACCTAATTTAAATAATAATGCACACGAACTATTACAATAACTCACGAGATCGAAACCCTCACGACGAATGACAAAGTATAGCCCTGATTCGGGCAACACTTAAACATCCATCGGATTGGTTTTAATCGATCGGACATTGAATCGTAGCAGTGATCGAGTTAATACCCTGTATCGTAGCAGCGTCTCTCTAATGGAAATTATGATTTTGAGCAGTATACTTTCGTTTTTGAAAATTTTGTCGAGTGCAGATGAACAGGCCATGAACTAAGCAATTTATAGCTGAAAATAGGGTTTTACGCGGCCCGCGAGGGCCACCTAGTCGTAGACTAGGGCTAGCGTGTCACACCTAGGTCTACCACGTGTGCGACACGTGGCCTGGGACGCTTATTCGGTCAACACCACTTTGACGCGGCCCGCGTAAGCCTATGCTTATTCTTACGCGACCCGCGTGAAACCCAGAAATCTTATTTTCTTGGTTTTTCATGCACATTAGGGTTTCAGGGGTCCGGGTTTTCACTTACGAGTCGATTTAGGACATTTTTGCAGGTCCTTACATCCTCCCCACCTTCTTTAAAATCTCGTCCTCAAGATTTACTGTAATAAGTGAGGATACTTTCCCTTCATCTCTGATTCCAGCTCCCAGGTGTATTCAGGTCCTCTTTTTGACTCCCACTTGACTTTGACTAGTACCAATATTTTGTGCTTGAGAAACTTGACCTTTCTGTCTTCTATTTGAAGCGGTTTCTCTACAAACTTCAACTTTTCATTTACCTCTATTTCTTGAAGGGGTACTACCAGTGATTCGTCAGATAAACATTTCTTGAGGTTTGATACATGAAATACATCATGTACCCTGGCTAATTCTTCTGGTAGTTGTAGGCGATAGGCAACAGGTCCTATTCGCTGAATTACTGGAAAGGGTTCTATGTACCTGGGACTCAATTTTCCTTTCTTACCGAACCGAACTACTCCTTTCCAAGGAGAAAGTTTCAATAGTACTTTGTCTACAATCTGGAATTCTAACGGCTTGTGTCGATTGTCTGCATAACTTTTCTGGCGATCTCGAGCTGTCTTCAATCTTTCCTTGATTTGATTTATCTTTTCGGTGGTTTCTTGTACGATTTCAGGGCCTGATAACTGGCTTTCTCCTATTTCTGCCCAACAAACTGGAGTTCTGCATTTTCGTCCATACAGTGCTTCGAATGGGGCAGCTTCAATGCTTGCATGATAACTATTATTATAGGAGAATTCAATTAAGGGTAGGTGGTCATCCCAGTTTCCACCAAAATCTATCACACATGCCCTAAGCATGTCTTCCAGGGTTTGGATCGTCCTTTCACTTTGTTCGTCTGTTTAAGGATGGCATGCAGTGCTTAAATTTAATCGGGTTCCCATCGCTTCCTGGAAACTGGTCCAGAAATGGGAAGTGAAACGACTATCTCTATTCGATACAATGGAGAGTGGGACTCCATGTAAGGATACTACTTTATCCACATACAACTTTGCCAACCTTTCCATGCTAAAGGTTTCCTTCATGGGTAGAAAATGAGCTGATTTGGTTAATCGGTCCACAATTACCCAAATCGTGTCATTACCTTTTCTGGTTTTGGGCAACTTAGTAACAAAGTCCATGGTTATGAGTTCCCATTTCCATATAGGCATTTCTAATTGTTGTAGTAATCCTGAAGGTTTCTGGTGTTCTGCTTTAACTTGCGAACAAGTAAGACACTTAGAAACATATCTAGCTATGTCCTTTTTCATTCCTATCCACCAGAAGTTATTCTTTAAATCTTGGTACATCTTATTATTACCAGGATGCATGGTATATCTAGATTTATGGGCTTCATCTAAAATCTTATTTCTTAACTCTCCTTGTTCAGGTACCCAAATCCTTTTCTTGTGGAATTTCCAAATTCCATCAGTCCCTTGCTCTAATTTCTTTATTCGTCCTTTCATTCCTTCAGCATCATCCTTGATTGCTATTTCCTGAATATTTTTCAGTTGTTCCATTAAATCTAACTGTAGATTTAATCTAAGAGCACGAACTCGCCTTTGCTTTTCATGATACATACGACTTAAGGCATCAGCTACTACATTTGCCTTTCCTTTGTGATATTGAATGTCACAGTCATAATCGCTTAAAATTTCCATCCATCTTCTTTGCCTCATGTTTAATTCTTTTTGCCCAAATATGTATCTTAAGCTCTTATGATCTGTATAGACAGTAAACTTACTTCCGTACAGATAATGTCTCCAAATCTTAAGGGCAAAAATTATGGCTCCTAACTCTAAGTCATGAGTCGTATAGTTTTCTTCGTGCTTCTTTAATTGTCTTGATGCATACGCAATTACCTTTTTGCGTTGCATTAACACACATCCTAATCCTAGCTTAGAAGCATCACAATAGACTTCGAAATCTTCTGTTTCTTCTGGTAGGCTAGAATTGGGGCGTTCGTTAATCTTTGCTTTAAAATCTTAAAAGCTTCCTCTTGTCTAGGTCCCCATTCAAACTTAACTGCCATACAGGCTAGCTTAGTTAATGGCACAGCTATTTTGGAAAAATCCTTAATGAATCGTCTATAGTATCCAGCTAACCCTAGAAAACTTCTAACTTCCATAGCTGATTGCGGGACCTTCCATTTGGTGATTGCTTCTATTTTGGAGGAATCCATGTGAATACCTTCGTGATTCACCATGTGTCCTAAAAATTGCACCTCTTGTAGCCAAAATTCACACTTCGAGAATTTGGCGTAAAGCTTTTCCTTTCTTAACAAAGTTAAGAGTGCATGCAGGTGCTGACAGTGTTCATCCTGGCTTTTGGAATAAATGAGTATATCGTCGATGAAGACAATTACAAATTTATCCAAATATGGTTTACAGATTCTATTCATCATGTACATAAATGCTGCAGTAGCATTTGTTAGTCCAAATGGCATGACTGTAAACTCGTAATGACCATACCTAGTTCTGAAAGCAGTTTTAGGTATGTCTTCTTCTTGTACTTTTAACTGATGGTATCCGGAGTGTAAATCTATCTTAGAAAAGTATCTAGCTCCTTGCAATTGATCAAAAAGATCATCAATCCTAGGTAATGGGTATCGATTCTTGATTGTAACCTTATTCAATTCCCTGTAATCGATACACATTCGCATCGAACCATCTTTATTTTTCACAAACAACACTGGAGCTCCCCACGGGGATGAACTAGGTTGTATAAATCCTTTGCTTAATAATTCATCTAACTGCTTTTTCAATTCTAGCATTTCAGTGGGTGCTAATCGGTAGGGTGCTTTGGCTATCGGTGTAGTTCCAGGAATTAGATGAATTCTAAATTCTACTTCCCTATTGGTTGGTAATCCAGGTAGTTCTTCTGGGAATACATCCGGGTATCCTGATATTACTGGAATTTCCTTAAGTTCCTTACCTTTAGTGTTAATAATTACCGATATCATATACACTATTCCTTGTTTTCTTGAATAACTGACCATTTTCATTACTGAAATGAATTTCAGTGGCTTACGTGGCTTATCTTCTGTAATCACCACTAATTCTCCTGTGGGTGTATGAATTTCTATGGAATCTTATCACATAGGATTCGAGCATGGTTGGCTACTAACCAATCCATTCCTAACACAACATCAAATCCAGCTAAATCCATAGGTAACAGGTTTGCAGAAAATTTATGGTCTAAGAGTTCTATCTTTCCTTCTCGCAAAACCTTATCTATGCTGAAAGAATTCCCATCTGTCGTTTCGACTATAAAAATCTGCCTAAGGTTGGTTAAGGGTAAGTTTAGAGCTTGGCAGAATGAAGTATTTATAAAACTTTGGTTTGCACCAGAGTCAAATAATACTTTTGCATAAACGTCGTGAACTAGGAACGTACCAGCTATCACGTCAGGGATTAGCTCTGCTTCCTGAGTAGTCAACTGGAAGGCTCTTGCGTTTTTCTTGGTAGTTCCTTCTGCAGGTTTGGCTTTGTTATCAGCTGGTTTGACCAATTTCGGGCAGTCTGGCCTAAAATGTCCAACTTCTCCACAGTTGTAGCAGATTGTTGATTTCTTCCTCCTGCAATCTTCTTCTTGATGCGCTGGAATTTTGCAGAAATTGCAATATCCTTTGCATCTTCCAAAATGCTTTCTTTTACAGGTATTGCAAAATGGAACAGTGGAAGATTTCCCAGTTCCCTTTTTCTTGAAATTACTACTGTTACCCACACGGAATCCCTGGGTAATCTTTTGGGCCACTTCCTTCTTTCTATTTTTTCTCGCGTACGCACCAGTTCGTCCGCCAAAGTGTTGGCTAATTCCACTGCATCGTCAATAGTGCGGGATCCCGTAGCTTTGACGATATCCCGAATCTCGCCAATCAAACCCCAAATATAGCGAGAAATAAGCACCGGTTCTGGCGAGGCCAGGGTTGGTACCACTCTAGCATACTCGAAGAATGTCGAAGTATACCCTCGACAGTCTACATCCACCATCCGGTGGTTCAGGAATTTATTCACCATTTGTTCCTTTTCATACTCGGGGCAGAATTTTCTTTCTACTAGCCGCTTAAATTCTTCCCAACTCATGGCATAGGCCACATCGCTTCCCTTGGCTTGTAGTACCGTATTCCACCATTCTAGCGCCCCTTCTTTAAAAAGATGCGACGCGTACATGACCTTGTCTTCCTCGGCACATTTACTTATTTTAATTACTGCTTCGGTTTTCTCTAACCAACGCAGTGCTGCAGTTGCCCCTTCATTGCCTGCAAATTCCACCGGTTTACAGGCAAGAAATTCCTTGTAAGTGCAACCAGGCGTTGCAGCTTTCATTTTCTTAAGGAATGGGGCTTGCATCCCATTATCGTTATTATTATTGTTGCCGCCTCCATTTACACTATTACTGAAATTGTCATCACGAGTACGTTTGTTGTGAGTAGGCGGTGAAGGTTCAATTGGATTTCGGGCAGCAGCAAGGATTGCTGGAATAGCATTAGCTATTCCTTGGGCAACGATATTTTCTATATCTTGCCTATTCAATAATTGATCTTCATGGTTTTGATCAGATTGGTTAACTTCATTAACTGGTTCATTACCAGCGTGTTCCATCTGATAATTAATATATATAAGTTATTAGCACAAAATAAATGACAATCAAACACAATAAAACAATCGCACATAATCACGTCAACATATATAGCCAAAATTGTCGATTTTTCGACTTCCATATTTTATATATTTTAATATGTGTCCGTACACACCAGTTATGTTACACGAGTTTTATTTTTAGTAAATTTTACATGATTATATTTTTATTATTATATTATAAAACACGCATTCCCACAACCACATATGATCCTGTCAGCTGGCACTTTAGAAACGACGTTCCCTCTCGTCGTACTTCCAGGATATCCTCTCCCCTACTTCTCGGATTTTGTTTCCTGCATCCACCAACTCCTCGCCATAGTGGCGGAGTTCAGCCAAGTTCTCGGAGCTCATAGGTGGGTGTAGTGGAGGCTCAGGATCTAATTGGGGGGAAAAGGTATTAGGGTTATTTAGGAGATTCTGAAACTGCCAATCAGTGGTCCACCATTCTTCCAGTTCTCCTAGAGGTCGGGGGTTAACAAAGGGATCTGGAATAGCAGGTTCCAGATTAACTGGAAGTTGTGCTTCCGCTGGGTAATTAAAGAGAGTCTCATCGGCAGGTCCGATGAGGTCGCTATTTGCTAGTTGGCGGTCCAGCTCCTCCCAGGGTGGCATCTCTTGGGCTTGCCTTGAACTTTCTCTGATCTCTATTCCTTTGCCTTTATCTTTGGGATCCTCAGTCTTTATAACTTTTTGTGTTGTTGGCCTCTTCCTACGCACACGTCTCCAGCCTACAAGTCTTCTTATTTTCTTCGGTTTAGGTTTTTCCTGAGGTTGGGCTTGGAATACTATTGGCTCTTCAGTGTCAGCCTGGTAGCCAGTAAAGGTACTGGTGGTATCCATATCTGAGCTATGGATAGAAAAGTTTTGAAGTGCTTCTGATATTTCATTCATGTTGTTAGCATCCATGAAGAAACACACAAAATTCTAAGTTAAAATTTTGTAAATTAAATTTTGTCACAGAATCACAAAATGGCAATCAGAAAAATTAAGTATTTCTAAATACTTAATTGGCTTAAATCAGTGGCTCTGATACCACCTTTTTCTATCACGGCCCACGTCCCGGTTTTACCCGGTCCAGGAGCCGCGAGACAGAAACCCGTGGTATTTATTATTTGAGTTGACAGCGGAAGTTTTTAACAGGATCTTTTAAAACTTGAAAATGCCCGATTATTTTATTTCATAAATTGGGACAAACCCCGTAATTTACAATAGAGGAATTTTACTAGGAAATTCCCTGTTTACAAAACATGCTTATTTATTTGACTGAGCCACTACTTCAAGCTTTGTTAGTGCTCCGTAGCATTTTTCCTTGATTCACAGTAGGTCACCTGAAACATGTTTTAAAAATATTTTATCAGCGGGGAAATACTGGCGAGTCACTCAATTTGATAAAACGACACATAGTTATAAATTACAGCATAAGAGCGATTACAATGGCTACTATCTTATTTTTATCTGGCGCTGTGTCACCTCCTGGTGACGATGGTCATACCACTATTGGGTCCTTTCACCCAAGTAGTGATGATTATCACTGTTAGGTTGATGAACCTAACAGTGAGAAATTAGTAATGTGCACAATACCCCACTTGCCAGTGATTCAAGATAACCACGACTTAATCCCTGTAATTATAACTTTTGAAAATGATTGGAGTATTGTAAAACATTATTGATAAAAAGAGAATGACTCACATTGCAGGTTTAAACGGGCAGAGTTTAGCCTACTGATAAGCCTTGTAACCTAATTAAAATAACAATGCATACGAACTAGGTCAGTAACTTAATACAACATTTACGATAACTCACGAGATCGAAACCCTCACGACGAATGACAAAGTATAGCCCTGATTCGGGCAGCACTTAAACATCCATCGGATTGGTTTCAATCGATCGGACATTGAATCGTAGCAGTGATCGAGTTAATACCCTGTATCGTAGCAGCGTCTCTCTAATGGAAATTATGATTTTGAGCAGTATACTTTCGTTTTTGAAAATTTTCTCGAGTGCAGATGAACAGGCCATGAACTAAGCAATTTATAGCTGAAAATAGGGTTTTACGCGGCCCGTGTAAACCCTTTCTTAAACTTACGCGGCCCGCGAGGGCCACCTAGTCGTAGACTAGGGCTAGCGTGTCACACCTAGGTCTGCCACGTGTGCGACACGTGGCCTGGGACGCTTATCCGGTCAACATCACTTTGACGCGGCCTGCGTAAGCCTATGCTTATTCTTACGCGGCCCGCGTGAAACCCAGAAATCTTGTTTTCTTGGTTTTTCATGCACATTAGGGTTTCATGGGTCCGGGTTTTCACTTACGGGTCGATTTAGGACATTTTTGCAGGTCCTTACAGACTATATCTTTATGTTAGCAGGCGGACCCATCTCATGGAAGAGTCATAAACAACAGTTGACCACAACTTCCACAATGATGGCAGAGTACATTGCAGTTTATAACGCAAGCTGTCATGGAATGTTGCTTAGAAATCTGATCACTGGACTCAAAATTGTTAACTCCATTTCTAGACCATTGAAGCTTTCTTGTGATAATTCAGCTGCCGTTAGTTTCTCGAACAGTAACAGTTCGACTGGAGCTGGTTTATATCTCGATACAAAATATATGTTCGTACGTGAACGAGTTGAGGAAAATAATCTTTGTATTGAGTATATTAGTACTAAAGATATGCTTGCGGATCCGATGACTAAAGGTCTCCCTCCTAACATTTACGAAGAACATGTTCGGAATATGGGATTTAGTAAAGACCTTATTTAAGCATATTGTACTAGCTTATGTTTTATGATTAATGAAATTTCCTCAGTTTGATTTTATATGTCTCTTAGAATATGTTCAACCGGTATAATGGCATATAGACAAATAAAGTTACAAATCAAACAAAGGGCTTATGCGTATTTTGATCATGACGATTAGGTTTTAAATTAAGGCTATAGTATGACTAATGGGGGTCATGAGTCGCATAATGATTCAACGACTGTATTTCTCTGCTATAGTTCTTGTTTAAGGCTAAAATGAGTGTTAACTCCTGATCAGGCTTATCTAATACTCATTGTAAATGATTACTCGGCTAAGTGGGAGAATGTAAGATTAAATATATTATGTTTTAATATTTAATCTAGTAGCCATTATAATCATTTATACATTATATAGATCAAAATATATAACAACCTATTAAATAATTAGTTGGTAATTGTTGATGGACCATATTACCTTTATTAACTAATTAGGTTTCCTCTTGGGTGCTTATATAAGGAGACTTATGTAGAGGTTAAAAGGTTACACACTTAGACAGATAACCTGATTAGCATAATATCAATATCGACCTCCTCTCCATAGCCGAACTCCCTTATTCGGTTTCATCATCACCATCATCAGTCAGCACACTAAGGAGGAACCAGACCACACTGACAAATATGTCAAACTCGATGGCATCATCTCTCACTGGATTCTCCTCTGCACGGTCTGCTGCAACAGGTATGTTTTCATGTTTTCCATTATGTTTAACAGAACTGATCCAACAGAGGATGCCTCGTCTACCCTTAAAGAAACAACTAAGACGTCACGTCTTTGCTATCTAGGTCTGACCCAAATATTAAAGATCAGTATAGTATTTCATGACAATGGTAAAATGTTTGTGTTATATAGTATTCAAAATTTTATTATCATGCATTATGTATGTATTTGAAAATTAAGTGATACCGACTCACTCACTAAATAGTTTTATACTAACTGTATTACTATTACTGATTATATTTTTTTTTAACATGAGTAGGGTAATATATAATTTTATTTCATTAAATTCTTTAATATTATAAGTTTTAACAAATATATTTAAACTTCTAAATAAATACAACGTAGTTTCATATTAAATTTATAAACAATGAAATTTTTATACTATTTTGATAAATACAACGTAATTTCATATTAAATTTATAAACAATTAAACTTTTATACTATTTTGATTATAATAAGTCCGATTGTATAGTAACATTGTTAAATATGTTTTTTATCGTAATCCTGACCTAATTTCTTAATTAGGTGATGAGAAATTATGTTTTGCAGATAAAAATAAAGTAAGGGTGGGCGGTATGATTATCGGGGAGTGATTCGGTGAGTGGGTGTCACCAAGCGGTGACCATACCGCGGTGATGATTGGTTTCGGTGAGTGGGTATGCGGTGAGCAAAATCGGTGTGTAGTAACCGAATGTGGAGGAGTGATGGAGGAAAGAGGAGAGAACAACCAATCAAAATATTTTATTTTTTAACATACTCAAACACCCTAGAGTGATTAACCATACCTAGTGATTGAGTGCAAAATGAGGAGTGGAATAAGGAGTTGACATTACATAATATTATTGGGTAGAGAATCACTCAATCACCCTAGAGTGAGACCATACCCCCACCCTAAAAGCTAAAATGGTAAGGTCTCTTTTCTTTTTCCTTTTTGGGCTCATGGGTTAACAATAGAGATGGGCATAATCGGGTATTATTAATACCTGGAACCGGTTCCTACCCGTACCCGGGTACTGATACTAGTTGGGGGAACCGGGTTCTCTGAAGAACCGGTTCCGGGTTGAACCCGGGTAGTCGTCAATAAAACTAGAACCGATGTAACCGGTTACGGGTACTCTGGACCCGGTTCCGGGTACTGTTTGGAACCGGTTCTGTCGGGTTTTTCAAACCAAAAAGTTGCCACTTACTGTTGGAACCAGTTCCAACAGATATAATACCGTTGGAAACCGATTACATCACTTACTGTTGATGTAACCCGTTTGTTTAGTTAAGTTTGGTGTGTTATGTTTAGTTATGTTTGGTGTGTTATGTTTGTTTAGTTATGATGTAACTGTTTGAAATAAATATATGGTGTGTTTTAGTACCGGGTACAGTGGAACCGGGTACTTGAAGAACCGGGTACGGGTAGGAACCGGGTACGACCCGTTTATTATCAAGAAATATGGAACCGGGTAAGAACCGCCGGGTATTTTGAACCCGGAACCGGTTCTTCTATACATCGGGTTGGAACTGGAACCGGGTACGGGTCTGTTCTACCGGTTCGGGTTTGGAACCGGTTATTATGCCCATCTCTAGTTAACAAGGTTTGTTTTCATCATTCAAAGTCTAATGGGCTTAAGGTTTTTTTTTTTTTTTTGATGGTAAAAAGCTTCAATTATAATTTAATATAGTTTTATTTAAATAAATAATAATCAGAATATAGAAGTAAACCACAGTTCAAGCATGATAAATACAGAAGTAACGGAATGTTGATGATCGAATGAGTTAGATGAACTAATGATCGGGTCCTGAATCGTTTCTAGATGAATCAACAGTTCAATTCCCTTTCTATTTGAGAACAATTTATTTGAATGTTTGTCAGGCTAACCACATTAGAAAACAAATAAACACACTCATTAGTAACCACTCATAAAAAGTAGGGTGTTAAAAAGGTAAGATGGAGCAGGCCTTACATATATTTCGGGAAATTGAGAGTCTGCTTCCATTCCAACAACACTCAAAACAACTTTGTCGTTACAAAATAGAAATGCTAGTGGCATACTACTACGTATATATGGAAGATAAAAACGAGAGATGAACATAAATATTAAGGCAAACAACACTAACTACACAGTTAGCAATAACTAAGCGACAAAAGAGTTATGCTGATAACAGGCGAAAACCGTTGAAATTTCAAGTAGGAGACAAAGTATTATTAAAAGTTTCTCTGTGGAAAGGAATAGTCAGATTCATCAAAAGGGGAAAGCTAAGCCCTAGGTATGTTGGACCTTTTGAGATTATTAGAAAAATAGAACCAGTAGCCTACCAGCTACAACTGCCAGAGGAAATGGCACGAATACATGATGTATTTCATATATGTAATCTCAAGAAATGCTTAGCAGATGAATCATTAGTGGTACCTCTTAAGGATATAGAGGTAAATGAGAAGCTTAAGTTCGTAGAGAAACCTCTACAGATTGAAGATAGAAAGATCAAGAACCTCAAGCAGAAGAGATTGGTTCTAGTCAAAGTGAAATGGGATTCCAAGAGAGGACCAGATACACTTGTGAGCTTGAATCAGAGATGCAGAGTAAATATCCACACCTGTTCCAGTAGACCTCGAGGACGAGTTCTAAAACAAGGTGGGGAGGATATAACAACTCTCCTAAAATACCTATAACACCCCTATACGCCCTAAAATACACCTCGTATACGAAAAGTGGGCCCGAAATACATTTAATTTAACAAAAATCATATAAAAACAATATTTTATGTCTGTCGCGGGGCTCGACAGACTGCTCTTGATCCGTCGCGGGGCGCGAGCGAGGGGATAAGTGGCGTAACCCGGTGCTGCCACGTGTCCATGTCGTGTTAAACCTACCCCCATGACTGGTGAAGGCTAAGGCCTACTCCACCTAGCTCGCGAGCCGCGAAGACTTTGTCTTCGGCTCTCGCGAGGGGCGACAAAGTGCCGATCAGGCACTATAAATAGGGGATTTTGGTTTCAGTTGCAAATCGTTCATCACACAACTTTCTCTCTCAATCTCTGATAGCAATTATAATTTCCGGGTATAATACCCCCCTAATTAGCGAAGCTCTGCCTCGTTGTAAGTATTATAACCCCCGGTTACGTATTAGATACGCTGCCCGATTGATCTAGTGCTCCGTAACACCTGTCGAGGCTCTGCCTGACTCAGTCGTTAGAGTTTTGTCTCGATGAGGGTATAACTAATGTAAATTTGGGTTATTATACTAACGCGTGTGTATTGTTTAAATTAATAGATTATAACCAGGAAGTCACAAGGAAATACCTAAATTAACAATGTGAGTAATCCTTTTTTTATAAACTGTTTTTACAAAACCTCAAATTATTTTAGATTATAATTAACAGTGATTGAGTATTTGTAATTCTACAATTATCGTCGGTATGTTGGGGTTTTGTATACAAAATTTGTTACTACACTGTGAGTAGTAACATTACCACAAGTCAGGATTGACAGTATTGTGGGTGGTAATTAAAGTAGATGTAAACAAATGTAATTGTTGGATTGCCCTCAATACTGTAAAATGATAAAACTTGTTTGATTAAAGTGGGATTCACTCACCAGTATTTTCCACTGACAAAAATGTTTTAAACGTGTATCAGGTAACAAAATGTGAAAGCCAAAATAGAAGTCAGCTGGAGAGCACTGAAGACTTGGAAAAGTGGCTATAAAAGTTACCTAAATAAAGAAGAAGTTTTATTTCAATAAATTAGGGTTTATCCCTACAAACTTATTATGAATGGAAACTTGGGTTTTACCCATGTGTTTATTATTTATAAAATGAGGTGTTTTACTCTGCTAAAATATTTCCTAACTACGGTCCTGATGTAAATTCCGCTGCCAAAATTAAATAAACACCGATACCACCGAATGTGCGAGCTCACGGCCGCCCGCTTCCCGGGGCAAGGGTTCGGGGGTTGCGACATTAAAGTTCCACATAAAAAAACATCATGCCGCAACATGCGGGTGATTCCACAAAATTTTAATTCATTTTCATATATTTAAAACTTTTTTTAATATTATTTTTAAAAAGTTTATATTTTAGGGGTCCGTATTTTATCTTCGCACAGGGCCCAAAGATTTTCGATGATTTTTGAAGACGGCCCGGGTAATTACGTACTCGAACATGATTAAAAAGAATGAAATGTTCATTAATACGCTGGATTTTTTTATATATAAATATTATCGTATGAAAAAAGCTATAGACGTTTGAAAGTTGGGGGTGAAGTAGGTTACGCGAGAAAAGACCATAAAACCCTTTCTCTTAAAATTAAAAAGACATATGTCACCCTAAGTTGTCTGCTTCACTTGGCACGCTAATTCCATCTTGCAAGTGATCCACCCTGTAGCAACATTACAACCCGTTTCAATGTGATGTTGAAGATCAATGTCGTCATGTTGAATTATCCACTATCCAACACCAACACCGACACCAAGCGGTTCATGTAGGTAACTTTGGTGTTGGTAAATTATGTATACGATGGTCCAGGAGTAAACAAACCATTTTGACTGTCGTGAATTCCAAAGTTGGCCCCCATTGCGTGCGATGTTGATACGCTAACATGCATGTTAGGGATTGGGTATTATGATTGTCCTAAACTGGACTTGACTTCTTCAAGAAACCCGATTGTTTCTTAACTTTTATTAAATTGGTTTTACTTCCTGTGCAAGAAACCCACAAAATACTTTTGAACCGAACTACTGCTTCCTTTAACTGTTGCTACTGAATATCAAATGTTCTGCTACTAACCTGCTGATAGGATTTTGTTGGCGACTAAAACTGATCGACTGCTGATTTGTTCAGATCAAGCCTGCTGAGCATGATAGAATCAACCAGAAAACAACAGCCTCAAAATTGATGTTAATAGCCTCAAAGTAAGGCTAGCCTATACTTTTGGCGGGCAGTCGGCAGTCGGACTATCTCTACTTTTGGTGACTGTCTGAGTGTTATTACAATAGTTAAGAATGAATGATTAGAAACAGAAACAGAAAAAGAAACACAAGCAAGATAACCAAATATCCAAAACAGATATCACACACCTATATGTTCTAACATAATAAAAAGAAATCGCTATGTTATAACATATTAAAAAGAGGAAGACTATTATTACGATAGTAATACAAGCAAAGACTAGAGATGCTTGGTTATCCATCATACTCTCCTTGATTGAATTTATTCTCCGGGTAAAAACTCGCCACCACTTGATTCCCGCCAAACTTCCTTCCATTCAATCCTGCCCGAGCTTTCGTTGAACTTTCTGTGTCTGCATACTCCAAGAAAACCTACACGGAAAAAAATAACCAACCGCTAACCGTGAGTTTGTTCGATGGTATTAACAGTAATAAAAAAGACTAGACTGAACCAACCTTGCCAACTCCTGCTACAGGTTCACCATTAGGATTTGGGCGTGGGATCACCACGTTGAATAAACTACCTGCAAATTAGTTTGAGATTTGAGATCATGAATTATTATTCTTCATAAATATATAACATATATTGACATAAAAGGTACAAGAAAACCATCTTACCGAATTTTCCACATTCTATTTTCATGTCTTCCAAGATGTCTTCATAATCCTCATCATTTATCAGCTCTTCTTCAGTTACCACTTGTGTCAAAGATAGAACCTTGGTAGGAGGTGTGCCAATTGCCCCAGGTTGCAACATCATTCTCTGCAAATGAAATGATGTTTTAAATCACAAAACAACAACAATAATAAAAGTATAAATAATAGTAATAGGGAAAAAAAGTAAAAAATCTAACCTGCAATGCGATTTGTTGTTGTGCATGTAAGAGTACGCTTTCTTGTTCAGGCTTGGGTTGAATTTGACCTTGGTTAGCCCGTCTAACCGTGAGGGTTTTGTCACCCATTTTGATACCATTAAGAGCTGCACAAGCAATATCGGTGACAGATAAATCTTGATATACACAAAATGCATAACCTTTTGAGTTGCCCGTTTCTCTGTCTTTGACGAGATCAAATCCTCGAAGAGCCCCAAAAGACTCCAGTAGCTCCCTAACCTGAGCCTCAGTGAAATAGTAAGGAAGCCCACCGACAAAGATGCGGTCAGGGCCCTCGAGCCCACCAGCTGAACCAGGGTTTAGCCCAACAGCACCCAGATTCAGGTTAGGATTAGGTTGACTTGGACCAAGAGTAGCAGCTAGTGAGGGATTGTAATCACTTGGTCTCCTAACCTTCACAGGCGCACCCTAAAAATTGAGAATATACATGACATCAGAATAACAAAATAATCACGCACATCATGTAAAAAGATCATTAATTAGTAAAAAAATACCTCAAATATAATGCCATCCAAAGCCATTGCATTACTGGCCTCCTCAACGGATCTCATCTCCACAAAAGCAAACTTCTTTTCATGATTAATATATACATTGACAACAGCATCACCTGACCATATTTTTAAAAACAATCTTTAGAATGCAAAGCTAAAAAAGCTGAGCTGAGTTGCTGCTTTATTTTAAACCAACATGTAATGAATGCACTGACCTGGACCCGCAGTATTTCCACCAATTGCAGACATAACATGGCTGAAAAAGGTTGCCACAGTCTGCATACGAGACAATGAATTACAATTATTTATGTACCATAAAACTTGGATACAATTAAAAAACATGAAAGTTCACCTGTTCATTAGCAGTTGGTGAAAGTCCACCAACATAAACCCGCCTTGCATGTCTCGTGGCCTGAATTGCAGTATTTGTAAGTATTTCACTAAAAAAAAAAGTAAAAAAGACAGTTAATGTGAAAAATAACTGTCATACAACCTGCTGAGTCATTGCTTGAACTGGCATAACAGGAAGACCTCCAAACTGCAAATAACCATGAGGATAAAAATGTAACAAAACAAAAGAACAAGTTACGTCTGTGAATAATCTTATGTTATAGATGATAGATTAATACATTACCTGGCCACTCGCCAACGGAAACATGTTCTGAAACATTCCAGGAATGGCTGGGGTGGGCCCAGGAACCTGACCTGTAACAACCCACAAAATTACACCTCCAGCAAAGTATAACATTTAAAACTTCTCTAACTAACCATAATAACAATAATAAACAACCACCACTGGGCTTTAAAAAAACCACTAGTTTAAGAAAATTTCTGGAATCTTGCATTTATCAAGAAATGGAAATTTTATTAAATCTACATTATTGAGCAGATGTAAAAATCTGTAAAGCTACCAAAACAAGCAATTCCCAGTTGAAAACGAACAAGACCCGTCATACCATTGCACTGATTCTTCCTTGTACAAATAAGCGGCTCACACCCATTCTCAGCACAGTGGGGCTAGTAGCCCAACATTGCCTTCTTAGACATAAAACAAAACATACAACAAACAAAAAACACCAAAACACAAAACAAAACCAGAAGCTCTCTCAGTTCAAGATTATGTGACTAAGTAAACAATAATAATTTCTGAAATATCCAATATTTTAGGGATGATGACACTGGAACTCTGTGGGTATGAGTAAAAGTAACTAAATTTGCTTACCAAAATAACACCATGCATTTTGGTACGACCTTTCCACACTATATCAAAAAAAATAAAAGTTATCAAAATATTTAACTTAGGTACAAATGGTTAGACATGTACCTGCGGTAACAGCAGCAGCACCAGCCAAGATTGCAGAAGCTGGAGGGGCCATATCAAAGCCACTAACTCTTTTGCTGCTACCAACAACAAATAGTAAGTAAGAAGTTCATAAGCATAGATATGTGCATATTACAGGACTACAGGTTTCAGTAAACAGAATAACACATTCAATATAGATGGTCAATAACGACTCAAGGTGTATGTATCCATCTAGCTTTAGCAATTTAAGCAGTGCACAAACAACCTTTGTTTCTATAAATATATTACTCATTACTCAAGATTCAAGAAACATATTGGAATTATTGAAGCTTTTCAGAAAGTAGAGAACAAGTTTGGATTGTAAAAGATGTTTCTTGCAATATTATAAACATTGGTTAACAACAGTTAACACAAAGGCACACTGCATATCTTAAAACTATAGCTCGACCAGATGATACAAAAAAAAGAATAATTCAACATATATGATTGGTAAATAGACGAGGCCTTTGACGCAATGGCATTGCTAAATTCCCCTCAACCAAATGGTGAGGGTTCAAACCCATTGTTAGTATTTAGGTGGATTTTAGATGGTGTAGAATTAGGGAGCATGTGTGTCGTCATTCTAAAAATTGATTAAAAATACCTTTTGGAGCGTGAACGAGACCGCGACCTTGATCTATGTTCAGATTTAGCTCTTGAGCGAGAACGGGATCTATGTCTACTACGTCTATCATCTCTATCTCTCCGCCTGCAAGCAAATTACAAAATCAAAACAAATTTGACCTAATAAATAAAAATCTTCACAGCGAGATAAGAGTATCGAAAGCATAACTTGATGAAATCCATCAGAAATAAACATGTAAGCATCAAAATAGAAGGATAAAAGAGGTTACTGTAATCATTATGATGAACTTTTCAAGATTAATGAACTAGAAAAGCAAAAAGAAAATGAGACCATGTCAAACAACAAACATTTCCACTGCATTACCTGTCATAATCTCGACTCCTGTGATAGTCATCGTCATCTCTATCCCCTCCCCTTTCCCTTCTCTCACTCCGTTCCCTGTGACGGTCCCTATGTCGATCACGATCTCTTTCCCTGTCCCGGTCTCGGCTTTTTTCCCTGTCCCGGTCTCTACTTCTTTCCCTATCTCTGCCTCTGCTTCTTTCCCTGTCTTTGTCTCTGTCCCTCTCTCTATCCCTATCCCTATCACTGTCCTTATCACGCCCTCTCTCCCTGTCCTTTGACCTGCTTTTTGAGGACTCTCTTTCATAGTCACGAGAACCACGCTGCAAACAGCAAAAAAAAATATTAATATCCACACATAATATCAGAAAATAATACAAAAAAGTATGCTCCCAACTTCTAAAGCAGTTTTAGAAAACACTATGACACATATCAGTCCTAAGAGATATTTGTTGAACTTCTATGTTCTATCACCGTAGAATATTCAAGCATACCATATTGGTACATAAAATTACATAAATTCTTCCATGTAAAAATTCTAGATCTTACTAAGCAAAAAAAAGAGACAAACTACAATTTCACCGTCATCATAGAAATTACTATCGGCAAATTAAATATTTATCCAAAGAACTTGCACAAATGCCTTCTTAACTTTTTAGAAAAAACTCTTCAAAGAATCCAAACAGCATATAATCTCCAAACATATCAAACATCCAATACAAACAGCAGTTCATCTTGTGCTCAAACAAATTACTGCATCTTCCATGCCAAAACTAAGAACACAGTTTAACCTTCAGCAAGTTATTCCAAAACCCTAACTCATGTATCAATCATTCATGACACATCAATATAAATCCAATAAAATACCGTTATATACATACATCACCACGGTTAACAATTCCACATTAACCTAATTCAAACACGTATTACAATTTTAAAATCATCATAAAACCTAGTGTCGGCAATTTATTCATGAACGTTTATCTACAATCCTAAACACGATCTGCTAATAACCTAGCGGTAATTGAGAAAAATTAAACAAAATTAGAGATACCTGTGACTTGGAATCACTGAATTCTTCGGTGGCGCCGCCGCCGTTAGCAGCGGCCGGTGGTGAAGAATCTCCAACGGCGAAGGTTTGAACATCTTCTCCGTTACCTTCGTATATTTCTTCGTAATCCGTCATGGTTCTCAGATCGCCTTGTGTCCCCACAATTATCTGCAAATGGATGAATGTATATTTTTAGGGCTTGCAGTTCGAGTTTTTAAACGCACGATGTTGATGCCTGTATTTATACCCTGGGCCGATGCGTATTTTGATTTATTAATTTGCGATAATCGGCTCGGGAGGCTTCTAATTTCATTTATTATATTTTTTTTTTTTTAAGAAAGTGAAGACACCTAACCTTACACATAAAATCAATCAAAAATTCAAAACTACCTTGTTTTGTTTTTTTTTTAAGAAAGTGAATACGGGGTGTTATTAGACCACCTAACCTTACACATAAAATCAATCAAAACTACCTTTTTTTTAAAAAAAATCCTATAATCTATTAAAAATCACTTTCATATTTATTCAAAACCATCTTAAAGTCAAACAACTGGTTCATAAGTTTGCTTTATCTTATCCTGTTAATGAAAAATTACTCTAAAAATATCAATTTTTTATGAACATAATAAAAATTCTTTTCCTGTTAAATATCAATTTTAAACCTTAATAAACTATTTTATAGGATTAGGATCACAATAAAAGACTTTGAATTGAGTCGTAGATATAATTTTACTTGTTATGTACTATAAAAGAAACGATGAGGATGGAATTGGCCGAAGGAATAAGTGTGCAAATTGGAAAAATAGAGGATTTTTATTGGAAGTGAAAAAAGATGAGTCATTGAATCAATGGTTGTGATTTATGGAATTGATTTCAATTGGATTAGAGTATTTTTAATCAAAACGACGTAGTTTTGATTGGTTAGACATGTAAGGTTAGACGTCTAAGAGCACCGCATTCACTTTCCCCTTTAACTATTTATCTTATTAATTTAAAGATTTTCAGAAAAATCCTCCACATCTGCTTTTTTATATTTATTATTAAATTAAATAGTTTTTAATCAATTTTTACTATTTCTTTCCTCTTTTTCACTAAAAAGATAATAAATAATTAAATAATGAATAGTAAATTGGTAAATATAAAATATCATTATTCAAGTCATATATGTAATCCTTATGAAAGAGTCGGTTTTGTAGACAAAATAAAAATATATAAAATTATGGTTTAATGCGGATTTAAGTTAAACCTTTCCATAACCAATAAAATCAAGGACTAACTTTGTGACGTGATAAAAGACCACAACAAGAACACTTCATGCTTGGGTATCGTGGGTACAACATACAACATTGATGTGTTCCAAGCATAGCGACCAAGCAATGGCGGCGACATGTCGCCGCTAATACCTTTAGCAGTGCAGATCAAACCCTTTAGCGGTGACATTTGTCGCCACTATTACCATGTTTTCTTGTAGTGGAAGTTGATGTATGTATATTAAGTATAGTAAACTGCAATTTCATCCATGAGGTTTGGTTTAGTTCAAGTTTAGGGTACATCAATAAAATTCCTATGCTATTTAAAAAACAAAAAAAAAGACTATCATCTTAGAGCTTAGGCATACCTTTATCATACAAAGGGCATAGGTAGGCCAACACCAACTCACATATTCGACCAAACGTAAGTATACGTCGCTAAGGCGTACAAGTATGTTGGACAATGAAAAAGTGGTTAGAAATAGGTTTTCTCATGGAGTTCAAAGGATAAAAGTGGGGAGTTACGAGTTATATATCATATGCATAGCCATATGAAAGAGAAAATTTTAGAGACAGACTCTTCATCTTGAATCCAACCTTTCTCCTTTCCAACACCAATTCTCATCATTCAATAAGGCTAAATGTCGCATTATCACAACCAAGTGTAGGGGTCGATTTGAGTAGTTGTATGACATACTGTGTGTATGTGTATTTGTCATACATTTGAATGTGCTTAATCATTTGAGCATTTCGTTAAATTTAACTAGGAAGGTTATTGGTGGCATCATTTTTTAACTATTTCTTGTATGTGGGAACTCAGAAGCCACAAGCCTCTGTTATATGCCCCCAAATTCTCTGAGACAGTCTTGAGTGTGTAAGTACTTGTTTCGTTTCTACATAAAACTATAAGATAAGATCACCTAGTGAATTTGACACCCTAGCTAGTCTAAGGTAATAAAGTTTATATAAAACTATAAGATAGGATCACTGCTTCCACACCGATCAAAAGCATACTGTCCGATACATGTTTATGAGATCATACATGTGTCGTAAGCAATGTTTTCAGAACCGGACCGGACGTCGAACCGATCTTCTTACCGGTTCAATGGTCCGACCGGACGTAAGAACCGGAAGGTATCGTAAATATTAGGCTAAATTGCACTTTTCGTCCTTTATGTTTCAGGGTTTTTGCAGGCGCTGTCCTTTAAGTTTAAAAATTACACTCTATGTCCTTTATGTTTGCAACCTATAACAGGCGGTGTCCTTTCTCATAAACCCAGTTAACTTTTTTATGTTAAAACCCCTCACCTTAACAGCAGGGACCATATGTGTAACTTTGTAAACATGAGGGACCTTTAATGTTAAAACCGGCCATCTTCTCCGGCCTTTAATTCTTTTCACAGCAGATAACTATCATCTTTCTACTCTCAATGAACATTAAACAAAAACAATCAGTACGATCATACGAATCTCAGTTCTGATCTAAATCTTAACTATTAACACTTGTTCAAAATTGAAAACAAATATCCAATATGATTGAAACTTCAATCGAATCAAACTGTAATATGTCCGAAAACACAAACAACACTCCTATTCTTCAATTCGATTCAAATTCAGATCTGAAAAAAAGATTCAGTCAAACATCGATTCATATTTACTGTTACAGCGTCATTTTCATATCCTTCTTTTTCATTTTTAATCAAAGATTCATTAACTTTTCTATTTCATATTTAAAACACTTCAGACTTAAAACTCAGATGCAATCAGATTCAAATTATCAGTCGTAAATCAGATCTTTACTATCAATTACAGATCCAGCTGCAAACACAATGAAGAAAACCTGCAACTAAGATCTACACATATGAATAACCTGATTCAAGATGATTTATCATCTATCAACTCAATACAGATTCAGATCTATGATTCGATCGTATCGAAACCAGAACAACATAACAATTTCTGATTCGATCTAACTACAACAAATCACCAATTCTGATTCGTTTCAAACAATGATAACAACACTTCTTCGTAGCTTATTATTGCAATAACAACACCTCAGATCTGTGACTTAGATTCAACATTCAATAGAATGAATTTTATGCGTGAAAATGACGATATATGATGTCGGTTTTGTTTTGGTATTTTATGAAGAGAGAAGGAGAAGGGGTAAGCGGTACGGAAACGCGAAGTGCAGTGGATTGATTCATGTGAAATGTTGAATTGGGTTTTGTTTAGATTGAATTTGGGTATTGTTTAGATATGGCCCCTTTTCGTTTTGTAATTGGTAATCCTCACAATCTAGAATTAATGGCCGGAGAAGATGGCCGGTTTTAACATTAAAGGTCCCTCATGTTTACAAAGTTACACATATGGTCCCTGCTGTTAAGGTGAGGGGTTTTAACATAAAAAAGTTAACTGGGTTTATGAGAAAGGACACCGCCTGTTATAGGTTGCAAACATAAAGGACATAGAGTGTAATTTTTAAACTTAAAGGACAGTGCCTGCAAAAACCCTGAAACATAAAGGACGAAAAGTGCAATTTAGCCTAAATATTATAAAAATTAATAGGGTTAAATCTGAAAAAATATATAAAAAAAACCGGTCCAACCCTTCCAAAAACCGTTCCGACCAGCCGGTTTCCCGGTCCAACCGCCGGGTCGCCGATTAAACTCCAGTTCAATGCATTTCCGACCCGATACCATGACCCGGATCGGCTCAATCTCCGGTTCCCGGTTCGACCGGCAGATATAACTATATTTAACACCTAAACCACCAAAATTATATATATGACAAATACATTGCGAAGCAATACCAACCGAACGTCTATCGAAACCGGTATTTTGTTTCTTTTCAAATATAATTTTATTGTAAAATTCCAAATATACCGTTACGACATGTTTTTTATCTACCTTTTAATATATGTTTTATCTAAAACCGAGCGCATTGAAATAACCCATCAGTTGTTATACGTACATAAGTATACTCATAGTCTGTGATCACATCATATACCTAAACGCATAAACAGAGAGTAAAAAACATAACCCATTAGTTATCATACATACATAAGTACACTGATAGTCTGTCATCCGTGATCACAAATAGCTAAATGCATAAATAGGTAATAGAAAACATACTTTTAACTCCCTCAACAATATATGTTCATAATATAACCAAGCGCTTGTAATTAACATCAAATTAGATTGCCAATAATGTTGGCTGGGCTGGGGGGAAACATGCGTGTGTAGACCTCACGGGGGTTTCCCCTTTGGTTGGTTTAAGGGAAAACGGGTTTGTAGCTGGACTAGCAGCACGAAAGGCAGAATCAAAGAAAGTGGATAAGCACGCTAAAGCTTGCGCAGAGAACCAACATGTCTTTATCCCTTTTGCCTTTGATACTTTTGGCTCCCTAGCGCCAGAAGCCATCAACTTCTTGACGAGGGTTCAACGGGTTATCCACAGCAATTGTCCGACCCCAAGGGGGCAGGGGTTTGTGTTCGGGAGGTTGGGGTTTGCAATTCAGAAAGGGTTGACGGCGCAGCTTGTTGCCCGTCTACCTTCTGTTTTGATGTAACTTAACAAGTTTTCTGGTTATATCAAATTAAATTGAAGCTAAAAAAAAATAATAATAATAATAATGTTGAACTATAGATGAAAACAATAATGCTTAGAACCCATTAAAAATCACATGGATCAATAGCGAAACATTAAAACAGAAGCAAAACTACTAAAGGTTGCTTGCCAACATAACTGCAATAAAACTTTACTCCTGTTGACATCCTAAACACACAAAAATGTGTTAAAAGCCATACCATAAAGTGCGATGTTATCACCTCATCCTCTTACAAGTTGAGACCATTTCGATTTAGAGCTTAAGTGTACCCAAAACAAGAATAACAGGCCATCGAAAGAAAATACTATCAACCGGTCAACCACACATTCGGGCAATCAAACATGTAAATGAAAAGCAACAAGCTGAGTATAAGAAAGCATGAACAATGGAATTGTTTTTGTTATTTTTCCTAAAACGAGTAACCTTGACAGAAGGAGTTAATATCTACCAACAGAATGTACTAAAAAGATGAAACACGCTGTTGTTACTAGCTCTATGGTGGCAAGTTCGATAAACCATATTTACTCATTTCCCAATAAATCCAAAAATAACTCATAAATCCTGTAATAGATAACTCAATGCACCAGCGACAACTTGCTCAAATGGATGCAGTCCCGCCAACTGGAAACACAGAAAAGAAACAATGTTTTGGGATGTGATGCCAGATTTAGTCCCCTTGAAGATTGATTTGTGGTAATGTCGTTACAATATTTTAGTCTTAAATAACCTTACACATGATTTGTACCTTTCAAGATGGGAAACAGACATTTATGTTGGACTATCCCCACTCTTCAAAACCCATCCAGTACTTTGTGAAACGCATAGTTCACTCAAAACCTGAAATTTAAAAACACAAGAAGCAAAGAGCAAAGCGTTTCCATCATCAATAGCTTAACATCAACACAAATAAGCCAAGCAAAAAAAAAAATTCACACGAAAAAATGTCACCTTTTGATACTCATTATTAGCCATCTCTCTTTTCAGCTGCTCCTTGAAAGCAGCAGAAATTTTGGCCTTCTTGAGCTTCCCTCCAGGCCCTTCAGCTAGAAAAAGGTCTATGACAATTTTCCTAGTATAGAGAAAAAATATAAGAAAATTTAATCACACCTAATCATGACAAAACCGAATAACGTTTATTGACAGACGTTAGAATGGGAAAAAAACCTCAAGTAATCGTATTGAGGATGATCGGGTGATGATTTTAGAACAAAAGATCCATGTATGTTAACAGCAATTTGAGTTAAGATTCTTTGAAGCTCTTCCAGAGGTGCATCTGCTGCAGCAACTGCATCTTTGACTTCTCGGGGGCTCTTCCGTGTCTCTTGAGAAGCTGCTGTTGCCATGTCACGCAATCGTTGGCGTATTTGGTTGATGCTGACATCATTAAAAACAATCCGGCAAAATAAAAGTTTCATACGAATGACTTCTATAGTTGTAATATCAATAGAATTTGAACCATTTTCTTATACTTGCATACTAAAGTAAATGATGCTCACAAACACATTCTTATACATTTTAGAAAAATAATTATAAATATTATTAAAGAACAAATTGGGTTACTATAGCTCCGTCACATCGGAGCTAGTCTCTTTTTTTTTTTTCCTTTGTTGATTTTCGTCTTTTATTTTTTACTTTGAACCCTTAACTTTCAGTTTTTACAGTTACACCCCCTTAACTTTTTAAGAACTTCATAAAACGTCATTTTGACCCCCTCGAGTTTTAAGTGCTTATTTTTACAGTTACACCCCCTTAACTTTTTAAGAACTTCATATAATGCACGCGT